>BSBK01004441.1:0-448908 GCA_027943335.1 Chamaecyparis obtusa
TAGGGTTTGTAATGACATTATATATCACAGATTTCTAAAATTGACTATGTGATGTTAAGTGAGAATATTATAGATTTATGAATTTGACTGTGATATTAAGTGAGAATATCACAAATGTTTAAGTTTGACTGTTATATATATGTGATGTTAAGTGAGAATAGTGTTTTCAGATTTATGAATTTCTCTACGATATTAAGTAAGAATAGTGTTAACACTAAAATTTTTAGATTTCTAAATTTGACTATAAATTTAAGTAAAAAATGTGTGCAGACTAAAATTTTCAGATTTCTAAAATTGACTTTGATATTAAGGGAAAAAAGTGTGAATAGTTTGAAATTTTCAGATTCTATAATTACAAATAATACAATACATTTATCGATTTGACTGTGATATTTAGGTCATAGTAGTGTCTTGTGTATTTTATTTTCTCCTATTCCTCTACTGCTTTAGTTCAACAACCCTCATTAAAAATGGTAAGAAATCTAATACACCCATTTCTTCTTCTCTTGAAAATCTACTGTAATTTTTTGATTTGCACTAATAGACATTATAATGTCACTAATAAATGTTTAAATACTTTAGACAGGGTTGTTGGAATGGGAATTTCAACTTTCTACAGGGTATGCTTAATCATTGGTCAATGTTGGTTCTGGTGAACCATGAATATTTATAATTTGATACTTACCAGCTATAATTTAAAATTGTTTTTCAATGCAAATAGATAAACTCCATAGCATAAATAGATTTTTTAATAGAAGACTAAATAAAGGTGAACTCAAACAAATCAGGGGATCAACTAAAGGATCCCTTGTGGCAATTTGGTGAATGCAACTAAGATTTTGATACCCTTTCTATTATGAAGGAATTTTATTCTTAACATAGAGATGGTTTGTGATTCTTTATGGGCTATACACACTAAATCTATGTATTTGGACAAGTTGCCTGAGATGGTTATACTGTTAAAAAATAAAAATTTATGTAATCTAAAAAAATCCTCATTAAAAATCTAATAAAAATGAAACTAAACTAACAAATTAAAGGCCAACAAGTACAATTTAGCATTGATTGAAGAGAAATATCAGGGAACAAGCAGAGTGAAAGATCTGCAGGTGGACTATGTTTTTGGTTGATGCCCTGACAGAAAGTGAAAGTATCAAGGAAATCAAGCAAACAATTGTCCATAAAGCCTAGTTGTGCATTATCAGACCACAAATGGAAGAAAGGGGCAGGAATCTGGTTGAAGAGATAATTTCCAGAAAGAAACAAGTGAAGTAGAGGCTCCTTACCATCCAAGCTAGAAGAACCTTTCAGTACGTACTAAAAGGGAATAGTTCCTATAAAATAATTGTACTACAGAGAAAGAGAAGAAAGTCGTGGCATGGTAGCCATGAAAGTAGAGAAGTTTATCATGGTTAATTGTGCGGTTTTCCTCAATTGCTTTGTTGTAATGTGTATTTGTTGAAATTTTCTTGAAATTTTGACAAATATGTGTTAGTTCTCTCTCAAGAAATTTGAGGAGGGTTTCTCTAGCCATATGTGAAATAAAATGTCTATTTTTGTTCTCCCTGTAGATCTTGTAATCTTTTATGTTTAGCTTAATTTTCTCAATATGTAGCTGCTAGTTTATGTTTCGAGGTAGAAGGCTACATAGTTGTCTTCAACTTATGTTAAATATGTGAACAATGTTTGTGTTTTCCTGCTAAAGTGTCAAATTCTAAGATAGTTTTAAATTTTTAATGTGACTTGCTACTTTGGATTCAATTCTCTCTCGGTGTGAAATGATTCTTGCTAAGAATGTTTGAAATTTTGCAGTTGTGCTTATATACTCCAGTTTATCGAAATCATGTTTCTTATTATTTGTATTGGAAATGGCTCTTCATACTATTGATTTTGAGCCTCTTTAAAAATGACTTAATTTTTTTTGCCTTTTCTACTAATGTAAATTCATGAAAAAATGTGATTTCACTTATGTTAAAGTTTTAACTCTGAAAATCTGAATATTTTGAAAATTTGCTAATTTGTTGAATGTTTGATTCAGTACTATTACTGAAATACTGCAAATCAGGGCTAGTACTAAATTGTCTACATGTTCAAGATATCTTGTTGATTGCAGGGTGGGTCTCAGTCTTTGTGCATTCTATACAAGTCTTGGTCATAGAGTATGAAAAGTGATAAGTTTGTTCTAAGCTTGGAAGTCTCTTAAGACTGAAGTTTAGGCAAAGGAAAAAAGTTCAACACAATGGTGTTTATGCATCCAAGGACTATCCAACATGAAGTTTCTTGAATACACCCCTCTTGCAAGGAATTTACTATTTAACCCTAATCTTGTACTTCTAACTGCTCAAACTATAAGGGCACACACAACAATGATATACAATTGACATATTTTAAATTTCAAGGAACACATTACAACACATACTGTGAGCAGTTACATACCCTGACAAAAAATTACCAAAAAATTGGTTGTTGTTGAGGTCTAAAACTTGAAGCATATCAAGCCTTGTTAAATCTAGCCACAATGCTCCAGAAAGCTAGTTATTTCTAAGGCTTAGCTCCACTAATGGAAGTGATAGGGAATTCGATGGAAATTTTCCTAAGAGAAGATTATCACTGGCGTCAAAGAAAATGAGGCTTTGCACTCTGCTTAGGTCAGGGAAATCGCCACTCAACTGGTTTCTCTGCAATTCCAATCTAGTCAGTTTCCTCAAGCCCCTAGGTGCCCTAGGAATCAAACCCTTAAGGTTGTTGTTATCAAGAGATAACTGCTCCAGGCTTTGCAAACCCCCAACTGACTAAGGAATTTCATCGAAAAACCTATTTTGAGACAGAACAAGTCATTGAAGAGATGATAAATTATGAAATGACGATGGAATCGACCCGCCAAAGAAGTTGTTGGAGAGATCTAGAATCTGCAGAGCGGTTAATTTGGTGATGGCCAGAATTAGGTTTCCATTGTAACTGACAACTCTGATAAGACAGTTCTGGAAATAATCATGCGACTTACACTCTCCCAATGGCAATCATTGCCTTCTCCACAATTTTTAGTTGTCAGATCAACAAAATTAGCTCGAACACTTTCATAGTGAAATGCCTACGGCGTAAATATAAATTTTAAACTTTTCTAATATGATTTACTATATTTTTTCTTTTTTTGAAGAAACATCTTTTTGTGTGTTAAAATACTTACTTGCAATATTTTGAAACTATAATATATTAGATCTAAGTAGAATACTATAAAACTTAAATATCATGATAATCTTGACTTTGAGCTCTACAAAATGGTATTCTTTATATTTTTAAAAAGATGTCATTAAAAAGAGTAGGAGTTATTGAAATATCACTTTTCTAAAATAATTTTATTTCTTTGGTAATTGGCCCAAATTGGTATAAACCATGCATTTAATAGACATTTCCAATTGGAAACATTGAATAACTAATCTAACTTAGCTAGAATGAATCTAGCTAGACCATATGTTTGAAAAAAAAATTAGTTAGAAATACTCAAATTTAGTTGTGTTGATAATGTAGCTCGAAATGTGACACAACTTTGTGCTTTTACCCAAAGAGTTTTGGGTCTCTTTCAAACTTGTTTTACACTTAATCAAAAACATTAATTATTTTTCAAGAAAAGGAACATGAATACACCCCTAATGAGACAGGGAAAGGAATTAAGACCTTTTTCCTTTCTATATATCTCTAGTTAACTTTCCAAATCTAGCTTCATAATTCCACCATGGTGAGTTTTTCATCAACATATCGAGGTGATTTTCATGGAAATCCATCACAAGCCTCAACCCTAATATACGTAAATTCCATAAATTAAATGAAATAAATCCGATACATTCTAATCAATGCAGCATCTTCAGTGGAGATTCTCCTCTCTGGGCATCCTTGTAATTCTTGGACTAATTTCAAAGTAAACACATCATTTACCATCTAAAAATTGACATAACTTTTGTGAAATTGTAAGATTGGATAAAACTCATAAATTTGAATATCATCTTTAAATTCATGTGCATTCTCTAAGCCACACTAATGTTGTGTACATGCTAGGGCATAGATTTGATATGAGGAAATGTAGAAAAATTAGTTCAGTGGGAATTGATTAATCATATGGCAAACACATTCATTGATTATCTCAACCCAATCAATGTATATGGACCCTGCATGAACATTTGTACAAAGAAAAACATCCACTCATCTAAATAGATCATATCTTCAACCCCTCTTAATTGATACAAAAGTACAATGATATTCCTAATTTCTACTTTGATGGAGGTTTGTTGAATGGTGTTTGGAAACTTTGATTGGCCCTTTTACAAGGATCAGACCATATTTTAGTAAAAAAAATTCTATATATCCCCTTGTTTACACTAAACTCTGTGAAGAGGTAAAATCCCAATGTCCAAATTCCTCTCTTACTGGTAGCCTAAAGAAACTCCAAATCGTTTCTTTGTCTAGGGTAATGAGTACTTTCTTATTTTGTGTTTTTATTTTTCTAGTGTCTGGATTATAGAAATCTATACATTCCATTATTAATTATGTACATTACATGGAAACAACAAATCCTACTGCTTCCAAGATACTACTCTCTACAAATTTTTGAGTGATAGGGTGTCTTTTGGGTCAATTCACTCTACCTTGGAATTCTTCCAAATTAACCTACCCCAACTTTGTATCTCTAATTTCACTTAGGGAACTTTTGAGCCCATTTAGATTATCGTAACCATGGTACTTATAACTCATTATGATTTATTTTTTAAAATTTTATAGTTCAATTAAAAATTCAATAGAAATAGTAGTGTAAAGAAAGTTAACTTATCATATTTCAGTTGCTATTAGCTACAAATAGAAGTATTTGATGCCCTTGCTCCACTTTTTTCCAACTTTGATTTTTATTGGATAATTAAAAAAATGCATCATCAAATCACATTACAATCTCCCTTATTTATCATCAAGTGGCACCATTAATGTTAGTCTCTTCATAAATTAATGCACAATATACTTTTTGGGTCATTTGAAACAAATCATATTTTTTCAAATTTAAAATCACCACCCTTTTACATACAACCAAGAATGATGTCAATGGATGAAACTTCTGAATGTTGGCTTTATTTCCATTTTATTCTTTCCTTTCACTTGAGTTCCTCTTTTGGCTTAATACCCCAACATTTATCTTAGAAGTCCCTCTTAACTCTGCTTCTTTCATCATTTTGGGGATATGACCTCTTCCTTTATTTATCTATTCCATCTTGAGTCTTAAGTTACGATAGTAGTTTCTTCTTCTCTCCTATAGAATCATCCTCTTTTCTTTAATCAACTTGTTAATTTTATTGTATTAGACTCCAAAAGGTATATTGGAACTGATTTTGAGTTTACTTTCTTCTTTATTTGTAAGTTCCATTTGGTTTGTCGAATCCTTATGGTTTTTATAGAACTGGGTCTCCTTTCTGATATTTTATTTTTGAATACCTTCTAGCATTTTCCTAGTTTCACCTAGTCTCCTTTCATAGTTCAGGTTCTAAGAATTTTTTTGGAACCCAAACTTCCCTCCAAATTGAAGGAAACTAAATCAATAATGGTGATCTTCTAATCACAAAACAAACCAAAATACAAAAGCCCCAAATTTCCTTGAAGAGATGAGAGCCAGAATATCCATTATATAGAAAATTGAAAGGGAGGAGACATAATGGAATTCAGCCATATTCACCAATATTCCAACTACTATATTAAAGAGTTGTAACTATCAACTATAAAATTAACTACATACAACCATATATTTAATATTAGACTATGCAGTCAATAAGAACTTCATGTAGGCCCTAAATGGGAATCATTGCTTTATTTATCCCCCATAATGACCATTGGAAAGAACATGAAGTAGATCCCTGAGCTTTTGAAACCTTTGACGAGCTTGAACCTTTGTTAAGATATTTTCAATTTGATCTTTTGTACTATATTACACAATTTTAGAGAAACCTTATTGAACCAATTCCCTAATATAGTGATATTGTATCTCAATATGTTGGCTCTACTATGAAATATTGGATTCTTTATCATTTTTATATCACTCTTATTATCACAATACAACAAGATAGGTTCATTTTAAATTTGGTGTAAATCTTCAAGTAGTCTTCTTAACCATACAGTTTGATGAGATGCTAATATTGTAGGTTTGTATTCAGCCTCTACTGTAGAAAGTGATACCATTGGTTGTTTCTTGGACTTCCAAGAGAATACTGCAGAACCAAGGCTACAAGTGTAACCATAAGTAGATTTTTTATCATTAGTAGAACCTACCCAATTTGAATTTGTATAGCCAACCAATCTACTATCCTCTGAATGTAAAAATTTGACACCATAACTCAATGTGCCTTGACCATATATGAGAATCCTTTAAGCTACATTCCAATGTGTTTCCTTAGGTTGTAACATGAACCTAGAGACAAAACTCATAGTATATGTAATATCTAGATGACTAATAGTTAAGGAGATAACACTTCCTATCAACTATCTATATAAAGTGTGATTCATTTGATTTGACGGGTAAAAGTACAAACTTGTGTCACACTTTTATAAAGGAAAAGGTCGACAATATGCACATTTTTCAACTTTAACGACATAAAGTGGCATTTCTATTTAAAATTTGAAGATGATGTAAACTAATGAAATGTATAAAATTTGATGAAGTTTATGCTTATAATTTTTTCAAAAAAATTTGAACAAAAATTGACATAGTTTTTTAATTTTTGAAGTCCATTTTTTATTGTTGAAATATGCTGAAAATCTAGGGTCTAGTTCCCACAGAAAATTTATATGAAAATAATGTCTTTTCCTCCAATTTCAAAATATATTTTAGATGACATGTATAGCTAGTGCATAAAAAAAGAAAAATTGGATTTCGGTATATATTTTGTCTATTATAACTATCCAAAGTTGGTGTTATCTGAAATTTACACTTTTTTGTTCCCACTAAATTTTCCCTATCAAATCTACACCATTTTCAAAAAAAGATTATATATTCTTGAAGAGGACTCTCTTCTCTATTGTTAAATATAAGGCTTAAATTTTTCTAACATGATTTCCAATTTTTATTTTTTTTTCGAACGAGCGTGTTCTTAAATATTAAAATACCTGCTTGAAGTATTCTCAACTTATAATATATTATATGAAATTGAAACGTAATAAAAATTACATGACCATAATCTTGACTCCGAGCTCTACAAAATAGTATTTTTAGATTTTCAAGAAAGTTAAATTTTGAAAGAGAATTGAGATCCAAAATTGAGAACTTGTGATAGTCCCATTTTCTTGCTTATTTGGCTGCCACATGGGATTCCTGTGGATGACCATGCCCCTCAAATCTCATATTTTTAAATATGGTTTTTTAAATTAAAATAATTGAGAATTTTATAAAATCTAGCTATAAATAA
The DNA here is from genome assembly GCA_027943335.1 of Chamaecyparis obtusa. Taxonomy (NCBI): domain Eukaryota; kingdom Viridiplantae; phylum Streptophyta; class Pinopsida; order Cupressales; family Cupressaceae; genus Chamaecyparis; species Chamaecyparis obtusa. The sequence continues at coordinate 7,434 of BSBK01004441.1, forward strand.
ATGGTTTTTTAAATAAAATCATTTTTTATAGAGTCTTAATAGTTTTTTCAAATATATAAATTTTTAAAAATAAAAAAAAATTAAACCATTCTTCAATTAATAAGTTTGAATTATGAACTTATTAATATTATTTTTGAATTTTTTTGGGAAGAATTGTTTTTTGAATTCAAAAATTTGACAAATTGCTAAAATCCATCAAGAATAAATGTTTTTTTAAATAAAATCATTTTTTATAGAGTTTTAATAGTTTTTTTCAAATTTATTAATCATTTTGGTTTTTTTTTTTGTGTTTTTAATTATAGCATTTTTCAATTAGTGCTTGAATTGAAGCTAAATTAGTACTTGAATTATATGGTTTTGTGTTTGCAGGTGAATTGAAGCTCTCAATCTGAACAATTTTTGTAGGTGAATTGAAGCTCTCAATCTGAACAATTTTTGTAGGTGAATTGAAGTTCTCAATCTGAATAGATTTTGCAATGGGGAATAAAAGGAATAGAGAAAAAAAATATGATCGAATAAGGGATGACAAAATGAAAGGTCATAAAAAATGTAATCAAGATAAACCTGTTCAAGTTCAAGAACCTATTCAAGTTCAGGAAGAACCTATTGATATTCAAAAAAATGCAATTCAAGCAGGGGAACAAATTGGTAGTTCTGGAGGTGGAAATATATATTTTGGCATGGGCAATTTGATGGAGATGAATGAGGATTCACTTTTTAGTCAAATTTCATTTGAACAAATGTTATCTAAAAGTACAATTAAAACCCATTGCAAAAAACTTTGGGCTGAATATTTTGAAAATAAAAGTATGGTTGGAAGAGCTCAATTATTTGTTAGGTTATTCAGGAAAAAAGAAATGACTCCTTTTTTGGAGTTGTTGGGTGTTGATAACAAGAAAAACTCAAGAGACAATGTAAATTGAACAATAGTTCAAAATTTACAAGATGCATTGAACAACATTAATAACTCAAGTCGAGGAGCTGATTTAAGTGTTGCACGTAGAGCATTGATGACTACTTTATTTAGAAGGAGGTTGACACAGAGAAAATAAGTGCATGCAATTTATGATTTACTAAATGTATCTAGAAGAACTATTCAAAGATATATCAGGAAGAGAAATATGTTAGATGAAAACATTGAAAAAAATTGGGTAAATATTTTTAGGCTTCCTTAAAAAGACAAAATTTTTGAAGATGCAAAAACGCTGGTCATTGAATATTGGACCACTCACTCTTGTGTTTGTTCTACTAGAAGGGATACAATACAAATGAAAGATGAAGAGACTAGTATGAAAACTACACATCCAAAACATTTTATAGATACAACACAAAGTGAATTATTTGAAGCATTCAAGCAAAATTTTCAAATGTGAAAATATATCAAACAATATTTGAGAGGTTGTGCCCTTGCTTTGTACACATAAATAAGGTTCATGAGACTTGTTGTTTTCGAAATCATGTTGAGTTTCATCTATACTTGTAATCATATAAAAAATTTATGGCAATTCTTGACTCAAATATGGTCATCCCTGGAAGTATGACACAATTTGTGAAGTCTATTTTATGTGATAAATTAGAAGATTCACATGAGTTCAAAGTACAGTGTATAAAGAATGTATGCAATGATTATGGAGATTTACATAAATTTCCATTGCAAATTGAGAATATTAATGTTTCAACACCAGTTTTGTGGAAAAGATTTGAATATGAACAAAGACCAGAGATGAATCCAAAGAAATTGTATTGAAGGAGAGTGAATTTCCCTACGTTGAGTTTATGACCAGATTTCATACTCTAATCTATCCACATATCCAGCATTGTCATGGTGCATGATGGCAAGATAAACAATTTCGTGATTCCAAAGATTATTTTTCATCTGGTTGTATTCTTTCAATTGTAGATTTCTCTGAGAACTATACATTTTTCCCTCAAATAGAGCTTCAAGCTCAATATTATCATTTTGATTAGGTTGCAATATTTGTGCAAGTGAGCTATAGACATGCATAGTTTGATTTGGATGAGGTAGAAAGTACCGATCCAAATGAACACATAATCATCAAGGAGGTTCATTTCTATATCAGTGATGATAAGGTTCATGATAGGAGAAATGTGACTCATTATTTTGTAATGTGTTTTGAAGATATTGTGAATTGCAAGATAAAGGCTTCACAGCATTGGATTTGGTCTGATGGTTGTGCAGGTATGTGTATAGATACTTCAATTTATTTTCATTGTCATTTAATTATTTGTTAAATTATTAAAGGATGACATGTATGTATGCATGTACAACTTAATTTTGTGGGACAATTTAAATCTGCAAAAGCCTTTAATTGGCTAGCCATGCAACATGCTAGACGCAATGTTAAGTTTTTGAGGAACTTCTTTGAAGGTGGACATGGAAAAGGAGAGAACAATGGAGCAGGAACATGTGTGAAGTGTGCACTTGGCCAATTTAAGCTTAGATCCATTTTATTTAAACTGATAATTTAGAAATGTATAGGTAACATGATAGAGAATTCAAAGAAAATTGTTGAATGGTGTCAAAGTCATTTTTCTCCTTGGGACACCAAATATAGCAAACATTTTTTTTGGGAAGTGAAAGGTAATTCATATTTTGTTATAAATTTTTTAATTAAATTTTGATTTCATGTTCATGTCTATCTTTTCATAATTGTTGATCTAAAAATGTGCAACTTTCATTTCATATTTTTGATAGATATAGACCAATCTAATCCTTACAATTGTCAAAGAATTGTTGGTATTAGAAGTTTACATCAATTGATCACTACATGACAACACAAGCCTCTTTGGATTCAAGTAAGAGAAAAATCATGGTTTTGTGCTCATTGCATAGAGGATAATCCATTGAGTCAATGTGTGAATATTGCAAATGGATATGTTTCACGATGGGATATGAAGGATTTAATTAGAATGCCTCCTTATGAAGATGATGACATTGACATAAACATTCATGATCCTATATATTAAGTTGATTATGAGCGTGTTTCTGATTTAGTTGTTACAGGTGTGTGCACATACATGTTCTTTTATTTAATTTTAATTTATCGTACAAGCGATTTTTAATTTTAATAGAATCCATTTGTATATGTGATATTTTTCTTGTAGTTGCAGATCCTGACAATGCAGAAAGTGTAGATTATTATCTACTAAGATGCATGAAAGCAAAATACAAGCTGATAGAACAAATTGTAGATGATGATGGATAGACATATCCAACTGGTTCAGTTGTTATTAAAGGAACCTATTATCAGCAAATAAAGGATGACAAAATTGGTGTTCAATTTATTGAATACATGTGGCAAAAAATTTCTACATTACAATCACTTGGTTATAGCAACAAAGTTATAATTTGAGACATTGCAAAAAAGAGGACGTGGCGATTAGAAGTGGAGGTTGTCTATTGAAGAACATGAAAAACTTTTGGAGATAATAAAAGATAGAGAGGATACAGACTATATGTATCAGGAGCTTTAGAATAAACTTGCTTTTGTAGCTCTTCTACTTTCATATTTGAACTCTATAGTTTGAAGTATCATGTTTGAACTCATATATATTGTATGTTTTTATGTATGTTAGTTAATTAATTGTATGCTTTGATTAATTAGTTAATCAATTAAATGTATGCTTTGATTAATTCTTTTGGTAATTATGCTTTAGTTAATTATGTTAGTTACTTAATTAATTGGTAATTCTTACTTACTTACTTACTTAATTGTATGCTTTGATGCATTACTTCCCCTTAAGGCCTCCCCTTAAGACATTAGTTAGTTACTTATTTAATTGTTTTTTACTTACATGACATTAGTTAGATTACTTAATTATGTTAGCTATCTAATTATGTTAGTTAGATTACCTAATTATGTTTGATAGATTACTTAATTATGCTAGTTGCCTACTTAATTAATTGTCCTAATTGTTAGTCCGTTAATTATGTTACTTTATTTATGCTTTTGGTAATTTTTTAACTAGTTAATTATGCTATAGTTAATTATGTTAATTAATTAATTGGTAATTTTTAGTTAATTACTTAATTAATTATATGCTTTGATGCATTACCTCCCCTTAAGACCTCCCCTTAAGATATTAGTTAGTTACTTATTTAATTGTTTTTTACTTACATGGCATTAGTTAGATTACTTAATTATGTTAGTTAATTATGTTAGTTAGATTACTTAATTATGTTAGTTACCTACTTAATTAATTGTCCTAATTTTTAGTCTGTTAATTATGTTACTTTATTTGTGCTTTTGGTAATTTAGTTAGTTAATTATGCTTTAGTTAATTATGTTAGTTACTTAATTAATTGTATGCTTTGATGCATTACCTCCCCTTAAGATCTCCCCTTAAGACATTAGTTAGTTACTTATTTAATTGTTTTTTACTTACATGGCATTAGTTAGATTATTTAATTGTTAGAAATATCTAAAATAACATTAGTACATGGAATAACATAATGTATACATAACATGTATAAAAATAAGTGTAAAAAATGAAATAACACATGAACATATAACAAGTAATGTATAAAATATGTAACATGTAATGTCTGAAATATGTAATGTAATGTATAAAATATGAAATAACACACAGCCATATACCATGTACATATATGAAATGACTAAAATATCTACATGTATAAATGAAATGTCTAAAATATGAAATAACATGTATATATAAAATGTCACATGAAATATCTAAAATAACATGGTCGCTCAACTAGGGCCATGTCCTGATCTGTGACCTAATGGTGGTGCACCTCCTCCTAATGTTTGTGTACAATAAACAAAATATGTCACACATACATACATGTATAATAAATTTAGATACTTATGATCATAGAAAAATTAAATTTTTGAACAAACATCTCAATGTACCTATGTATCATGATGGATAGGATCGCGTGGAGTCTATAAATCTCCATATGTTATATATATATATATATATATATATATATATATATATATATATATATATATATATATATATATATAACATATATTAATCAAAATTCAAATATATGTGTAAGTTTTTTAAATAAATAAAAAATTAATTTAATTATATATACCATAGCAGCCTCTAATGCTCTCCCGAAAGTGCTCAAATCTAACTCATGTAATGACATTTGTGCAAGATCAATCTAGTCATTTGTAAGCAATGTAGTAAAAATTTGATGACCTGGACATGATGAAGTGGCTTGTGTGGTCTAATGATGAGATGTAGGTGGTGTAGTCTGTAGAGGAGCTATAGGTGGTGGTGTAGTCTATTGAGGACCTGTCGGTGGTGCAATTTGTGGAGGAGCTATAGGTGGTGGTGTAGTCTACTAAGGACCTATTGGTGGTGCAATCTACAGAGGAGCTATAGGTGGTGGTGTAGTCTGTTCAAGACCTATCGATGGTGCAGTCAGCTAAGAACTTGATCCAATAGGTCTTGTAAGAAAGGTCATGACAAATGATGGAACCTCCTTGAGCGAAACCCCATCGAGCATCTATATGGTCTGATATGCACAAAGTAGATCATTGGATAATAATGCACTCATACATCGCAAGTGGTCCATATCTAATATAGTTGTAACCTCCAGGGGAGACAGTATGTTGACTATATCATATGGATCACCACTAGAGGATGTATCCTGTGTAGGTGGAGGAATGCTGGAATGAGAACATAACATGTATCTCCCCACATGATCAAATGACATCTCTTGAACTTGTGTGGCAATACTCGCTATACTATAATAAACCTCCCTCCTCATCCTGTCATCTGGAACACTCTCTCTCCTATAGTTGCCATTTCCAAAACTTTTGGTACGACCAAAAGGTTTGGACCCACCCTTTCCTTCTTATTAGCAGGCACAAGGGCATCAGGCACTCTAAACCTATCAGATAATCTCCCTCTCCCCTACCCAACATGATCAAGATAATCCATATAATCAACATCATGTTGCAACTAAAATTTTGCAAACAATTGTTTGTAGAAATATAATGGAAGCTCATCCTTTTGGGGCCACCTGTGATGAGCAGCCAACCATCGAGGATATATAAATGGTGCCACTAGGTCATCCTCACATCTCATGACCATGTACCCTTGCACCTTAGCCATGTCTTGATAATGAGGAAACATGCTCTTCACCATAGTGGTGGAAACATCTGTATCAATCTACCTATACTTCACAGTGCAAGTAATATTGTGAGACAAAGAAATATAGAATGTATCAATGTTGGTAGTATCATATGGGTTGTATGATTGAACTGTGTCAATCATACGCAACAAATCATCTCTAATAATGTTCACCCTATCCCTATTGGGAATGGTGGTGGATGAAACTAAGGTCTGATCCAAAACCTCTAAGGCTCATCTCAATCTGTCAATAGTAGAAGCAAATAGCTTCTCTCTAACCTCTACAAAATTGGTCGATCTATGTGAGGAGCAGCCACTACCACTACCACTACCACCCCCCCTATACACTAGGCTCTCCTAAATCCACTGACCCTCTACCCGATGCCATGTAATAGATAAACAAGAATATATATAGATCTTTGCACATGTACACTATAATCATCTAGTTTAAATGAAATACACACACACACACACACACACACACATACAAATTTAAGAAACATACATGTTACAAATTTAAGGCCATCTAGTTTGAAAATGAAATCTATATATACATGTACATACAAATTTAATAAACATATTAATCCTATTAAGTCTTAAGGGATCGTATTAATCATGTTACCTATCTTAATTGGTCATATTATTCACATTTTAAGTCTTAATTAGTCTTAATTAGTCAATTAATAGGTCCTCATTGGTCAAGTATTATTCACATGTTAGGTCTTAATTGGTAGGACTATTAGGTCTTCATAGGTCATATTGGACCTAATTGGTCAAGTATAGGTTCTATTAGTGCTTTAGGGTGGACTATTAGGTCTTATTAGTAGGTATTAGGTCTAATTCTAGGTTGTATTAATCAATTTAGGTGTTATTAGTCATATTAGTCACATCTTGCTTGTCTTAATTGGTCATATTAGGTCTTAATCAATTTAGGTGTTATTAGTCATATTAGTCACATATTAAGTCTTAATTGGTCAATTAATAGGTCCTAATTGGTCAAATATTAGTCACTTGTTAGGTCTTAATTGGTCCTATTAGGTCTTAATAGGTCATATTAGTCACATGTTAAGTCTTAATTAGTCTTAATTGGTCAATTAATAGGTCCTAATTGGTCAAGTATTAGTCACATGTTAGGTCTTAATTGGTAGGACTATTAGGTCTTAATAGGTCATATTGGACAAGTAATAAGTCAAGTATAGGTCCTATTAGTTCTTAAGGGTGGACTATTAGGTCTTATTAGTAGGTATTAGGTCTTATAAGGTAGTATTAATCAATTTAGGTGTTATTAATAATATTAGTCACATGTTAAAAGTCTTAATTGCTCAATTAATAGGTCCTAGTTGGTCAAATATTAGTCACTTGTTAGGTCTTAATTGGTTAGGTATTAGGTCTTAATAGATCCTATTAGTTCTTAAGGGTCCTATTAGGTCTTATTAGTAGGTATTAGGTCTTATTACTCATGCTAGGTCTTAAGGGGTCCTATTATGTCTTATTAACATGTTAAGTCTTAATTAGTCTTAATTGGCCAATTAATAAGTCCTAATTAGTCTTGAGTATTAGTCACATGTTAGGTCATATTAGATTGTATTAATCAATTTAAGGGTCTTACTAGGTCTTATTATTCATGTTACCTATCTTAATAGAAAATTTACTGCATGTCTTATTATTCATGTTAGCTCTTAAGGGGTCTTATTACATCTTGTTAATCATGTTAGTCCTTAACTGGTCAGAGAGAAACAGAGAAAGTTCATGTTGGTTTCTAGTATTTTTGTTTATGTTAGTTTTTAGTCTTAGAGTTTAATAGGAAATATTAATCATGTTAAGGGTCCTATTAGATGTTAAGGGTCTTATTAGGTTTTATTAGCTCTTAAAGGGTCCGATTACATTTTGTTAATTTCATGTTAGGTCTTAATTGGCCAGAGAGAGAAATTTTATGTTGGTTTCTACTATTAGAGTTTATGTTACTTCATGTTCTAGTTTCATGTTGGTTTAATGTTAAGGTTCATGTATGTTTCATATTAAGGTTTATTTTTTAATTATGATAAGGGATCTTTTTTAAAATTAGGTTTCTGGTTAGGGTTCATGTTTATTTAATGTTAAGGTTTATGTTGGTTTATGTTTTAATATCATGTTTCTTATCATTTATATATGTTTTCCTAATATTTTGTAACATTTTTGTAATATTTTAAAACATATCTAATAAAAATAAATAAATAAACTAACTAACTAACTAACTAACACATTTTATTAATTGAAAAAATCTATATTAATTAAATAACTAAATCTACATAAAACTATATTATTTAATTTCTACAATTAAAAATAATAAAATTACATGAACAAAAATAACTATTAAATTAACATTTTTATTTTAATTACAATTATTTAATATTAAATAAACAAAAACAACTATTAAATTAACATTTTTATTTAAATTACAATTATTTAATATTAAATAAACAAAAACAACTTAAAAAACTTTTAAAAAATATTAAAATAAAAAAATAAAAAAATGGCCTACCTTTTTCAGCCGAAATCCTCCTTTAGCTCTCTTAAACTTTTGCAAGCCGCTCAATACAAATGAGCCTTCCCATTGAATTTTTTTAGTTTATATAGCTTTTGGGGGTTTCGGTCTGAATCGTTTCGGCCGGAACAATTTCGGTCGGAACCCTTGTGCCACATAGACACTACATGGTGCCTAGTGGGCGCCACATAGTTCTAGTTGAACCAGCTCTGACCGGAACCCTTCCGGTCAAAAATGTAAAATTTGTCCTCTAGTGTGATACAACTTTGTACTTTTACCCTAACACATTAAAGTAGACAATTTAAGTCCAACTTCAATGGGTGTTGTAATTGGTTTGCAACTCTACATTTGAATTTTTTGTAGGATATTTGAAGCATATTTTTTTTTAGACATGAATATTTTATCTTTATTTTACCATACTTCTATACCAAGAAAGTAGTGAATTCATCCCAAATTTTTCATTTCAAACTTAGTAACCATGGTTGTTATAAACTCTGTAAATAAAGCTAAATTATTCCCTATGTAGATAGGATCATCAATAGAGAGAACTAAGATAAGAATATCTTTAGCTGAGATTCTAATATAGAGATTTGGATCTGATTGATTTCCTGAAAAAACCTTTATGTTGTAGGTATGAGTCTATTCTTGAATACCATGATCTTGGTGCCTTCTTGAGACCATATACAACCTTCTTAAATTTTAAAAACATAATGTTCTTTAGTAGACATTTCAAAAAAATTAGTTTGTGAAACATACACTTCCTCATCAATATATCTAGTTAGTAAAGAACTCTTCACATCCATTTGATAAAGTATCCAACTTTTTTGAGCTTCCAATGCCAAAACCAATTTTATAGTATCCATTCATTCTACAATTGCAAATGTCTTAGTATAATCAATACCTTCATGTTGAGTGTACCCTTTGGCTACCAATGTATCCTTATGCTTATCAATGTTTCCAACAGATTTTTTATTTTTTCTTGAGTAATCATCAATGAAGGTTAAAAAATACTTGGCTTTGTTCAAAGAAGGTGTTTCCATAGGACTACACAAATCTATATGGATTATCTCAACATATTGTTTAGATTTGTTGGATTTTCCAATAGGAAACTTTATCCTATATTTTTGCAAATAATACACTTTTCACACTCTTCTTTTGTGTCGTTAATTAATGGTAGAACTTCAGTCATATTTAATCTTTTGATTAAAATCAACCCATTAAAATTGAGGTGACCATATCTTTTATGCAAAATTTTAATTTCACCTATTTCTCTAGACCTCAGTGCTTGGTTCTCATGAGTAAAATGAAAAGGAAAAATCATATCCCCTATCATTTGTGCTCTTGCAACAACTATATTTCATTTTAATTTATCTCTTATTATGGGCTCATTCTTATCAAAGTTGGTAGATATTTTTTCTCTAGCATTTGTCCAATAGACAAATAAGTATTTTTGAGTGTTGGAGCCAATAATGTTTCATTGATATGTTTCACTTCACTATATTCTATTGTAACTACAATGGTACCTTTACCTTTTCTTCGGTGAGAATTATTATCCTATAGTACTACAATACTTTGATGCTTTTGATCCAAGTTAACAAATAGATTGTCATTAGATGTCATATGTGAAGAACATCTTGTAATGACCCCTTTTTACCCCTTAATCAAAATTCTTTTAGTTAGGCTTACATTATGGAATCATTGAATAATTAGCAAAATATAACCATCACTATCATTAACGTCTAGAGGAAACCATTGAGTGATAAGCTAATGAACGTATTTATTAAAAAGATCTCTTCATATAGGGCACAATAATCTTTTCTCCTTCCCTACTACGATTATCATAAGATGGAAGACTTACAGTGCCAAAGGGCGCGTGAAACAGACTACAAGCAGTTCCCTGGAGGATATCTGTCATGTGCCCAAAATTACTCTGCCTCTCCCTCCACAAACTCCCTACCCTAAGATATCGTAGTGTGGATGAGAAATAGATCCTATGTACTATACTTAGAGTAATCTAGATCATATTCCTAAATCATTATTATTTCCATATATATATAAGATTCATGTATTAGTATACATCATTTAAGATTCATATATCTATCTATATATCCCTTGTAATGTTCTCAATTGGTAGTTTACTAGATTTTCCCTAGAATTCACAATGCAATCGAAAATGTCCATTCCCAATGATTAGTATATGACAACTTGCATTTAAATCCAATTATATTAAGAACAATCTCGTATATCTATAATTCTGATTTTATTGTTACTAATATATATATATATATATATATATATATATATATATATATATATATATATATATATATATATATATATATATATAGAAATATTAGATCAGATCCTTTAGAAATATATTATATTTATATTCGAAATAGATATCTTACATATATAGTTCATATTATTCTATGATAAAAACAAATATTTATATTCCATAATGATATTAGTACATAATTAATTATGACAAAGTTGAACCATATACTCTTTTCTTAACCAGTGAGAATACATATTAATTTGATATAATTTTCATTATTATAATTACTTATTAATTAATTAACATTAATATAATTCTCATATATATATATATATATATATATATATATATATATATATATATATATATATATATATATATATATATATATATATATATATATATATATATATATATATATATATATATATCTATTTTATAACCAATTATATATATAGATTTACTTATTTACTAACATATTTAAGTTGCATTTGTTTAACTATCTAATATGAATTAATTTTATAATAATATTAGTACATTTTAAAATATAAATAAATATATCATTGATTAAATAAACAAAATAAAGTTACATACCTTTATAAGAGGGAAGATTCCTCTATTCTAATTTATTTGACTGAATGCCCTACTTTCCACGTGGGCTTACTCTTTTCCTTATTTCCTTAATCTTTGCTAAATTATCTCTTATTCCATTTTCTTTATTCTCGTTTTTGTATGACTTCTTTCTCTTATGTTATCTTTATCATCTTTCCTGCCTGCTCTGTATCTTATCGCATATGTTTTTTAGTCTCCTCTTATAAATTATTTCTATCGTATATTACGTTCAGTCTGCGGTCTTAATGTCTGTATATGCGTTGTCTCCTATTCTTCGATCGGTGTTTTTTCTAACTTGTATGCCAATTGGTACTTATACGTGGATGACAGACCAGTCCTCAAACGGTACGTTCGCTTGTTAATTAATTTAACATACCGCTCTTTAATATAATAATAATACTTATTATCTTATTTGTTTAATTAATAATAATATTATTAATGCATAATTTATTAATAATAATAATATTATTATTTATATTATTGAGAGGTATTACTATTAATTTAACATTAATATTTATAGTGTTAACACTAATAATTTAACACTAAGTTATTTATAATTAATTTAAATATTATGGACATTATTTTAATGTTAATATTGATTAATAATATTCATTACATTCATTTGTTATAATGATCATTAATAATATTGAGTTGGTAACTATCAGTTGGTTGATAGTTATTAAATAATTAATATGAATTAATAAATTCTTTTATATATATTGATTATTATTCTATTATTGTTATTTCTAATATTGATTTTAAGATGATATTAAATAAGTGTACATATGTATTATTGTATCAATTATGGTTCATGACACATCTAGAGTCCATATGCCACACATTATTCTCACTTACACTTGTATTAAAGCAAGAAATAAATAAATTTTGTTTATCATCAACAGTGGTATGAGCACTTCTCTTTTTTGTTTCACCTTGTTTACTCCAACATTTTGAAGCATAATGTCCAAACTTATATGAATGAAAGAATTAGACATTCCTTTTACTACTATCTCCCCCATTACTTCCACCTCTTCCTCTTCCCACTCCTTTGAAGTTGCTACTTCTCCCTCTAGAATAATTTCCTCTTCCTCTAGAATTGCAAGATTCACCTTTGTATTCATTTTTATTGCTATCATCACCTTTACTATGACTTGAAGAATGTGTTCATTTTTCCTCTTATATTTTCTTTAGAGGAAAATACTTACTCTAAGCTTCCTTCATTCATTCTTTCTTCAACAATTAACAAAATTTCACTTAATTCCTCCCTCTTCTTTCCTTTTCGTGATAGGTTAGAAATAGAGAGCTCAATCTTTTTCTTCATTTTCTTGTTATTCACACTCAAGGACCCCTATGTAGCCATTTCTTCTACCTAAGTAGCCAATAGCTTGTTCTTTGAAAAATAATGTTCTTAGGCATTTCTTGGATGTTGATAGAGGTTGTAGAATTTGGTTTCATGCCTCCAATTTCATTTTCTTTAAAGTTTGTGCATAAATTCGGTTTAGACCAATGACAAATATTGCAAGTAGTTTCAAATTATGTATACCTAAAATAAAAATTTATTAATGAAAATACTTATAATAATAAATTGAAAAAAAACAAATTAAAAAATTAAAATTATATTTTATATGAAATTATTTATATATCTTATTATTATTATTTTTAAAAAAAATTCCCTTTCTTCATATTTTTATATTAGTAAAATTTGTAACATTTGATTAATTTATATTTTGAATTTTGAAAAAACTTCTAAATCTTTATTTAATAATAATGGATCTACTCTACAAGATTCAAATTATTTCAACCAATCAAATTTGTGAAAAAAACATATTTAATTTAAAATTTGTATACAAATTTTAAATTTATTAAAAAAAAAACAAATATTCACTTTAAATTGGTCAACATATGTTTTTTTAATAGTTAGACAAATTATATGATTGCTACCAATGTGATTTGATTTGAGTCAAGTAGTACTAAATGGATTCATACGCCAAGATTTTTAAAAGTCTATCTAACAGTTCGTAGAAATAAGGTTCTTTCTTAATAATTTAATTCTCTTAAATATAATCCCAATATACTTTTTCTATTGAATAAATTAAAATAAAAATTACAAAGGATGAATTTGAATGCTAATTACAATTTTAAAAAACCCACACTAAGCAACCACCAAAGAATAGAAGAATTCATTGCTGTCACCTGCAAGACAAGATATAAGTCCGGAAAAGACTAATTTGCTGATCCCTTTGGCTAATTAGCCTCCATTTACTTGACAACTGCATTTTCCAATTTCACTTGGTACACTTGTGGAAACCCATTTTTAGCGTAGCAGAGGACTGAGTCCTTGAAGCTGCGGACGCTGCAAACCCTGCTACTGGGCTCCCAAGATTCCAAAGACCCACTCCGATTATCCACTAGGCACTTAATGAATGTCCGCAGCTTTCTATACTCATCCCTGCCACAATCCACTTCCAAATATTCCCTTCTCTTTCCAGAGCGAAAACGCCCTATGTTTCCTTTGTTTTTGCTTTCCTCAAATTTTAACTGCACCGTCCATGGATCAAAAACAAATGTTTCTTCATTAACAAATTGCTGTTCATTGCCGGTCTCTACCAAAGTTGCAGTTTCGGAGCAAGCTTTTGCTCCCCCACCGATCACTGCATTTAAATTGCCTCTCACCATTCGCCACTCTATGTCGTTAGACGGCTTCAAGTTCTCCACCCAGTCTAACAAAGAGTATATCCACAGCCTGGCGTTGAGAGGAAGGCGGTCACATAGGGCATGCATTACCCAGCAGAAGATGTGATTTACTTTGCTATAAATCTACACCCTCAATGTTGTGCTGAACTCAAGCACTGCTGATGTAAGACTCAACAAAGTTGGAATAATCCAGAACACCTGTTTTATTGCTTGGAGGAACAGGCCGACTAAATTTAAAGCTTTTAATAGCTTCTCTTCACATATTGACAAATTGATGGGGAGGAAGAGTGAATGAGCACCATAGGATAATGACTTAACCATATGATTTCTAAGTATTACACAGTCCAACACTTCAGATAATTCCATCACACCGCCTATAATGAGATCGGTAAACAATATTTTATGACCTTTCAAAAATACAGTTTGCTTATCCACTGTCTTCAAGCTGAGAAGAGAGTGCCAGATTAGATCTGTAATATAATATTCCATTTTTTCATTCACAAATAACTTGTATCCGTCCCTACGCTCTAAACAAAACTTCTTGCCTAAATACTCTATATCAATTATAGATTCTTGGAGCATGGATTGATCTCCTTCCCCAATAACACGAAGCGTGGATTGATCTCCTTCCCTGGTCACAAGGCATTCGCCATACTTGCCAAAGAACGGGCCATTCTTAAATTCTTTCAGCCTAAAATAAGGCGAAGAGACGAAAGTCCCCAGCCTGCTCACAAAAGCTTTCAAAATGGCTGCGAAGCGTGTAAGCTTCACAATCTGCCAAAACCCGAGGCAGAACTGAAATGAAAGTAACACCTTTCTAATTATCAATTCCCTCCCTGCCATTCTTACACAAGGCCAAATCACTCTTCCACGCTCTCTTCTGATCTTTCTTCCCAATAAATCACAACAATGGTAAGCAATCTGTTTCTTTCGCTTCCTTATCTTCATCATTATTGCCAAGGGATTTCCTTTATTCTGGCATAATCTTTTCCTTTCGTTTATCGACACACGAAATTTCCTTTATTCCCACGCGGTCGTCTCCTTTCACAGGATTTTATTTATTACCGCACCATACCTTCCATTTTGTCTCTTCTCCTTCATTATAATTCATGTTTTATTCCCATCTTTCAATTAAATCATTCTTTTTCGGCTCCCATTCCTATGTTCTCTAGACTAGAAAATCACTCTACAATATGTTTTCACTAAAGAGATATTTCAAATTTATGTCACTTCGTACTTTTCTTTATTCGAAGTTTTTTTTTTTGTGACCCTCATTCCTATGTTCAAATGGACTGAAAATCATAAAGTTGTCCCCCAAACAAATATTTCAAACCCTGTATCACTTCATTTTTTCATTTAGGGGAAATATTCTTTTGTTTATTATTTATTCAAACGTTTTTTATTTATATTTCTTGAGATATTCAAACTTTTATTTATTCAAAATATTCGTACTTCTTTCATATTTTCTTTATTTTTAAAAATGAATAGATAATTACTATAAAAATTTATTGAATGGATGATAATCATAATTTTTAATGTTTAAGTCTTAAATCATAAGCCTTTAGCCCTAAACCACATAATAGTACTTAAACCTTAAAAACTTTTATTTATTCAAAATATTCTTACTTCTTTCATATTTTCTTTATTTTTAAAAATGAATAGATGATTACTATAAAAATTTATTGAATGGATGATAATCATAATTTTTAATGTTTAAGCTCTAAATCGTAAGCCTTTATCCCTAAACCACATAATAGTACCTAAACCCTAATCACTTAGGAGGATAGATATAGTGTTTAGGGCTTAGGTTTTAGGGTTAAGCTTGGACTACTATATGATTTAAGACTTATGGACTATGGTTTAAGGAGAGGTAAAGTGGGAGACGAGGAAAGAGAGATGGAAAAGGGATAGTGGGAAAGATGGAGAAAGAGTCTAGGAAAGGGGAAAGAGGGGGATAACGGGGAGAGTAGGTTTAGGTCTTAAAGCATTTAGTTTAAGGTTTAGCAAGGAGAGAGAGAGAGAGAGAGAGACTACATAAGGATATTTTGGAGGTTTTTAATTCAATATCTTATGTATATATGGGGTTTTGGGATGTATCTCTATATAATTAAGGAATTCTATTTTGTAGGTATGGAGAAGTTCTTTATAACTATATTCTAGTGATTGTCATGTTTCTTCTCAGAGGTTATTTTGTCATAGTTTGAAACCTCATTTTGTAAGTTGCTATTCTAATGAACTATGATGTATCTTATATATTATATAATTAGTAAAATTTTCAATCTTTCAACCTTTTCTTAAAAAAATGATTAGAAAAAATAATGAAATATAGAGCTATGCCTAAGTTGATCTTTACTAATGTATACTTTGATGATTTCTTTAGATGTATCACTATGATAATTTTAATAATTATTTGAATCATTGACATGATTTTAAATGAGTGAATGGATTTCTCTAAATTGAACAATATAGCAAAAAAATTTAAAACAAAATTATTCCTGATTACTCATAATGGCCAGTGAATTTTTTAAATACAAATATTAAATTTTACAAGCTTTAGAATTATAATTACAACCATAGAAATAATGAGTCAATTTATTAGCTACAAATTTTATCTAAAGTAGCAAGTGGGATATCTAAGGATCAAGAATAATTTCTAAAGATGACTGATAATGGGACATTGGCTTGGAAGTCATTCCCTTCTATTCTTCAAGAAATCTCATGGTAGATGTTGAAACATCATAAAATATGGAGATTATTTGCTAGCATGATGATGTGTAACATTTAGTGCATAAATAGGTTTTTTTTTTTTTTTTAACATGGACTACATGTGACTACTTTGAAGTGAATTGTTAGATGGAAAATGACTGAAATAAGATAAATTTCATTTCTCACCTAATAATGAAATGATTTGGGCCATTAAAATATTGTGATCCAAAAGATAATCTATGGATTATTCACAACTTCTATGAGCTAGTTGTCTTCTATGTTGAAAATGGGTTTCAATCAATATAGCAACTCATATTCAAAAAGTATAATTTTCTCGAGAAAGTCTACAGAAACTAGTCACCAGGTCTCATCAAATGTTACACTCACAATGATTATGCTAGCGTTGCAATACTTAATTCAAAATAGAAAATAACATACACTTAATATTTATAAATTAATATGCAACAAATGGATAGACTTGAATAATATCAAATAGTTTTTATTAAAACCTTGTAAAGATTTTATACACTTTAATATTGTTTCATCATCTTTTATTCATAGTGCTTTCCCATTTTTATTTTTTGCTCATTGAGCTCTATCTTTTTCACTCTTATTATTTCCCCTATTGCAGGTGCTAGAATTGTTGGTTTATTGTGATCTTCCTTTAAGTCCTATACCTTGTGTCTCCCTTCCACATTTTCCTTCTACATACTTATCTTGTGTAATATTTCAACTTACCAAAATATCATATCGTATATCCTTTGTGGTTCACTAGTTTGGACATAACACCTATTTCATGTTGATATCCATGCAATACTTCCTTATGGCCTTCCTTATAGGAGTTTCCTACCTACCATGTACAACTATTTACTATTACAAATATAGTTTTATGATTCTTTGTTGACTCAACCCCTCTCTTCTATTATGTAGGGGCAAGAATCCTCTTTCCTTTGTAGCACCCTCTCAGTCCCCATGCTTACTTTTTTCCTTTTGTATCTATTTATAGATTTTCTTTTTTTCCCTCCCAAATTTTTATACAACTCCAAAAATCTCCCTGTGTTGCTTGCTTACTTGATCCTCCCTCTCCACAAGCAATTCCTCTTCCAATCCTCCATTTAATTTCCAATTAGAACTTTTAAAAAATTTAGGGTTTCTCATTTTCCTAAGTTGGGTAGGTTTATAAAAATCACATGTGTCCTAAAAAACTTCTAAGCATAAACCCTACGTCTTGATTCATTTTTTACTTTATGCTCAATTTTTATGTTGACCAACTATCAAGTTAGTTATTGGTAACCTAAGTTATAAAAAAAAAAATGTTAGCTTACGATTGGGATCGGTCCCACCTTCTTAGACGTCTCCACTCCCCAATACATGCCCCTTAGATTTTTACATGTTTTAATCATTAGTGTGCCAGGTGATAGGACCATTTGTCTCAGATGACATTGGTTTAATCCTATTCATTAGATAGATCTAGCAGTAAATTTGATAATGAGACCTTCCATACCATTAGGATTTAATGAACATGTTGATGTGGAAACTGTTGGATTTTCAAAATTAAATCTGATTGTCTAGAAGCCTCTTTATTTGACTTTATTTTTTGATAAAGTTTATTTTTGATATTTTGTGTGGATTTTGAAAGATAAGTTCAAATTAGATTTGGGGGAAATTTGATTTCTTCTTCAAACTTCCATTTTCATCTTTTTTTGGACAACAAGTTTTATATAAAGGGAAGAATGTCTTTATTCTTCCACAGAGATAAGCATGAATGTAATTTATCTTTTATGCAGTAGCAAAGTGATGTTTTGTAATACTCTATTTTTATCAGAGAAGCAAATGGATTATTCTGTTAAGAAGTGATTGCTTCAGATAATCTTGTAAGAGATTTGTGAAGCTCGTAGATGTTTGTATGCAGCCCTAGATAGTTGCAAGTTTATTTGTTATTGTAGAAGTGTTTTAGTTTGAATAGAAGCAAGAAGTTTCTTGCATATTTCTCCAACTTTTGTGTCTGTCCTATTTTAGGGATTTTGTTTTAGTTCATTGCTGCGATAGAGTGTTATTCCTATGTATTTCCAGAATATATATTCTTCCTCTATATTCTTTACATGGTATCAGAGCTGATTGGCCCTCAAACCTTGTGAGTTTGGGCATTTGTTTTTTCTTGGTATTTATTTTTCTTACACAGGAGACATGGATGGAGATGTAGGAAAGAGTTGGCAATAGCCACCATCCTTCAATGGACAAAATTATAATGTTTGGGCAAAGAAGATGAGGACTGTTATGATTACAAATGACTTGTTGGAGCTTATGGTCAATGGATTTATGGATGTGACTAACCCATCTCAATTTGCTAGCCTCACAAATAGTCAAAAGACTCAATTGAAGGATTCAAGGAGGAAAGATGCAAAAGCTTTGAGCTTAATAGAAACTACCTTAACAGAGGCCATCTTTCCTATAATATGTTGGAAACTGCAAATTGGAATAATTGTTGTATTGTCATTGATGTTAAATCTTAATTGGTAAGACTGTTGCTACCTACAAAAGTACTATATCTATTGTATTGTTGTGAAGGATTCAGTCAAGGTTGGTAACAATAGCACCTAAGGAAAGGTTGAGTTATCTTGATATTACAAAGTGTACTTGACTATGTTGTACAATGATGAGACAATGTATTGTTTATCCTAGTAAGATTGAAGACTAAACTGATATGCTTGACTGAGCAAAAATGGAGAAATCATTTTTAAGCCGAGTAATGTTAGTGTCGACCGAGTCAGTAAAAATCTTGTGTCGACAAAGCATCAGTAAATTGCCGAGAAAGACAGTATAAGCCAAGGAAACATTTTTTAGTAATGACAAAGCTTTCTACATGAAGACCGAGTAGTTGATTGTAGTATTGACCAAGCATCAACATTTTTATATTTGAAGAGAATTCAGTTTTAGAGCCAACATTGTTGAATTCTTGGATTATGTAAAGCATGTTGAATTTATTTATTGATTATCTGAAAGCATTAAATGCAATGTAAAATGTTTTATTGTAAATCTTTAAGAGATTTGAGAAGATCCTAGAAAAGGAGCTAAAGAACATAATGTGGGTAGATTCAATGAATCTAATCTAACCCTAAGATCTATGAATGGGGTTAAGCGGCAAAAGATGAGTTAAGTTAATTGAGAAAAGTATTAAGGGAACTTGAACATTGGATATGAATATGCATGGGTGAATACTGGAAGATCAGAGAAGTTTTATTGACTATATAAGTGAAAAGGCTGAAGGAGAATTGTGGTGATTTCTTGAAGAAGATTTTTGAGCAGATCAGAGATGGAGATGGAAAAGTTTCAAAGTCAATAAACCAGTATTAGTGTAAAAAATTTGGATCTGATATTTGCAAAGTGAGTTGTATGTTTTTCAGATCAATATTGCTGCTACTTTATAACTATTGTAATAGTCAAAATCCTTTTAACAGAAGTTGACCTAACAATCATATGTTAAATCCTTTGAACAAGGTTGCATTCTAATGGAGTGTATGTAAGTCCTATAACAAGGCTCACTTTTAATAGGGTGATTGAAATCCTTTAACTTGGTCACACTTAATAGTGTGTATTGTAACCTTTGACAGGGTTGGCTTTTAATCGAGCTCACTTCAGAAGAGTGAAAATAATAGTAGCATGTTACAAAGTGGTTTTTCCCATACTGGGTTTCCACTATAAATCCTGGTGTTGATACTTGTGTGAATGTTTTGGTTTGAACATTTCTGTGTTTTACAAGTTAAGTTACAACTGGGTAGTGGACTGCAATGTTATATGTTTCCATTATTGAATCAGTGATGACTGAGCTTTTTTTGGTTATTGGATCTGATTTAAAGAAAATATTTTAAGGTTGTCTTATACATCAGGACCTGAGAGCAATTGATTCAACCCCCTCTCTATTGTTCTAAATCATAGTAGCAATTGGTATCAGAGCTATGTTGCTTGTTATTAGTGTTTACAGAATTCAAGTTTAAAGGGACTTGAAGCAAATGATCAGGATGTATAAGAAGGAAGCACCGAAGCTGAATAAAGAAAAATTCCCCGCATGACAAAGCTTGATGAAGCTACATCTGGCTAATATTGGTGATTCTACAAAGTACTACATTGAGAATGATTATTTCTCACTTGTTGTACCTTTGACTACCGAGTAAATGAGAGCCAAGCAACAACATAATCAGGCAACGCTAGAAATTGTATCTGCTTTAAGCTATCCAGAATTTGAGGATATTAAGGATTGTACAACTACCAAGGAGATGTGGGACACCCTTGCAAAGATCTATGGTGGTGACTTATATGTATTAAAAGCTAAGGCTGAGAGTCTCAGAGGTAAGTTTGATGAAATGAGAATGCAAGAAGGTGAGAACATTGCACAATATTGTCGTAGAATAAAAGAAGTTGTGAATGCTATTAGAGGAACAAATGGGACTATTGATGATGAAACTATAATTGGAAAAGTACTAAGAACTCTGCGTCCTATATATGCTATTAAGATCTTAGCTATTCAAGAATCTAGATGTAACTCTGCTAATGTGCTTACTTTGGAAGGTTTGATTGGAAAGCTAACTGCTTTTGAATAGTCTAACTATGATAATTTCACTGTTGGTAGTATTGGCAATGTTGAATCTGCTTTCAAATCACAACTAGTTCTGAACAAGCCAAAGAAAGAAAAAGAAAGATGCATCAGTGAAAGTGAAAATGAAAGTGAAAGTGAAAGTGGCAGTGACACTTTTGATGAAGAACTTGAAGATCTAGAAGCTCTTATGGCTAGAAGAATGAGAAGAGGAAAAGGAAAATATAAAGGTAAACTTCCCATTATATGTTTTTCATGTAATAAAGTTGGTCACATAGCTACTAGATGTCCTAACGGGAAGGATAAAGATGATGAAAGAAAAAGAAAACACAAAGATAGAAGAGAAGACATAAGCTACTGAAGGAACAAGGACTACAAAGGAAAAGGTAAGAAATCTTGTTACATTGCTAAAGAAGGAACTGATACTGATAGTGATGATTTTGAAATTGAGGTAGTCTATGTTGCAATGAAAGATGAATTTGATGAAGATGAGAAAACTACATTGATATCCTATGTGAACAAGAATGATAAATGAATTATTGACAGTGGTTGTTCACATCACATGACTGGTGACAAGAGTAAGCTTGAGACCCTACATCATTACAGAGGTAAAAGTGTAACATTTGGTAATGATGCACCATATCCTGTTAGAGGTAAAGTTTTGATTAAATTGACTAATAAGATATCTTACATGAGAATGCATATTGGGTTGAAGGTCTTAATTATAATTTTTTAAGTGTTGCTCAGCTCAATAGAACTGGTTACCGAGTGGAATTTCATCACAAGAAAGCTAAAATATTTGATGCTACTAGAGAACTGATTGGAAGTGGAGAATAGACTAGAGGTAATTTATTCTATCTTGACCTATCTGAACAAACATGCATAATTGCACAACTTGATGACATTTGGTTATGGCATTAGAGGCTATGTCATGTTAACTTTGACAATTTGGTAGAAATAAGTAAGAAGAAGAAAGTAAGAGGTCTACCTAGATTGAAGAAACCTAAAAATGTGATGTGCAAGGAGTGCCAGTTAGGAAAAATGACAAAGTCAAGTTTTAAGAGAAAATCTTTTACTTCTGAAAACATTTTAGACTTGGTTCATACTGACCTTTGTGGACCTATGGGTATACAAAGTTACTGTGGTGCTAGATATTTTATCTTGTTTGTTGATGATCATACCAGGATGATGCATGCAATGTTTTTAAAAGAAAAAATTGAAGATTTTTAATTTTTAAGTGGTATTTGGCTAAGGTTGAGAAGGAGACAGGTAAGAACCTAAAATGTCTTAGATCTGACCGAGGTGGAGAATTTACATAAAATGAATTCAATCTATTTTGTAATGAAAGAGGAATTAAAACATAGATGTCTGCACCTAGAACACCTACATAGAATGGAATTGTAGAAAGAAGAAACATATCTACCTTGGACTGTGTAAGGACATTGTTGATTGAAAAGAATGTGGCATAGAAATATTGGAAAGAAGCTATAAGAACTGCTATGTACAATATTAACCAGGTTCAGATCAGAAAAGGTACAAATCTAACACCCTATGAATTATGGCATGGACATGCACCAAGTGTTAAATACTTTAGAATCTTTGGAAGTAAGTGCTATATATTAAAAGACACTAGAAATGGAAAGTTTGATGCTAAAAGAAATGAAGGAATATTCCTAGGGTATTCCACAAAAGGTAAAGGTTACAAGTGTTTGAACTCTAACACTAACAAAATTGTGAAAAGTGTAAATGTCAAAATTGATGAGTATGCAGAAAGAAATGAAGCTGATAGCAAAAGAGAACTAGAAGATTATAGATCTTTTGTGTATATTAAGGAAGAAGAAGAGGCAAGTAATAGACTTGCACCTAATGTTTAGTCTCAGGTAAGCAATGCCAAGTGATAGAAAGATGCTGCTGAGCATCAGGGAAACAGTGCCAAAAGAGAACAAGAACATGCTGAGCGACAAGAGAATGCTGCTGAGTATCAGGAAGAGGTTTTCAAGCATTCAAAAGCTGAACTTGACAATTTTGTTGAGGAACTTGATGAAATAGAGGAGAGAAGAGCTGAACCTATTTTTGCAAAATATGTAAGAAGACATCACAAGCCTGAACAGATAATTAGAGACAAAAATACTAGAATTCAAACCAAAAGTAAGAGTAAGGATCCAACATGACTACTATGTGAATTTGAACCCAAATCAACTAAAGAGGCATTGGAAAATGAAGACTGGATAAAAGCAATGAATGAAAAGATTGACCAGATTGAGAAGAATGACACTTGGACTCTAGTGCCGAGACCTGAAAACAAAAATGTCATAGGAACAAAGTGGGTGTTTTGGAATAAGATGAATGAAAATGGTGAAATAACTAGAAACAAAGCTAGGATAGTATGCAAAGGCTATGCACAAGAAGAAGGAATAGATTATGGGGAGACATTTGCCCCTATAGCTAGACTGGAAGGAGTAAGAACTTTGCTTGCATATGCTGCTTATAAAGATTTTAAGGTATATCAAATGGATGTCAAGTCTACATTTTTAACAGGTATACTAGAAGAAGAGGTTTATATAGAACAACCAGAAGGTTTTATTGATCCAAATAGAAGACACATGGTATGAAAACTGAATAAAGCATTATATGGATTGAAACAAGCTCCTAGAGCATGGTATGAGAGGTTGCATAACTACTTGATACAGATTAGATTTTCAAGAACAAATGACACAAGCAATTTGTACATGAAAGATGAGGAAGGTAAAGATATCTTGTTAGCAAAAATTTTTGTGGATGACATTATTTTTGGTGGACAAGAAGATTTGTGTAAAAGATTTTCAAATGAAATGCAAACCGAATTTGAAATGAGTATGTTTGGTGAGATCAAATTCTTTATTGGTTTACAAGTATATCAGATGAAGAAAAAAAATTTCATTGCACAATCTAAGTATGTTAATGAAATACTGAAAAATTTTCGGATGGAAGATTCAAGACCAGTGAGTACTCCTATGGTTACTAGACAAAAGTTATCTAAGAATGATGATGCTGCAGAAGTGAATCAAACTTTGTATAGATCCATGATTGGAAAATTACAGTATGTTGTACATAGTAGACTAGATATTGCACTAGCTATTGGGATTGTGGCAAGATTCTTTGCCTATGCTAAGGAAACACACATGATGGCTGTGAAAAGAATTATGAGATATTTGAAAGGAACTACTGACTATAGGCTATATTACAAGAAGAATGACAAGTTTGAACTAAGAGTATATACAAATGCTGATTGGGCTGGAAATGTAGATGATAGAAAGAGTACTAGTGGTGGAGCTTTCTTTCTTGGATAGAGATTAGTCTCCTAGACAAGCAAGAAACAAAATTGCATTTCCCAATCTACTGCCAAGGCCGAGTATGTTGTTGTTGTAGTAAACTGTTCAAATTTGGTATGGATAAAGCAACTGTTGATAGGCATGAAAGAAGAAATCACTGAACCTATTTTTATTTTTTATGACAACACAAGTGCTATCAATATTTCTAAAATCCAGTGATGCATACTAAGACCAAGCACATATCAATCAAGTATCACTACTTGAGAGAATTATTGCAAAATAAAGAAGTCTGAATGGAATATGTGAATACTAAGGAACAATTGGCAGATATATTCACTAAAGCTTTACCTGGAGAAGCTCATGAGTATTTAAGAAGACAATTAGGGGTCCTTCCCCTAATTGAGGCTGCCTAGACAAGCTAGGAGCACTGCATCAAATATGCTACAATAGAATATTTGACAAATTGATGCAAAAGATTGTCACACTTTAGGACTAGCCTAGAGTTGTGAAATGGAGCAAAGACACTAAATCAGTCATAAGCAAGATGAAAGAGGCAGAAACACTGAGCTACAAAGATACTCTCTACATCTGATGGATGTTTTAGTTGCTACTTTGGTATTTTTGTCAAAGAGGGAGATGAACTTAGATGAGATAATAACACATGAAACTGAATAGTGAGAAAGATAAACTGAAATGAAGGATCGGGATAGAGGGAGATCTAAATACTTCTAACAGTCACAAAAGTAAGGCTTATAGATTCTGAATCAAAATGAAGCTAAGGATATTATACATAATTATCTGATGGACAGATAAGATTTTGGATTGGTTGGTAATCCATGTGTTATTCAGGTGATACCATATGGTGTTGCCATCAATGCCAAAGAGGGAGATTGTTGGAAACCGTAAATTGGAACAATTGTTATATTGTCATTGATGTCAAACCTTAATTGGTAAGACTGTTGCTACCTAAAAAAGTACTATATCTATTATATTGTTGTGAAGGATTGGGGCAAGGTTGGTAACAATAGCACCTAAGGAAAGGTTGAGTTATCTTGATATTACAAAGTGTACTTGACTATGTTGTACAATGATGAGACAATGCATTATTTATCCTAGTAAGATTGAAGACTAAACTGATAGGCTTGACCGAGCAAAAATGAAGAAATCATGTTTAAGCCGAGTAATGTTAGTGTCGACCAAGTCATTAAAAATCCTGTGTCGATCGAGCATCAGTAAATTGCCGAGGAAGACAGTATAAGCCGACGAAACATTTTTTAGTAATGACTGAGCTTTCTACATGAGAACTGAGTAGTTGATCACAGTATTGACCGAGCATCGACATTTTTTATATTTGAAGAGAATTCAATTTTAGAGCTAACATTGTTCAATTATTGGATTATGTAAAGCGTGTTGAATTTATTTATTGATTGTCTGAAAGTATTAAATGCACTATATAACATTTTATTTTAAATATTTAAGAGATTTGAGAAGATTCTAGAAAAGGAGCCAAAGAACATAATGTGGGTAGATTCAATGAATCTAATCTAACCCTAAGATCTACGAATGGGGTTAAGTGGCGAAAGATGAGTTAACCTAATTGAGAAAAGTATTAAGGGAACCTGAACATTGGATATGAATATGCATGGGTGAATGTTGGAAAATCAGTGAAGTTTTATTGACTGTATAAGTGAAAAGGCTGAAGGAGAATTGTGGTGATTGCTTGAAGAAGATTTTTTAGTAGATTAGAGATGGAGATGGAAAAGTTTCAAAGTTAATAAACCAGCATTAGTGTATGGAATTTGGATCTGATATTTGCAAAGTGAGTTGTATATTTTTCAAATCAATATTGCTGCTACTTTATAACTATTGTAATAGTCAAAATCCTTTTAATAGAGGTTGACCTAACAGTCGTATGTTAAATCCTTTGAACAAGGTTGCATTCTAATGGAGTGTATATAAGTCCTAGAACAATGCTCACTTTTAACAGGGTGATTGAAATCCTTTAACTGGGTCACACTTAACAGTGTGTATTGTAACCTTTGATAGGGTTGACTTTTAACTGAGCTCACTTCAGAAGAGTGAAAATAATAGTAGCATGTTACAAAGTGGTTTTTCCCATATTGAGTTTCCACTATAAATCTTGGTGTTGATACTTGTGTGAATGTTTTGGTTTGAACATTTTTGTGTTTTACAAGTTAAGTTACAACTGGGTAGTGGACTGCAATGTTATATGTTTCTATTATTGAATTAGTGATGATCGAGTTTTTTTTGGTTATTGTATCTAATTTAAAGAAAAGATTTTAAGGTTGTCTTATACATCAGGACCTAAGAAAAATTGATTCACCCCCCCTTTCTGTTGTTCTAAATCATATTAACAGAATAGCAGCAACTAATTATTCCAATGAAGCTTGAGATATTATACACACAAGTTTTAAAGGGATTGAAAAAGTTTGGTTAGTGGAGCTCCAAATGTTTCAAAGATAGTTTGAGACTCTTCTCATAAAGGACAGTTAGTCCATTTTAGATTTCAGCTCAAGACTCTCTGGTTTGATAAACCAGTTGAGAACCAATGGTGAAACCATGGAGGAGCAAAGAATAGTAGAAAGTTTTGAGAAGTATATCCTCAAAATTTGATAATCTAGTAATTTCCATTGAAGAGGCAAAGGATCTCTCCATAATGATAATTGATGAGTGAATAGGTTATTTCCAAACCCATGAGCATCACATTAATAGGTCTACAAATTCTTCTCAAGAACAAGCTTTTCGAGCTCAAGCTAATGCAAGAGGTAGGGGAAGAGGAAGAAACAACTCTGGATGAGGTTCAATAGGTAGAGGTCATGGTAACTCTAGATGAAAAAATGCTGGAGGAGAAAGCTCGGAATGAGCAACCACAAATGACAGAGTTAGCAACTCTTAGAATAATTCTAGAGGAGGTAAGAAGAAATATAGCTCATACAAGAGTAATATTGAATATTATTATTGTCTTAAATTTGAGCATTATGCTAGTGAATGCTGGAAAAAGAAAAGTAATCAGTCAAAGCCAAGTGCAAATGTGGCTGATATAAAAGTAGGTGATGTAAATAATCCCACAACCTTCCTCATGTGCAACATTGGTGAAGAAGGAGCCTCAAAGTCTGGTATTTAGACAATGGTTGTAGCAACCATGAGTGGTAATGAAAGTCTTTTTTCTTTCATTGATAAGAATATAAAGTCTAAAATTAGAATGGGGAATAATAACGTTGTTCCAATTGTGGGCAAAGGATCTATTATGATCCTCACCAAGCAAGGTGAGAAACAAGAAATTTAGAATGTTTGCTTTTCCCCAGGTATAAAGCACAATTTGATGAGTGTTGGATAGCTCACTCAAAATGGTTATAAAGTGCTGATGGAAAATGACCAATGTGTCATTTATGAGAAGGATGGGAGTAAAAAAATTGTTTCAACAATTCAAATGACAAAGAATCAGATGTTTCCATTAAAGGTAGAGATGTGTTTCTCTTCACAATCAGCAGCTGCACCTCCCAAAAAAGAATGTATAGTAGAACACAATCAGCCTTCAAGAGCATGATTGAAGACCCCTCCAAGCTATGGCATTTAAGGTATGGACATCTTGGTTATGCTAGTTTAAATTTATTATCCAAAAAAAGAATGGTAGATGATTTGCTATGTATTAAAGAGTTTAGTAGAAAGTGTGAGGCTTGTATTTTGGGTAAGCAACATAGGCTGCCTTTAATTTTGGAAACTCTAGAAGGGCAAGAGTGCCATTAGAGCTAGTGCATACTGATTTAGTTGGCCCTATGCAAATCACTTCCATTGGGGGGATTACTTATTTTATGACCTTCATAGATGATATTAGTCATACAAAATGGGTTTATTTTATGAAAAATAAATCTAAATCTTTTGATAAGTTTTTAGAATTTAAAGCCCATGCTGAAAATGAAAGTGGACAAAATCTTAAAGTCCTTAGGTCAGATAGAGGGGGGGAATATACCTCCAATATTTTTGTAAAGTTTTGTAGGCAGAATGGCATAAAGAAAGAGCTTACAACCAGTTATACTCTGCAGAAAAATGGAGTGGCTGAAAGAAAAATAGAACCATTATTGAGATGGAAAGAAGCATGATGAAAGAAAAAGGGCTCCCAATTGAATATTGGGGAGAGGCTATAGCAACAACAGTCTATTTAATAAATAGAAGTCCTACAAAAGTAGTATGTGACAAGATTCCAATGGAAGCATGGACAAAGCATAGATGGATAGTTTAACACTTGAGAGTGTCTAGGTGTGTATCATATCCACACGTGCCAAAGGAACAAAGGCAAAAGTTGGATGACAAGGGTGTGAAGTGTGTCTTTACTGGTTATAGTCTAGAATCTAAGACATATAGATTGTATGATCCAATTGGTAAAAAGATCATCACTTCAAGAGATGTGGTGTTCATTGAGAATGAGTCATGGGATGGCTTGGTAGACACATCTTCAAACATTTCAATTAAAGTGCCTATTATTGTTGAAGACGGTGAAGTTAATGATCAACAAAATGATATAAACATAGATATAGAAGGCTCTAGGAGGCTTCAAATGGGCCCCACAGAGAGTAGCAACAACAATACTGAGAGCTATGATCCCACTCTTGCCTCCCTAGTGCCAAGAAAGACCAAGAGTCTAAGGGAGATATACCAAGATGAAAGATATGAAAATGAATTTGATAAAAATATCAATTTTACATTATTTTCTTGTAGCGATCCAATTTATTTTGAGGATGATGAAAAAGAAGAAAAATGGTGTAAGGCCATGGATGAGGAAATAGATGCAATATAAAGAAATGAAACTTGGGAGCTCACTAATTTACCTCCCAACAAGAAAATTATTGGAGTTAAATGGGTCTACAAGACCAAGAGCAATGCTGAAGGAAAAATATATAGGCATAAGGCTCGATTGGTGGTCAAGGGGTACAAACAACATTTTGGTAGAGATTATGATGAGACCTATGCCCCAATTCCTAGAATGGAAATTGTGTGTCCTGTCATAGCAATTGCAGCCCAACACAAATGGAAGGTTTATCAAATGGATGTGAAGTCCACCTTCTTGAATGGAGCATTGAAAGAAGAGGTTTATGTGGAGCAGCCACTTGGTTATGAAGTTCCAAGTCATTAAAGTAAAGTGTATAGGCTGAAGAAGGCTCTTTATGGGCTTAAACAAGCTCCACAAGTAGGGTATAGAAAAATTGACTCATATTTGATGAGTAATGGCTTTTGCAAAAGTGATGGTGAGCCCACTCTTTACATCAAGGCAACTAATGGTAATATTTTAATTGTTGTCTTGTATGTTGACAATTTAATCTTTACTGGGGACAATGATTTCCTCATTGCTGATTTTAAAGAGGCCATGAAAAAGGAGTTTGAAATGTTAGACGTAGGTCTCTTGAGATATTTTCTAGGTATAGAAGTAAAATAAATGCATGATGATATTTTTATCTCTCAATAAATATATGCAAATCAGATCTTGGAGAGATTTAAAATGCAAAGTAGCAAGCCTACTCCAACACCAACTTAGTAGGTTTAAAGATAAGAAAGCAAGATTGTAGCAACAATGTGGATCTAACTTTATATAAAAGTTTAGATAGAATTTTGATGTATTTAACAGCTACTAGGCCAAACACTATGCATGCAGTATGTTTGATTTCTAGATTTATGGAAACTCCAAAGGACTCCCCTTAGCAAGCGGGAAAGAGAATCCTAAGGTATGTGAAAGGCACCAAGGGATATGGTATTTTGTATACTGTAGAAAATGTTTTTGATCTTATTGGCTACATAGATAGTGATTGGGTAGGGAGTTTGGATGATAGGAAGAGCACTTTTGGATATGTTTTTCACATGGGTTCACATGTAATCTCATGGGCTTCTAAGAAGCAACCCATAGTTTCTCAATCTACAGTAGAGGTTGAATATATAGCAGCAAATGCAACAACATGTCAAGCTATTTAGCTAAGAAGAATCTTGACAATTTGAAGGAAGAACAAGAGGATGGAACCACAATATTTTGTGACAATATTTCCTTAATAGCATTGTCAAAGAATCCAGTGTTTCATGGAACAAGAAAGCATATTGAAATCAAATATCATTTTATTAGAGAATTAGTTGAGAATGGTGAAATAAAAATAGAGTTTTACAGATTAGAGTAGTAGCTAGCAAACATTTTCACCAAGCCATTTGGCATTGCAAGTTTTGAGCACCTAAGGAGAAATTTGGGCATAGTTAGTTTGGATCAAGCATGATCTTGTTTTTAAGCTCAAGATAATGGGGGAGTGTTAGATTTTTAGAATTAAATCTGATTGTCTAGAAGCCTCTTTATTTGACTTTATTTTTTGATAAAGTTTATTTCTGATATTTTGTGTGGACTTTGAAAGATAAGTTCAAATCAGATTTGAGGGAAATCTGATTTCTTCTTCAGATTTCCATTTTCTTCTTTTTTTGGACAGCAAGTTTTATATAAAGGGAAGAATGTCTTTATTCTTCCATGGAGATAAGCATGAATGTAATTTCTCTTTTATGCAGCAGCAAAGAGATGTTTTGTAATACTCTATTTTTATTTGAGAAGTAAAATGATTATTCTATTAAGCAGTGATTGCTTCAGATAATCTTGTAAGAGCTTTGTGAAGCTCATCAATGTTTTTATGCAGCCCCGGTAAAATCCCAAGAGTTTGGACCTTTTAAAAATCCTATTTATTTTAATCAAAGAATACAACACACTTCAATTTATTTGAGATTACAAAATAAAATATTTACAATTAAAGATTAAATTAAAATATATAAAAGAAATAGAACTAATAATTAAAATATATAAATGAAATATTCACCATGAATATAGAAGAGATTCACTCTAAAATAAAACACATGACCTACCTTGTACATTATGCATACAAATTGGAATTTCCAAAGCCGAGACATACAAACCAATCTTCATGGATATAATGGATACTAACATCCATTCATGAGGTGCACATATAACCAATCTTCATGGATATGATAGATACTAACATCCATCCATGAGGTGCACATACAAACCTATCTTCATGGATATGATGGATTCTAACATCCATCCATGGGGTGCACATACACACATGAATAAAATGGATAGTAACATCCATTCATGAAGATTCAACAATACACATAGACGAAAAGTCACTGCTAGGCACAATTTTTTGAGATAGAATTGACTAGCATGGCACATAAACTTGCTACAACTTTCAATCCTATCTTTTGTGTGGTTCACACTAAGACACACAATCTTACTAGGCTAAGGTAATCACAACCCTATCCCTCTCTCTCTTTGCTATCATAGTTTTGTTAGTAGGTTAGACCATGGAGATGGTATCATCATTGGCGATGCTCTTTTTCTTCCTATGTGATCACTTATTCTATTGCAATAGCTTTTTAGACATGATATTAGTGGGTGAGGAATTTTTGGTTGGGGCCGCTTTCACTAGTTGTTTTGGAGTTTTGTTTTAGTACTAACCCTTTCTTGTTTTTTTTTGTGTCTTTTCTTTTGTTTTTGCTTTTTGCTTTATTTTCATTCCCTTGTGCATGGATATGGAGTTAGGATCCTTAGTTTGGGGGCTTGCATCCTTAAGCTTAGTGATTTCTTATCTCTTTACAATTCTCCATGATCATCTCTCTCTCATCATTCTCTCTTTCTTGTTTCTAGTATACAAATGTGTTGATGATCTATATGTCTCAATGACATGATAATGTCATGTTTATAAATAGTTAAATTGTGTTCTAATAATTTCTTTTTTAATTTTTGTATATCAATTGATAACATATTGAATATCTTTAAATAAAATTAGATCCAATAAAAATTATAATATAAATCAAACCTAAAATAGTATACCACTTATTAATATATAATTACATTAAAAATATTCAACTAAAATAAATAAATTTCACCATAAAAAAATGTTTTATAATAATGACTTGTTTTTATTCATATTCTATCATGTGATTACAAACTTCGCATCTTTGTTTTGAGCCTATTCAAAACTGCACGAGGCCAAGATTGGCGAATAAACTTGTGTTCCTCAGGCTTTTCTGACTTTTTAATTTATTTTTTACTCAAAATCCGCCAGAGTGCAAATAAAAATAATTTTAATTAGAGATAAGTGCCTTTATCTTGCGAGTGACGCTGCTGCTTCATTATCATCATTAAATATGGAGTTGAGGTAAAACGGTGAAGTGACATATTCGATGAAGTTTACCGTTGAATATAAACAGAGAAAACAAAGGAAGGAATCTGGTGGTAGAAGGTATACCTGCTAATTAACATTCATGATAAGCTGAGCAAGTCAGGGAGGGATTATTTGTGGTTGTGAAGGAAAGCACGCCTTGGTCAATAATAATTAAATACATTAAATTATTAAAATTATTTTCTTTAATCTTTTTGTAATGATTTTTTGTTATTTTTATGTAAATTTAATTTTTATTCATTATTTTCATTTTATTACATTGAGATAATTTCAACTAAAAACGCATCTAACTAGCATGTGGACTGCTAAAGTATCACCATTCAAACTCTTTTTTATTTAATTTTATTTCAGTACAATATGTATTTGCCAATGGTTTAGGTGGCAGATATGGATCCATTCCTTTTGCCAAATTCATTTCATTCAAACAACAATTATTGTTCACATTCAATTCAAACTTTCTTTTGCATTGGAGTTTAGAAATCATGTGTTGAAGAAAAATAGGAAGTCCAATTTAAAAATGGTCTATTTTTGTCATATTTTTGTCTAGAAGTGATAGGCTCAAAGAAATTATGCATCTACATATATTGATTTAAAAACAAATTAAATAAAATGTTTAATTTTAAGCACAAATTAAATAAAATATTTGAATCAATAAGATGTTAAAATTTAGTTTTACATGTATTTTTTTATGTAAATTGTTTAGCTTTAACAATCCTTCAAATATCTACCTACGAGACAATAGTTAACCATCTACGAACTCATAAGACACAGACAATAATATTCATCTATAAGGTAGATAAAAAGACTAAATAATATCATAAATTTTTTTTATTTTTTTACACAATCACTTTAACATGTTTGAAAATCTTCCAATAGAATATCCAAGCCTTGTACGATTGTCATGGTTGAGATTATATAATAAAGGCTAATTTCATTATGTTATGGTATACCCTGAAAGGCAAAATATTTTGATTGTTTTTTTCTTGTTTTTTTATAGATTCTTGGAAGGTCAATTTGAAAATAACGGGTCAATTTTTTACATCTATTTATCCAATACATCAAGTCAATAAGTACGTGATTTGACAAAATTATGTTGCTTGTACAACAAAGGTCTCAATAACCTATTTGTCCACTTACATGGATCCAAATATGAATGATGTAAAATTTTTGGATTAGGAAGATAAGCATGATTCATTATCAATATGATCGTATTTGTATAGGGAAAAATGAGATCCACCCTATAACAAATGGAGAGAGAATTTACCAAGATTCTACCACCAAAGGAGGCCTGATTAACACAAGAGAAAGTGTCAATTCATAACCTTCACAAAGGCGTAAATTTCTTGGATTAACCTCTCTCTTACCTCCACAAAGAGAGGGTTTTTGAAATCAAGGATAAAATAGAGATGTATGAAAGAAATTATTGAAAGGAAAAAAAAAAAGTTAACTTGGAAAATACAAACTTATAAATACCCTCTCAGATTGTGTTAGAAATGGTTGAAATCTAGGAACTAGGATTGAAACTACAAGCTCTCTGAAACCTTGAAATTATTATCCTCCTAGACTAGGCCAAATTTTTAAGTCTATGTCGACATGGGGCCGGCCTTGACTAGGACTAGGCCAAAATTCAGCCTATACATGCTTTGTTGATCTTTCTTGATTCTGAATCTACAACTGTGTGTTGTTTCAGAAACTCCCAAAAATGGATCTAAAAGCTTATAAATCTATATCTACAAGAGAAAATGGTTTTGTGTTGTTGGAGAGGGGTTTTCTTTAGTCAAACCCTATTTTAGAAATCAACTTCAACCTTTAAAGAATAAGAAAGAGATACTAATCAATGAATATGCAATTGTATTTAAGATGTAATTAAGTATGTTAATGCAATAGCCTTGACTCAACACCAAAGGCCTAGGAAGTAAATCAATGTACAAATCAAAACTTCAATCTACATGTGTATGCTTGAAATTAACCTTGAAGAAGAATGATAGATCTTGGAGGAATGATTTTAGATATTGAAGATGTGACAATGGATCTTGAATGTATGAAGGTAGATCTTCCCTCCTTGATGACTAAATCAACTATCTCCTTCAAGAAAGAAGCTAGATCTAGGGAAAATAATGCAAGAATGATATGATCTTTGAATGTCTTTGCAAAACTCCTTCAATTGCTTGAAACTTTAAAGTTTGAATCCTTGATCTTGAATGGACACCTTGAGAGTTTGTGAGAGCATGAAATGGCTTGAAAGTATGAACTCTTAAAACTTTTGGTTTGAATTGATGTTCTTGGATCCAAAAATGAAAAGCGAAGGCCTCTATTTATACCCAATTTTGTCTCCAAAATATAAAAGGGCCGACCAAAAGGTGGGAGAAAATTAAAATTCATAAAGGGCTTAGGATCCTGAAATGGGTGACCCAGAAGGCCAAGGCAAAAATTTAGCCTAGAACTAAAGGTCAATGCTAAAATTCATCCTATACCTAAAGGTCAGGGCCTTCCAGACTTATCGTGGTGTCTTGGAAAGTGAGAAAAAGAAGTGGGGAAAGGGACATAATAGGGGAACATAAGGCATAAGCACCTAGGAGGATATCTAAATATTAAAGAGACATCCAGAAAGGGCCCAAAACATCCCATTAAGGAGAGATAATAGGTATTATATTAGGTGCTTCCATTTTAAGATGATAATTTATCCCCCACTTTAGTGGGAGTATTGGACTTGGTATACTCATGCTAAAGGAAGAGAAGAAAGACTTTGATGAATCACACAGAGATAGAAAATCACGTAGTCAAAGGACATAAGCCCCCCAATATGGGATCCTAACTCCACACCCATGCAAAAGGGCATGAAAATAAAGAAAAATGAAAGAAAGACAAAAACCAAAAAAACCAAAATGAAAGACGCAAAAGAGGTTAGTACTAAAACAAACTCAAATCAACTAGTGAAAGAGACCTTGATCAAAAAAATGCCTCAACCACTAATTTTATTTTTGGAAGGCTACTGCAAGAGCATAAATGATCACATAGAAAAGATAAAAGAAATATCATAGATAGAATACCCTCAAGAAATAGTCGTATGAGAGAGAGAGAGAGAGAGAGAGAGAGAGAGAGAGAGAGAGAGAGAGAGAGAGAGAGAGAGAGAGAGAGAGAGAGAGAACTCTCTCTCTCTCTCATAATCTTTTCATATTCCATATACAAATATATCAAGTATATAACATAGGTAAATAGTTAACCAATAACTGTTAACTGCATACGGGAATGGGGATGTGTAGTTGACCTAATTGCATTGTATTATGCGTATTATTCCAACATTCCCCCTCTTAATACATTGATCATAAAATCACATCAAAAACACTTTTCCCTAGGGATCTCCCCATAAGGTTGTCATAACAAAAACATGCTGAGTACATAATATGAATACATATATTGAGAAAATCTTCTTTTTTGAAGTTGCAAATTCTAAATTGAATGCAGGGCTCCATTAAGTTGTCTTGTGACCCTCGGAAAGGTGTAGCTTCAAGTTGTGTTCTTAAGCTCCCAGTCCTGAACTCTCGAATCATAGTCTTCAATTATTCAACAATGATCCCTAAGAGATGTGATAGATCTCTATCACCGTTTGGTAACTGTGAAAAGGTATAATTCTTGATCATATACTCTGAACCTTGCTTGAGAGAAATCCATATTGAGCGCACTACCAAATCTTAAACCTATCTCCAAAATGAGTCTTCACAAGACATACATTCTTCAAATTTGTTAGCATTAGAAAGAAAAACAAAAATAGAAAGCCAAAAATGCTTATCATGCAGAACACCATCTCAAAGTGAGAAGCTAACTTGAGATGATAGAAATTCCTCCAACCTTCAATGCCGCCAACCTGCAAAAGTGAAAGGTCAAAGCACAAGATTGGGATTAATAGGAGACTAGAAATTGTTAACAACTTCTCCATCATCTGATGTGTCCTCATTTTCAATGCATGCAACATTTCCTTCTTCAGATTGTTCTTTGATTTTTCCTTTAAGAACATCACTAGCTCTGGTTCTACAAATCCATGCTGTGTGCCCCTTTTTCTTACAGTAAAAACATTTATTGTCTCTTCTATTGATATTTGACCATTTTTTAGTACTTTATGAGTATAATGCTTGATCTATTTGAGGAGCTTCTTCTATGACTTCCTTTGTCCCATTTTCTTCTGCTAGAAGGGCTGAAATCATATCCTCTAGAGTCTGTGAAGTGAGTTGACTTAGTATAAAGACAACATTACTATATTTGTAAGATAAGCTATCTAACAAGATATCCTTAGCATCATCGTCATCAAAAGGAGCCTTAACTTCTGCAAGTTGTCTAATGAGAGACCTTAGGTTACTTATATGATTGGACATTGTGATCCCATTTTCCATTTTGAATCTAAACAATTGAATTTTGAGAGAAAACTTTGCATTGACAACTTTTGCTCCAGATTGCTTGTTTAGATTATCTCAAGTCTCGATAGAAGTGTTATCTAGATCTATGTGATGAAGCTCAGAATTGGCAAGAGCAAGACCAATAACAGCCTTCGCTTTATCATTTCTACCATTCCATTCCAACAATTTATTTGCATCTGTGGGTGGTTTTTCTTTTCCGCTTACTATGCCCCATACATTTTTATTCATCAATTGCATTTGGATTTTTATTCTCCATGTATGAAAATTGAAACCAGAATATTTATCTAATAGAAACTCCATGGAAAACCAATACAATCCAAATCAACAATTTATAATCAAACTCTCTACACCTTACTCTAATCAAACCCACCAGTATTAACTTAATCTTATGTTCACTGATGTTTTTTTTTTTTTTTCATACCTTCATCACGGATTTAGACTAAACTTCATTACCATGCGGTCTTTAGCCCATGTCCAAATGTATGAACTCTGATTCAGCAACTCCCATCGTTCAAGTTTCTTTCAAGATGAGATGAGTGTGTCACTCTCAGTTTTCACCTTTCCATTCATTTCTTGTCATGTTCAATGCTCTTTCCAAATCCAATGACTCATCCATCTTCCACATAATCTCAGAATAACTCCACTTCTCTCCAAATTCTTAACACGTCATATAAAGCTCAAACTGATTCAAAGACTCTGCAAATGATGGTTCTTGGAATAGTTCTTTGATACATTGATATGCATGCTTCATTCACAAAAATATCTCACACTCAACTCAACTCTGTGCACACACCGGTTCAAGAAATGGTTTCAAAAATTCTTTGAAACGGTTGTTTGATCAAAGAAATGGTTCAACTCTACACACATTCTCCTCAACTCTGTGCACTTTGCACACACTCTTGGACATACTAGCAACTCTGCGGAGGCATCGATGACATTCTCCTCTATGCAGGCATCGGTGACTTCATACTGCTATTTGTTCAATCCCATCGTGAACAAGTAACGGTTATTGACAACCGTGTCATAATTAATCACTTTGAAGAATGAACACAAAAACATTCAATCCATAGATGCTCTGATACAAAATGAGAGAATCAGATATTAGAGATAGAATTTGTACATTCAAATAATCTTTTCATATTTTGTATACAAATATATCAAGTATATAATGCAGGTAAACAGTTAACCAATAACTATTAACTGCATACGAGAATGGGGATGTGCGGTTTCAACCTAACTACAATAGATTATGTGTATTATGCCAACAATCACTATTTAAATCTATGACTTTAATAGGGTGCACGCCCTATGGAATTCATAGATTTCAATAGTGTGCTCGCCCTATAGGGTGCACGCCCTATGGAAGTTATAGATTTCAATAGTACGCTCACCCTATAAGGCACACGTGCTTTGTAAGGCATTAGAATTTACCAATTCTAAGGCTTGGATTTACCTTGGAGATCCAACCCAAAGGCTTGGACAATTCAAATAGGCCTGAGACGTGTTTTCCAATAGACATACAAAAAAATGACATCTTTTTTTTGTGTGCTCCTCGTTAGGTTTACTCATGGTTCGATAACGTAAAAATAAGATGACAAGATATTGTAGATCTCTCTGTTAGCTATCTAAGCATATAATTTATTTTGAATTCTGATTATGTTAAGTTTTTCATCTCTAATTTATTTTATGTGTATGTCTTTTTTTTTGTAAAAAACCAATGTGTAGTATTTTTGGCATAGTTATTGGCTCGTTCATCAAATTTTGCAACAAGTTACATTTTTAAAAACTAGGATCCACTCTAAACACTTTAATAAAAAGAAAAGCTGATTTTCGATTAGTTTTGAATGATTTCTAGGGGGAGCACATAGAAATTTCATGTTTTCAGCATGTGTGCACTTCGTAAATTCATCAAAAATTATACATTCATAAAAAAATTACCAAAATATTCTGGGATAAACTATGTGGTGTTAGCTACCTTCTTATTGGAGCGATTAAAAAAATTCAAAAAAAAAGTTAACATTTTAGGGGGAGCACACCGAACGCTATGTTATGTTTTTCACAAAAAATAGGACCACTTTTTGTGCTCCCCCTTTTTGAGGGCCTTACTTTGCACCATTTTCAAAATAAATTAGTAGTTTAGGAACTAGATTTAGAGTATTACAACTCTTATTCTTATCGCATCTTAAAATTTTGAGTATAACTATCTTCAATTTCTTGTTGAAGTTCAAATTTTTCTAATTTCAGGAAAAAAGTGGCATCTTATAGCCCCGTTTTTGTCCCTCGTCTTTGTGCACTTACCCATAAGGAGGACAGACATGAGAGTTTTTATATTCATGAAAATTTGTAGCTGAAAAATCATAATTAATTATTTACTTGGAAAAAAATATAAAAAAATATACATCACATCTGGACATGAGTCTACTACTTTTATCTAGAATCTTATAAAAAAAATATAATCATTTTATTTTGTTTGATGTGGTCAGACATACACCTACTTGTTATATTTCTAGTCCTGATTGATAGACTCATTGAAAAAAGATATAACTTACAAACCATATAACATTTTTCAAATCCAAAATATGTGTCACATTATATGATTTTCCTACTACAAGAAAAAATAAAAAAAATTCTCAATTTGATAAAGTTTACACTAAGTTAATGTGGTAAGACATGAGATTTTTTGTATTTTGGAAAAGTTGTAGAAGAAAAATCATAATTAATTATTTGCTTGGAAATTTTTTTTTTAAAAATATGTGTCACATCCGGACATGAGTCTACTACTTATATCTAGAATCTTGTGAAAAAGTTTATCATTTGATTATTTTTAAGGTTGTCAGACATACACCTTCTTATTTTCTTCCTGAAATTTTCATAGTACTTCATTGAAATTTGAAATTTTCAACATATAGAATAATTATTTTTCAAAAAAGGCCTAGTATCTTAGAAACTAAATTCAATTTTCTATGTATTCTCTTCTTACATATTTTTTATATAATATTTATAACTTGTTCAAATTTTTATGTCAACTAGCCTAAACCTAATTTTTTGAATTTTCATTGCCACTTAAGTGCCTAGTTTGGCATACAGTGATCCTACACATACCTTTTAGTTTTGGTATAGAATGTTTGTGTGAAATTTAATATTCTGCAATCTTGAAGAGTTCAAAGATCACCCATAGGGTTGATGTGATTAGGATCCTTATGGTCTAAGTTGTAATTTTTGAAAATAAAATTATCATGGTCACCTTTCTCAACATGCCCACATTTGATTTGAGATGTATCTTGAATGGAATAGGAAGCATCAAGGATGTGATCTTCTATTTCTAAGGCACTCTTAGGAGAAGGAAAAACATAACTTATCAAGGATTAATCTATATAAGGAATAGGAAGTGGTTGATCAATTGGAGAAATAATCATGTTATCATCCAATTGTATAAAGGTTTCTTCATGAGGAAGGGAGTAATCCATGGGCCCATCCCAAATAGT
This sequence comes from Chamaecyparis obtusa, assembly GCA_027943335.1. Classification (NCBI taxonomy): domain Eukaryota; kingdom Viridiplantae; phylum Streptophyta; class Pinopsida; order Cupressales; family Cupressaceae; genus Chamaecyparis; species Chamaecyparis obtusa. The sequence continues at coordinate 48,419 of BSBK01004441.1, forward strand.
AGGAATATCAAAGGATAGAAGAAACCACACATTATGAGAGGAATAATCACAAGTCAAAAAAATTTCATGAGGGGGAGAGTAGGCAATATCCCTATCCAAGGGCTCACCCCAAATAGTAGGATTATAAAAGTTAGGAACATCATGACTCACTAGAGCTTGATCAACATCATCTTTGAAAATATTACCCTTTAGAGGGGGGTGTTTTGAAGAAATGTTTTTATGAGAATCAATGAAAGGTAAAAATAAAGTATGATCATATGCATGTAGTGGAAAATCTTGAAGATCATGAAGAAAACTTGAAAATAAAGATAAAAATCACATTGAAAATGAAATGAAATGAGTTAGAATATTTTTTTTGTGCTTTTATAATCTTTGAAACAAAATTTAATGCAATCTAAGAATGTAGGATGCAATTTTTTTGAATTTTCACAATGCAAATATATGAAAATAAAGTAATTTAGTTAACAAAATCTCTATAGAAACAATGTAAAGAAGATAATGCGAAAGGAGATCTAACTAGATGTGTAAATAGGCAATCTAAATCCAAAATCAAACAAAGGAGGGAAATGAGATCCACCCTATAACAAATAGAGATAGAATACCAAGATTCCACCACTAAAGGAGGTCTGATTGACATAAGAGGAGGTGTCAATTTGTAACATTCACAAAGGGGAAAATTGCTTGGATTAACTTCTCTCGTACCTCTATAAAGAAAGGGTTTTGGAAATGAAGCATAAAATAGAGATGTATGAATGAAAAAAGGAGAACTACTTGTAACTGCACCTGAGGCTTCTGAATATGGATTTGAAAGTTAGTAACCTTATTCTTCTCTTATAAAATATAGGGAAAAGGGTTGAGGGGAGGGGTTTTCCTTAGTCAAGCCCCTTTATAGGAATTAACCTTGAAATGAAATAAATGTAATTGAAACAATGTTGTCATGTAGCACAAATTAGATTTAAATAATGGAGTATATCCTACCATCTAGATGTAATTTTCCTTAGAATGTGATCAAGAATGTTGATGCAATAGATTTGACTCAATGCAAAATCTAAAATAAAATCATGTAAGACAAAACCTCATGTAACTTAAATATTGTAATTTTCCATAAATGTTGAATTGAACAAGAAGAATAAGACTTGGTGTATGAATGTAGATCTCCTTCCTTGATTGTAAGCTCCTTTCCTTGACCTCAAATGGGGGAAAGAAGATAGATCTATGGAAGGAAATTCCTTGCATGCATGAGAAAGATGAAGACTTGAAATGCTTGAAGACTCTTGATGGACTCCTTGCACTTGAATTCTTGGTAATGGATGCCTTCAACAATTGATACTTTCTTGCACTTGAATTCTCTTTAATGTAGAATGAATGATAGCTAATATGTGTGTGTGATTGTAATAATAGATGGATAAGGGATTGTACAATAATGATAGTTGTGAAAATGAGAGGCTTTGGTGTCATTTTATACATATTTTGTGAATTAGATCTTGCAAGATGGCCTCAAAGAAAGGTTTGGAAGAAACACTCCTATTGGGATGGAGAAATAGGGTACTGAGAGGGGAGGGGTGAATCAGTGCCCACAAAAACTTTTAACTCTCAAACCTTAAATAGAAAATAGTAGTAACTTCACATATAACTTGAATTCATTGTATGTATCATTCATTCAATTAACTTGTAAAAGTAAATAGCATGAAATCAACAGTAAATCGATCACATAACAAAAGTTTTTTGGTAATGCAGAAGCCCTTGTTAGAAGGTAAAAACTGCGGTGGGGATGAGACCCACAAATTCTTTACTACTGCAGATAGAAAAGGTTTTCTTGTTAGGGCTACAAATGGTGATCACTTCTGGTGATATCACCCTATTAGGAGTAACATTTTAGATCGATTAGATCTACCTAGTTATAGGATTTTAAGAACACTACTTGAGTGTGCACTCGGTTAAGAGATTTACAAAAAGACTATTAGGTCTACCCTGTTAAGAAATTTTTCCAAACTCTGTTATAATGATTAGAAAATAACAGGATGTATCTTATAATGACAAATCTATCTTTTCTAATACAGATCTATGAAATACTAAATAGATATCACCTTTTCATGTGAAGATCTCTGCCTAATATACTGAATGTTAGTTATTACCACAGATAACGTTACCTTATAAATTGCCACTTCTTGGCTGATCTTTTATGCAAGTTTGTTTTGAATCTTTTATTTTTCCCTTTCTTTTATTCTCTTGTCTACTTCTATATTCAGGGCATTTATCTCTTCGGCATGTGTAGCAATTTGGTCCATGATTGGAGTATCTTCATTAATATATACCTTAGGTACGACCTATTGTAAGATATCTCTTGCATTTTCAAGTATTTCCTTGCTCTTGCATTCTTGTCTTAATTTCTCTTATGCTGCCATCCTTGTACATAACTCCCCATATTTTCTCAATTCCTCAGGGCTTAGGGTCCTAGGGTCACAATCTAGTATAACAATGACTTATTCTAATGTGACCAGCCCTTTTCCTTGCTTCTTTTTCTTCTTCTACTTCTCAAGTTCTTGAGGTGAACTCTTTACAAATTGTACTATATCCTTTACCTTAGAACTTTGTGTAACCTACCCAGTTGAAACTCTATCTTCCCACTTCTACTCCTTGGTGACCTTTGTGTTAGTAGACTATGCCAGAGCCTCTGATGTAGTGTCTGGTAGGGTAGCCTCAGTTTCATTAGGATTCTCTTGATCTTATGTTCCTATTTATGTTGCATGTTTATGTTTAGATTTTTTTGTATCAGCTGGCACCTCTACTCCTTGTTCCCCTATAGTATCCTTTGGTTGCTCAGGATCTAAGCCTTTGGGTTGTTCCTATGATAAAATTTCAACTACTTCCACAAGAATAGGAAGCTCTCCTGGTAGTGATGTGAATGCAAACTCGGTAACTTGACCTTCATCTTGCATATTATCAGGTGCATTGGTCACATCTTCATCTTCATCTCTATCATCAGGATCACCATTAGTGATGTCCTCAATGAGTACATATTCATCATGTTTCTCCTTAATTTGGATCTTTACTGGATCTGGTGTATCCTGTGAAATACATATTGTCTCATCTTAAAATGGAAGTACTTCCATGATAAGAGCATTTAGACCTCTGAGTAGGTGTTTTTGGATCATTTCGAAAACCTTGAATGGGTCCCCAGCTTTGATCTGGCTTTTTCCCCATTTTCCACTTCTTTTCTACACTTGATTCCTTCATTCTAGGTGAAATTAGGATTAGGATCCGAAGGATTCTCCTTAATTCCCCTCTCCTATGGCTCTATTTTCTAGGTAGGACTTAAAAATAGGTCCTCCTAGCCATCATCATGTTCATCATAGGATTTTGTGCCTCTCCCTAGCACTCTACCCTATTTTGACATCATTTCTAGGTCTTCGAGCACCCCGTGACCTCCTATTTATCACTCTAATTAAGAACCTAAAATCTATGACCTTAAGGTCAATGATGACCTAAAGGGGTAAAATTCAACCTAAAGGGGTCAAATTCAACCTTGAATCTGACCTAGGTTGGGGTTGAGCTCATTTTTGACCCTGGGTTCAAGTTTCAAGGTCTCGTGATCTCTGGATGTCGAGTTTTGGAAAGAATTGTTTTCCCACTTCCGGGTCGACTATTTTGGTCTCCAAAATGGTAAAATATTAAATTATATTTAATTTAGGTCCATTCCTAAAGGGTTGAGGCCTAATTGGAATTTAATTCCCCAAGGTGGCCCCTCAAGAGGATTGTTCCCTAGATCACTACAAAAGGAATCCTTCCTCTCTCATTTTCACATCCACTCATCCATGATCAAGACCAAGATCTCTCCATCAAGTTTTGCAATATCTTCTCGCAAGATCTCAAGGTGATCAAGCAAGTATCCATTCAAGAAAGCATCCATTCAAGCATTCAAGTCCTCTTCTCCATCCAAGTTCTCCATTGAAGATCAAGGATTCAAAAATTCAAGTCATTGAAGGGATTTGGTTCAAGCATTCAAAATTCATCATTCAAACCCTAGATCTAGCCATCATGATGGTGTGATCTTCCTTTAATATCCTTTTTTTCATCTTCAAGATCCATTCATTCTTCCCTCAAGGTGAATTCCAAGCATACAATCATGGAGGTTTGATTTACATTTATTGATGTTATGTTCAAGCTTTCATATTAACATACTTGATTGCATTTCAAATACAATTTGCATATCTATTGAATATCATAGCTTCGTTAGATCTACTTTTACTACTTGCTAGCATTCTCAATTTCAATTCCATTATTAAGGTAGATTCCAAACTAGGGTTTGACTAAGGAAAACCCCTACCCCAACAAACAAAACCATTTTTCTTGTAGGCATAGGTGTAGAACTGCGAATCTGAGCTTGGATTTGGATACCCTTTTTACTGAACTTCTGAGATCTATGAACAAGGTCAAAGTTGACCTTCAAAATAAAAAAGTATCCTTTGACCTTTTATCAGGGTCAAAGACTACCTACTATCAGAAAGATAAAAGATTTCTAGATTTTCCCTGTCTCGACATTTCCAGTCTGAAACAAGTTGCAGAATTGCCTGAAAGTACACACAAACATCAAAAATTGGCATTTTCTAGATCTTCCCTATTTTGAGGTTAGTATTTCATTTTCAATTACTTTAGATTTCAAGAATGACTCTTTTATAGGGAAATATAAGGTTTTCTTCCTCTTTCATATTCTCCATAGATTGATTCAATTGTGCATTAACCTTTTGGTTGATCAATTTGGATCTCTCCTTTGGGAATTTGGATTTAGAAGTAGATATCATATTTTCCCCATACATTTTAGGGTGAACACTATTTAACCCTATTCATTTTGGTCAACCCGACATACTTACTCTCTTTCTTTTTGGTGTTAGATCATTTGTTTTTTTCCCTTAAGATTAGATTTCTTTTATGCTCTTACATTTACTTTTCAAAAATTTGAAAAATTGCAAAATCTCTTTAAAAATACAAAAACATTTACATTTTCATGCTTTTAGTATTCAACATGTATGATTCTTGTTTTGAGTACTTTGATGAGGCTTTTTTTGTTCAATATGATAGATAATTTAATTAGGTACATGGAAGTGAGGATGGAAATTGTTTGAATGAGATCTCCATTGATCCTATTCCTATTTCACTCTCCTCCACAACCTCTTCAATTGACCTTTACAAAGATGAGTTAGGGATTGATGTTAATTCTTCTCCTAATATATGTCTTTTCTATGAGCCTACTTTAGAATACAATTTACCTTCTCTCCCCTTTAGGGATCAAGCTTTAATGAGTTTTGATGATCCTACAATACACTTTATATATAGGGATGATAATCCTCCTCTTTGGGATGAACCTTTGGATTTGGATGTTGATTACTCTCTTCCTCATGAAACCATTATGGATAATCCTTCTATTTGGGATGAACCTTTGGATTTGGATGTTGAGTACTCTCTTCCTCATGAAACCACTATGGATAATCATCCTATTTGGGATAAACCTTTAGATTTGGATATTGATTACTCTCTTCCCCATGAAACCATTGGGGATAATTCTACTCTTTGGGATGAACCCTTGGATAAATACATTGATTTATCCCCTCCTTGTGAAGAATTTTTTATACAAAAGGATGACATATTCTCTAAAATACACTTCCCTTATGAGAAAGAAGATGAAATTATAGATCCTTCACCTCCATTTAGGATTCCTTCTAGTGATGAGGCATTAGTGGAGAAAGATATGAATTCCCTTAATGCTCTTCCTCTAAGTGGTGATCTTATGGGAAATCATGATCCTACCTCACAACCTTCTTATCATAGTATTACTTATATCTATTCCAACCCTTTTCCAACTGTGGTTCCAAGTGTTCCTCACCTCCATTTAGGATTCCTTCCAGTGATGAGGCATTAGCGGAGAAAGATATGAATTCCCTTAGTGGTGATCTTATGGGAAATCATGATCCTACCTCACAACCTTCTTACCATAGTATTACTTATATCTATTCCAACCCTTTTCCAACTGTGGTTCCAAGTGTTCCTCCAGTTGTGTCTTCCATTCATATCACTTCCTACACTTTTACTAGTGTTCCTAATCTTCCTAATCCTAAACCTGCCTTTCTTAATCCAATTCCTAATTCTCCATCTGATATTCCTAGTTCTTCTCACACTTATGTTGAGGTTCAAACTATGGTTCATGATGTAGATGTGCAAAGATTCTTGAAAGTACCTTCTCCATATTATCTGATCCATAAAGATAAGAGAAAAGAAACTTCTCCTTTGAGATTTATTCATAATTTTACCCCTCGCTCTAATATAACATAGATCTTTTCTCCTCTAGATTGTGAGGAAAGAGGTATATTTCTTCCTATCTTCTAGAATCCATTATGTTCCTGCTTTGAGCTTAATTAGTTATTCTTTCATTTATCTCAATGGTTTGTATTATGATAGTTTTTCATCTATTTCTCTCTTATATTATTTAAGATATCTTTTCTAGGACATGTGTTTTGAAAAGATATCCTTTGCCTTTCAACCCTAGGGGAAAGGTTCTTCCTTCTCTCTCATTGTCTAGGGAACTACTTTCCTTAGCTTAGTGGTATTTGTTTATATTGCAATATTATTTCATCATATTGACAGATGTTTTGACTATGGATAATCTTCTTATATGAGAAGTTGTTGTCCTAAGTCGTCACTTCTTCTCTATGTTGCAAATTATGTTCTTTATAAACTCTCACTCTTTCTTTGGCGTTAGAGTTGTTTTCCTCATTCCAAAGATTCATTTTCCTCTTGTTTGTAGGGGGCTTGATGATTGAATCTTTGTTCCTGCCTTTTGAAAGATGATATTTTATCTAAAACACTCCTCTATGATGGGGGTCTTGTTGATAAGATCTCTTTCATTTGAGGATCCTTTTCCATGAGTGACATATCTTGTTCACAATTATCTATACTCTTGGATGTATGGGTCAATATCCCTCACTAGGAATATGGTGTACATTGTTGTAAACAAGATATCTCCTTGCATTGTGAAGTAGGTATCCTCTTCCATCTTTGTTCGTACACTTGGGGGGCAAGGATGCCATCTCCTTCTTTTATGTTTTTCTGAGATTCACCTCTTTCCTTGGTTAAGTAGTATCTATCTATTATCTAATATCCAATCATACATGAAAATTTTGGTTTGCATTGAGGATCTATGTCCTTCATAACAATCTCTTTTGTTTTTTGACATTGGGTTTCCATGATTGATATATCTCTCACCCTGGAAACTGAATAGTGTGCTATCCCTCACAAGGGTTACTTTTTTTCACTTCTTCCATGATATCTCTTTGCATGCATCCGTTCCATGGCCTCATAAGAGCTGTGACCTTCTTGGCTTGGACTGGGTGTTGTTTGTGGATATTGTCTTGATGTTGAAGAAGGCTTTATCCTTGCTCTTTATTTTCCTTAACATGTCAAAATAGCATGTTTTTTCCATCTTTAGGAGGGGGGCATATATAGGGTCTCCCTTGTACTATAGTTTTTATTTTTACATGCTAAATCTTGGAAGGTAATGCACATAAGTTGATAAATCCTGAAAAGACATGCATCTATATGCTAAATCTTTTGAAGGTAACGCACATAAGTTTCTAAATTCAGAGGAGACACACATTTTTCAATTTTTTCTATATGCTAAATCTTTTGAAGGTAACACACATAAGTTGCTAAATCCTAAGGAGACACACATTTTTCAAAATTTTCAACATGCTAAATCTTGGAAGGTAATGCACATAAGTTGCTAAATCCTAAAAAGACATGCATTTCCAATATGCTAAATCTTCTGAAGGTAATGCACATAATTTCTAAATCCTGAGGAGACACACATTTTCATATTCATAGTGATACAAGAAGGTGGATCTATGGGCATTCTAGAAGTTGTTAGAAGATGCATTAAAATTGCAAGCATAGTTTATGGGTGAGCCTGTTGGGCTCTCCCTCCAAGGTGATTCATGCTAAGGTAGGCATCTTACTAGGTGAGGTAATCAGTCTTTTCCCTTTCTCTCTTTTTGCATTCATGCTATTAGGACTGGCTCATGTAGCTATGTTATTTATAGTGTTACTCTTGTCTTTCTTATGTAATCATTTATTCTTTTATGATAGCTTTTGAAATATGATATTATTGTGAGAAATATTTCTTAGCAAGGTTTCTTATGCTAATTGATTTGGGTTATTTAGTACTAACCCCTGTTCTTTTGGTTTTCTCTTTTCACACCCTCGTGTTTGTATGTTGAGTTAAAATCCTTATCTTGGGGTCTTTTGTCCTTAGAAAAGTGTCATTTTATCTCATTGTGAATCCACTTGGATCTCTTCTTTCTTCTCCTTTACCAAGAGTTTGCATCGAGTCCATACTCTTGCTAAAGTCGGGGCTTAATGTATCATCTTAAAATGGAAGAACTTCCACGATAAGAGAATTTAGCCCTCTAAGTAGGTGTTTTGGGATCATTTTGAACACCTTTAATGGGTCCCCTAATTTGATTTGGCTTTTTCCCCCATTTTCCACTTCTTTTATGCACTTGATTCCTTCATTCTAGGTGAAATTAGGGTTAGGATCCTGAGGATTCTCCTTAATTCCCATCTTCCATGGCCTTATTTTCTAGGTAGGAATTAAAAATACATCCTTCTAGCCTTCATCATGTTCATCATAGGATTTTGTGCCTCTCCCTAGCACTCTACCCTATTCTGACATCATTTCTAGGTCTCTGGGCACCCCTGAGACCTCCTATTTCTCACTCTGACTGAGACCTTGACTATGTGACCTTAAGGTCAATGACAACCTAAAGGGGTCAAATTTGACCTTATCTCTAACCTAGGTTAGGTTTGAGCTTGTCTTTGACCCTCGATTCATGTTTTAAGGTCCCATGATCTCCGAATGTCAGGTTTTGGTTAGAATTGTTTTCCCGCTTTTGAGTCGGCTATTTTGGTCTTTGAAATGGTAAACCCTTAAATTATATTTAATTTAGGTCCATTCCTAAATGGTTGAGGCCTAATTGGAATTTAATTCCCCAAGGTGGCCCCTCTAGAGGATTGTTCCCTAGACCACTATAAAAGGAAGCCTTCCTCTCTCATTTTCACATCCACTCATCCATGATCAAGAGCAAGATCTCTCCATCAAGTTTTACAATCTCCTCTCTCAAGATCTCAAGGTGGTCAAGCAAGCATCCATTCAAGAAAGAATTTATTTAAGCAGTAAAGTCCTCTTCTCTATCCAAGTTCTCCATTGAAGATCAAGGATTCAAGCATTCAAGCCATTGAAGGGATTTGGTTCAAGCATTCAAGATTCATCATTCAAACCCTAGATCTAACCATCATGATGGTGTGATCTTCCTTCAAGATCCTTTTTTTCATCTTCAATATCCATTCATTCTTCCCTCAAGGTGGATTCCAAGCATACAATCATGGAGGTTTGATTTACATTTATTGATGCTATGTTCAAGCTTTCATATTAACATACTTGATTACATTTCAAATATGATTTGCATATCTATTGAATATCATAGCTTCGTTGTCAGATCTACTTCTACTACTTGCTAGCATTTTCAATTTCAATTCCATTATTAAGGTTGATTCCAAACTACGGTTTGACTAAGGTAAACCCCTACCCCAACAAACAAAACTATTTTTCTTGGAGGTAGAAGTGCAGAACTGTGGATCTGAGATTGGATTTGGATACCCTTTTTGCTAAACTTCTGAGATCTACAAACAAGGTCAAAATAAACCTTTAAAATAAAAATGTAGGCTTTGAACATTTATGAGGGTCAAAGACTACCTGCTATCAGAAAGATAAAAGATTTCTGAGTTTTCTCTGTCTTGGCATTTTTAGTCTAAAATAGGTTGCAGAATTACCCGAAAGCACACACAAACATCAGAAATTAGCATTTTCTAGATCTACCCTATTTTGAGGTTAGTATTTCCTTTTCAATTACTTTAGATTTCAAGGATGACTCCTTTATAGAGAAACATAAGGTTTCTTCCTCTTTCATATTATCCATAGATTGATTCAATTGTGCATTAACCTTTTGGTTGATCAATTTGGATCTCTCCTTTGGGAATTTGGATTTAGAAGTAGATCTCATATTTCCCCCATACATTTTAGGGTGAACTCTATTTCACCCAATTCACTTATTACTTCATTGACAAGTGTTGTATCAATCACCTCAGTAAATGATAGAACTGTTTCTTTTTTCTTCTTTGCCAAATTAGTATCATCTATGTAGATACATTTTCCTTTTGATCTCTATCTCTTCTTAGACAAATTTTGGAATGCATTTTTCTCAGCTTTCTCTCTTGCTACAAGTATTGATGTCCAAATGAGTTGGCTAGACTCAACAATATCTGCCAGATTTTCATCTAATACTTGCATAGCTTGGCCTTTGACTTTGAATCTACTATAGTAAGTATCCCTATAATCCTTAATTTCATCAAGAGATAAATTTGGTGCTGCTTGAACTAGGGCTTGTTCCCTCATTTTCTTCTCGGTGTCCTAGGCATAGGACCACTTCTAATTTATCCCCTCTTCTAATGCCTTAGGCAATTATTTTGCAAATTCCAATGGAATTCATTTGAAGCTTATCATCATCTGGATGACTCCCTCCTTAATTTTGTTTTGATCCTTGGTAGACATGTTGTCAAACTGACTAAGTTCTAGATCTATGAGTTCTCCATTCTCAATTATATCTGCAACAACTTCATCTATTGTTTTGTTATTATTACTGACTACCTTGAACTGATTGTTTTCATTTTCTTCATCTTCAAGGTCTTCCTTACATATAATTAGTCTTCTTTTTCTTGGTGCCTTAGCTACAACCTTGGTTCCTCTTTTTGCATATGTTTTGGTTGGTATAGCTGGTCTTGGTTTAGTTACCTTTCAACTCCCTTTTTCAAAGGTGGTAAAGCTGGAGTTTCTGACCTTGTTTGTGCTCCTGGCTACACTAGCAACTGCCTCTTCTTTGGAGTTGGAGTGGGAGAAACTGATATTGTATCCTTTTCTTTGTCTAACTCAGTTTCCTCACTATCATGTGCTTTGTCAATCAATAGTAATTGACCTTCAATTGTAGGTTCAACTGGTGACTCGTCAGATGAGTCAGATTCATCTCCAAACTTTTTAGTTAGTGTCTTCGACATTTTATTGGATTTTCTAGTGATTTTGCTGATTACAAGACCTATTTTCATTCTTGATTTTGCCTCTTCACAGGTTCTAAAAATTTGGTCCTTTATGTCCTTTGGTAAAGCTAGTAAAGCCTTGATTGATTTCAAAGTGAAATCAATATTCATTTCATATCCCATGAGGGCTAGCCATTTTGTTCTCAGCTCAACAACTTTGATTAAGGTGTGGTCGGTGTCTACTAGAAAAAAATATCCATTTCAAACTTCTCAACCAGTGAGCTTGGAATTCTATTTCTAAGATTGATCTTAATCTTAAATTTCTCAAAATAATCATCTACAACTTTGCTTAAGTTGTCTCCCAGACTGGTCATTATATCATAAATTTGACTAATAATTGGTTTGTCGGTAGGCCAATCTATGTGACTGACAGAAGGAAAGAATTTCTATAGATAGAAAAATATACACACCAACAATGATTTGAACTTATAGGTGTTAGACTTTGCCGACCAGATTGTCTTCATGTTCTCATCTAACTACTTCAATAGTAACTCGGCAAGGTCCAACTGGTGTCCTTTCTTTATCATTTTGTATGCCATGTCCACAGCACTACAAGAAACATTGTTTAGTCTACTCAACTAAAAGAACTTATAACCAATTACATGAGGTGCAAATTTTACTTCCGGATCCATAATTGATGCAATCTTCAGTGCACAGTCATCCCATGCTATGCCAATATTCTTCTCAATTTCTGCTTGGGAGGCACTATGAAAAGCTTTGTCCTTATCAATTTTAGGGTAACTTGTAACTCTATGAATTATTCTCTTTTAAACTTTAATCAGACTATCTAGCCAAAATGTTCCCTCATGAAAGTGATAGAGTACAACCCTAATCCATTCGATTTTGAAGTTTTTCAAAAACTTTAGGGCTTGTGTGATTCCAATCTTTTAAACATATTTATACTCTAGTTTTAGTTTCCCATCATCACTACAGAGTCCCTGGAATGCAACATACATATCCCAATCTCCTATTTCACCTATCTTGCAGTGAATGTAGGATCATACATCCTTGATTAACAAAACCCTAGGTGGGATGCTACAAAAAGCGCCCACTGAATCTATTTTTGGTGCAACTTTTGGGTGTAACTTGTATTTACGTTCATCATAGTTAGCTGAAACAATAAGATTCACTTCCTCTTCCACAATCTTAGAACTGCTTGCAGTGGATGCCATTTTAACAAACTAGGTTTTCAATAGAAAGTGAAGAATGTGCTTGGTAGGGGTTTCAACTTACTTGGAATGAATGAAGAGTGTGCTCGGTTCGATCTATAACTGCTTTGGATAATATTTAAAATTATTAGCTTGAACTTTCTCTGTGAAATAATCGCTCTTCAAAATCAGTGTGTGAAAATGAATTAAGTTCTCAGTGCATTTATATCATTTTTCTGATTCCCACTTAAATTTTTTTGTCATTAATGCTTGAGCTACTTTCTAGTATGTGACAACTATTGAGTCAGCAAATACTGCAAACTTCCAATAGTTCGATTAACACATGATTTCTCTCTTGGATGATACTGATACTTGGTTAACCTTAAATAACTTTCACTAATAGGTAGCTCATTGCTTGGTCTCACATATACTGACTATGTGACTTTGTTAGCTCATAACATATAAGCCATAATGCATCTTTATTCATGCAGATTTGGTATGTGAACATCATATATAAGGAACTGTATATAAAATAAGATCATTTTGAAATGTCAGTTCCATACATACCTAATTCACCTTAGGTAGAAGTATCGATGTCACCCAATCTAGTGGACAAGGTTTCACCAACAACATTACTTGACTCGGCATTTTCATTTTATACCTTTCTCCACATAGTGTTTCTGATTCTCATGATATCTGCAATAGTGTTTCCACTCTCAAATGCATGTCCTTCTTCTGGTGCTCAGTCTTAGCAGTCATTTCTTAGATGACCGACCTTATGAAAATGTAAACATTCCATTCTAGTGCTTGTCCAGCTTCGTGATTGTCCAACCCATATTTTCCTCATATAGTTTTCTACAATGTGTCCATATCTACCACATGCTATACAATTAACCCATGTATTGTAATTTCAAACATAAGAATTACCTTGTCTCTTTGGTTGATAAGGTTTGGGTTTTCTCCTCTATTTTGGTGTCCAGACTTGCTTCATCTCATCTTTACACTCTTGTGCAGTGTGTCCATGTTTGTTGCAAGTGTAACAGAGTTTCTCCATAGTAGGATTGTTAGTATTCTTATTAATTTTTTCTCTACACTCATAAGATTGATGTCCAAATTTGCCACAGTAATTATAGTAACCATTAAACTTAGGAGTGACTAGAGGTTTACCTTATGCTTTTCTTCTATAGACATTTGAGGTATGTCCCAGTTTACCATAGTCACCAGTATATTTTACCAAGTTTTTCTACCAAAATTTTTGACCATGAAATAAAAAGGTTTTGGTTGGTCGAATTATAGAATGAAAACTTTCATTTTTTTTAAAGTTATCCTTGTGTTAGTCAAAATTTTGACCAATACTGTGTGAGTCAAAATTTTGAACTTAAAAAAAAAAATTTCATTTCTCATTCATTATTACTACAACAATTTTTTTCAAGGGCATTGTAGTGCATGAAACATGAATTTGAATATCTCTAAGACTCTTTTTTACAAATCTGGGCTTGTTGCTTCATCTAGTTGAGCATCATCAGCTTCATCCTAGGGTTTGTCTGGAAACACAAATTAGAAGATCTCTGAGACTCATTTTTACAAATCTGGGCTCATTTCTAGGTATGCGTCATGATTTTCCCTAGGCTCTGTTCTTCTGAAGGAGAACACAAGAAAATATATCAAATTTTTATGTCTTTTACCTGTTCTTTTCATGGCTTGATGAAGGTTCCATTATATAATGTTATGGTCAAGGGTTTCTCTACAATATTTGCACATTTCTCAACTTGAAGGCTTTCGACTTTCTCTATTTTGTATTATTCTTCTTTGGGGTTTTGTATTATGCCTGTTTGTTGACATATTTAAACAGTAACAACTTGATTGAGCATTGAAAATAAGAAGTCGTGAATGCTCTTTGAGATTTTTTCTCCTCTATGTTACAATGATGTTTATTTATTTGGTTACAGTAAAGGGAGCAAAACTCTTGGCTCCCTCCTCCATCAAGCATGTGGCTTGTCACTCTATGTTATTTCCTTTGAAATTTTATATGGATAATAAACCTTATCCTACCGAAAGCCTGGTGCTGCTTGGCCTCAATCTAAAACTAGGAGAAGGTGAATTTTGTCACTAGGTATCTAGTGATACACTTCATTTTATCAAGAAGGTACATGAATATCAAGTGATAATACTATCCAATTTGAATAAAGTAGCTTAGGAAATCCTTGATATAAGATCACAAGAGTAATGAAGAACTAGCTTCAACTTATGTTTCTATAATGTCTATTATTCTCAAATAGGAGCTTTGAAATCCTGTGATATAAGATCACAAGAGAAAGGATGAGATTGGCTTCTACTTTTTCAATAATATCTATTGTTTTCAAATAGGAGCTTGGAAATCCTTCTTATAAATGAAGGATGAGATTAGCTTCAACCTATGTTAATAATATCTATTATTTGTTGCTCATTATTTTCTTCATTGGTGTTTCATTTTTGCAATTAAATGAAGATTGACCTATTACTATGCTTAATGCTTAATAATTAATGAGTTTATAAGATTAAATGCATGAAAATACCAGGGACATATCAATAACCTGATACCTCAAGTACTTATAATCAGTATGCCTGACAAACAAAGACTTAGTAGTAAAAGCATAAGGTTTCACATCCACATCCACATATGTTTTCATGTTTAAACTATTTAATTTACTGGATACCTAATCAACATTATCATTTTCTTCTTTTATTCATTCATTTCGAGTTGTATTTAGAGGTAGATATTTGTTGCTGATTTCATGCTTATCTATTACGTATGCTATTTACTGCATAAAAATAGAATCATTCATGAATTTAGAAAGAAAGAAGAATATTTGCTAACTAATTCTGAGGATTAATATAAAATAGATTTCTATAACAAGGCTTTAAAAAAATATAGACTAATGTAAAACAAATTTCCATAAAAAGACTTTATAATAATAAATTTTATATCAGATGTGGATGTGGATGTGCAACCTGTATAATTCATTGTCATCTTTATTATTTTCTATAGCAAATACATCTAAAGCACCAACAAAAGCACCATCAGGTCTATCTGGAAATTGAAATTCAGAACCAAAGCCTCCAGATTGTTGTAGTGTTTGTGAAAAGGCTTGATACTTCTGAATATCAGCATCACTAACTCTTCTTCGGGCATATTTCATCGACTCCTCAAAATGAGAAGCCTTTATTTCAACTACCTTGTCACTATCATCCTCATCCTTTGCCTCGGGGTTCTCACTTCTTTTTCTTTCACGTTTAATATCCTGTAAAAGTGCAGAGGAAAGAGAACATGACAAATTATCTTTAGATATTTTTGACTTCCTACACCACTGCTTTGATGTTGATAGTCATTGTGTTTCTTTATATTAGAGATTACTTATTGTGATCCTTTGTCCTTGTTTTCATGTATTCACGATGAAAATATAAACCTTGTTAAGTTTCAAAACATGAAAACATCAAACCTGTTCTTTGAGGGCTCAATGTCAAAGATGCCTTTTACGTTGTGTTTAATGACAATGCTTGCCATTTGTTGTTTTAGTTTTCCTTATTTTGAAACATTGCATTCGTTTACTTCATGATATTGTAAAATACTATTTTGATCACTGCAGCTATGTATTGAAGCACCTTGCTATCCTATACATTGATGACTATTTGGAAAGTATTTGGTGGCACTAAAATACAAATCATTTGTGTCACTATTTCTTTTATCTATGATTGATTATAAATATCATGGTGTTTTATGGCACTTTCATTAATTGTATCATGGTCGTGCTCTACTATTGTACTTAACTTTTAATGTATCTCTAATGATTACAATGACTTGCACATGCTTGTACCTTATGGTTGTTCCATCTTCTTATTGTGATTGGTTATTATATAAATCATGATATGTCAATGTCTTCTTATTGTATTTATTCTATTAGGACTTCAAATTTAGTGACATTTCCTTTTCACATGAGCATAGAATTCAAAATTGCCTCTATAGAAGAAATTGTTCATTAATAGTAGATAGATGTGTTTTTCCCTATGATCTCATGATAATGGCCATATTTAATAACTCTATAACATGATGGTTGTTCCTTTTAAGAGAGATGGTTGTTCCATTGTTCTAAAAACTAAACTTTGTTGTCCTTTTGACATGATAGCATTATATGTTAGAAATTTTGAGGTTCTCTTACGTTTTGTATGTCATGGCCTCACCTCTATGTAGCTAAATCTCACTCTAAAAATGATCTTCTTTTAGGAAACAATGAAAATCCTCTATGGTTTCATACTTATTGTGACTTCCCATGGTGGACTATCATTGCTTGTACACTGTATTTTTCCAATTCTTTTAAATTGTCACTGTCTTTGAAAATTAATGCTATATGTTGCTTACATTTGATTCAATTTCCATATTAATTACTCTCTTAAGTTGTATTAGGAACTTTTTCCTTAAGCATGTGTGATGCAAACCTAGATATAGATGGGCATTAATGCATTAATTCTCAATTGAATGCCTTAATGCAGCTCACAGAGAAAGGCCATTTGGAAGCTTTAGAGGAAATAATTTGTACTAGGTATGGAATCACCTCCACTACAATGCAAAATTTTGTTATGTTATTATCTTAAATTGGAAGTTTCTTTTGCAAAAATATATTGTATATCTTTACAGACTAGACAATGTGACTGTACAACTCCAAATATATTGTATATCTTTATTGTAGTTTATTGATTCTTATAGATCTTCAATATAAGTTGTTTCTACGCAGTCTATTTTTTCTCTTTACTGTTGGTCATGAGTGGGATGCACTACATTTGTATATTGCAAACAGTCTTGATTGGATGACTGTATGGATTCAACAATCTCAAGAAAATCGTCACTCAGTAACATGGGATGGTGTTGCATCATTGGTTAAAGAAGCTCATCGTAATGGAGATCCCAATGTTACACCAATGGTACTTGATCTAGCATATGGTTTAAGATGTAGAAAGGTACGTATAAGTTTACTAACCATGACCCATAAGTTTAATATCAACTCATGGATTGATGCAAATAATCTTGACATGTTTAAATAATTGCAGATCAAACACCACAAAGCTATGTACTACCATGGCCGTAAATTTCTTATAAAAAAGTTATATGACACGAAGAAAATTTTTGATTTTGGGATAAGTACAGTCTTCGAGGTCACTAATATTTCATCTAGAAATGACATACATCCTCAACAATCTAAAAATTGATACTATGGCATTTTGGAAGATATACTTGAGTGCGACTTTAATTCATTCAAATTAGTTCTATTTGTTGTCAAATGGTACAAGCTATGGCTGAATCAAAATGATCCTAATAAGACTATTATTGAACATGATAGTGGATTTACAATGATTAATACAAGGTCATTTGAGCTAGTTGGAGATGAGCCCTATGTTCTTCCAAGCCAATGTGAGCAAGTGTTTTACTTTTCCATTCCACATAAACTGGGTTGGTCATTTGTTGTTAGACATGATCCAAGAGGAAGGCCAATATAGTATAATGTGATGGAAGAAGAAGATACTAAATGATGCAGGAGCATCCTGGGTGTAAGAGCAATCTTGCATCACCCAAAAATATTTTTGTTTTTGTATTCAATAAGGGCTATTTTGTGCAGAGCTGCTATTTATGGAAAGTTACTATTTTTGGTAATTTTCGTATGTGCTCAGAATGATCTGATTTCTTTCTTGGAGGTTCATTTTGGTCATATAAGTCTGCCAGTAAAGTTTCATTTCCAGATCAAGTGTATATTGGAAGATATTGAAGATTTTTGGTATTGGTAGCAGGGTACAAAAACTTTGAACTCAGTTTTGAAGGCTTTAGAGGCCCCAGATGAGGTCAAAAATTTGGGTGACAGGCGCTTGCGCCAGTCAAGCTTGTAGAACGCTTCGTGGCATTTCTGAAATGGGGTTATAATAGCCGATCGGGTCAACTGGTGATGACTTATGGTCTTCGAAAGTCGGGTCACCTGAAATGGCGGAAAATAATTTTCCTTCAAAATTTCTGTTCGGGTTTCAAAGGTTATCTTGAGCCGACTATGATGTAATAAAATGTAAAATAAAATAATTCTATGTTTGGTCGACCTTATTGGCTAAAATTCTGGAGCCTTCCCAGGTGGTGGAAAAATTGCCTATATAAGGAAGGCTGTATTATTGTCTTAGGTAGTTCAGAATAGTTCCGGGTAATAGATCTGGGTATTGATTCGAGGCTCTGTCCTACAGAATATTGTAAGGGAATGCCTATGTGGCTTTGCATATTGTAATTCTAAAAGTTTGTAATTCCACATTTGTGGAGATAATAAGAAGCCAATTTTCTGTTCTTGCATATTATTGTTGTTGTTTCTCTATTTCTGTTATGTGTTTGTGGTATTAAGGGGAGCACCCTTCATCACTGAAGAATCAAAAGATGAATTAAATGATGATCATGGATGACTGTTACACAATGAAGAAGAAGAAGAAGAAAATGATGATGATTCTGGTGATGTTGATGATGGTCATGATGATGATAGTCATGATGATGGTGATGATGATGATGATGGTGAAGGTGATGATGATGATGATAGTAGTCGTGATGATGATGATGATGATGATGATGAATAACATGATCAATGAAATGTATGTCAAGGTATGATCAATGCCACATATGAGGTATTGATTTATTCATAGAAATTTGAATTAAGTTATAATGTGTTGAACTCTATAGTCATGGAGTATATTTTGCATCATGTAAATTTTGTCTTCTATGTAATTTGTAGCTTACATATCATGTAATTTATGGCTAACTTAAGATAAATGATTTACATATGTAGCAAATTTAACACCTTTAACATGGATCGATGGGTATGATTTATTATTTGGTTTCCTTCTCTTTAGTTAGAAAAATATATAGATCCTACTATGCCTCTCATTTGATGGATTATAGGTATCATGAAATAGGTATTTGTCTGATCTGTCTTCCTCAAGTGAGGAAAATGTGGGAATAGAAGACAAAAGTGAGACATCTAGTAGGTCTAAAATAGGGAGATCAACTAGAGGTCAAAAGATTAGAAGAAAATTTGATAAACGAATGCAATTTTTCTTTTCTGACGGGGGGTCATGTTCTTATGATAATGAGACCAAAGGTGACATGAAGGTTCCCTTAAGGTACACACATCTTCAGAAAGAATGACTACCCAAGGAACTACCTCCAGTTAATGCTGATTTTTCTATTAATGAAAGGATATATATCACATAACTACATCTTCATTACATGGTTTGGGCTTATTTTCCATGGATGGTGTAAAGGTTAGTTATAATCAAGTTGTGAATTGATGGAGTATGTAGGACCTTGTTAGAATTACAAGAATTGGATGCGGATTATGCAATATAAAGAAGTATGTGTAGGTATGCATTGTCAACAAATTATATACAATGAAAAGAAAATGATCAAACTAAAAGCCTCGCTATGTATATTGATGGAAGGCCAAAGAAAATAAGGAATATTGTAGGTTTTATAAATAGTTCTCGACCCATGTCAACTAATAAGGGATTGAATTGTATATTCGAGGCACGTGAGGGAAATCATGTATTTGTATATGTGATAAAATCAATAAGTGCAGGGGAAGAGCTTCTAATAGATTACAATTTGAATCATGTAGATACAAAAAAATTCCCTATTATAGGATTGGTAAGTATAACATTTAAACTAATTGCCTCCAATTAATATTGACTCCAATCACATCTGAATGCTAAGAATTACTAATCTTTGTCACATGGCAACATGGATATTCCACCTCAAGATACAGGTGTGGATGTTCCTCATAGTACACTTTCTTCAGCAAAGGTAAACCTTAATTAGTGTAGTTCTACAAATTATATAGAAACAAATGTCATATTATTATGTTCTTTTCTTTATGGCTTTGGAGTTATTTTGATAGAATTTTACTGATATTGATGTCACAACTTGATACTTATTGATATAGAAAAGAAAAAGAGGTAGCAAATCTATTTCAATATGAAGTTGACGCAGCATTTAGAGATGATGTAGAATCTAAATCTAACCATGTATTCTTGGCTACTCAAATAAAAACTAAATATGGTAATGAAATTATTAACCTTCTAATTGAAGCAAATGAAACTAAGGAGTCAAAGGAACTCAGAGAAGAATTGACACGTAGAGTCAATTCTATTGATGTAAGTAGTAATTAGTCTTAAGCAATAATTAAAGTTCAATAGATGTTTATATTTTATACTATCTTATGGATCATGATCTAAAATATGATATATTCTTCTTGCAGAATTTTTTGACATGTGTGAAATGTTGTCAACATGGTGAGGGTTGTAGCGTCACACAACCTTCATATAAATAATCCTTAAACCTTTAACCATTGATTTAACCTTTGTATGCATTATTGACTCAACTTATATTTGGGATGCTTCTAGTACCCCATTTAATCTTTATCCATTGCAAATGTCTTTGCTAACAATGTATTCTATAGCTCATGATGAAGTGAAGACACCTCCTTTAGTTAAAATTTTTCATTTGACAGCTACATTGTCTGCAACAAGGTGCTTGTAGACATCTTCCTTTGTACCATCTACAACTTGTAAAACCTTATTTTTCTATATTTTGTTATGTGCTAATCATGAATTGATTATTTTTATTGTGTGAATTTTATACACTGTATGGACCTATTTTGTGCACAAATAGATACACCTACACCTGGTACAAGAATAGATCAGACCAGTACTAGTGAAGATCAACCATTTCCTAGATCAGCCTGTGTTACTAGTATTGGTTCGTTTGCGGGGACATTTTTGATGAAAAAGAACAATATGGTTCTGTTAAAAGTACCAAAGCATCCAAGTGCTCTAAAATTGTTATTATTTATAGTGTAATTGTAGTTTACTTATACATAACTCATTTTGGACTGATAATCCCATGCTATTTTTGTAGGAAATGATGTTTTCTATGATCATCTTTTTGAAATGACATTGAAGCTATTTGGGCCCACCATAAATAAAAGCTACGTAGCTTCATAATATTGGTAAAATATTTTTCTTATCTTCCATTTATTGTACTATATTAAAGTTATGATATCTAACAATTTTGTTTTTTCAAAAAAGGTGGAATGATCAGGATGCTGACTTAAAATATTAGCTCATTAAATCTTTAGAGGACCTCTTTTGAATTAAAAATTTTGACACAGGCATGATTCTTAAAAGAGAAACCAAACATATAAAGACTGTGAGGGACCAATATAGAAGGGCTCTAAAGGATAACCCAAAGTACGAGTGTCCTCCTATGACTCCATCGATGGAGTGGAATGAAATAATGGAAGATGCAAAAGAGAAAAGGCTAAAGGATAGTGGAATTCAACCAGAAGATGACAAAAGAAGGTATGTCATGATAGTATTAAATAGAACGTAATCATGCACTAATTAGGGATCTTTGTAAATATATAATCTAACATGTTTCAAACTTTTCATAGACTACAAGACACATCAAAAGCCACACAAGTGAGATTAACAAAGGTTGGCCAACACAAACTTGGCTCTGGTGGCTATATGAAACTTCACTCTTGACTTGTAAGTAGCAGCATTGGAATTTCATATAAAATTTTTATATATAAGGTTGCATAAAACTCTATTTAATCAAATCACACATGTAAAAGTGACAATATTAAACAAAAAAAATAGGGCACATAATTGAATGTAGAGCCCATGGATGAAGACAAGATAATAGCCTTGAAGGAAGGCTATGTAGTCATGGTTGCACACCTACGCCAAGAATCCCAAAGCCATAATGAAGAATCTACTGCACCAGATGAGACACAAGTAAATTTGTCAAATGAAAAGTAAATCAAATTGAATAGTTAATTTCGAACATAAATTGACTATTTCATGATAACAATGTGCATGACATTTCACTACAACCTTCAAATCCTACCACAGAACCTGGTCGTGACAAAGGTCATGATGTGCATCATAGAGTTGGAGGTATTAATTTTCTATTGGAAATAAATTACATAATTATTAATAGAATTTAACATTTTTAATTACAATTGGCTATCTAACCTTTTTTTGAATATTTTAGAGCATGTTGAGCATGTTGAGGTGGCGGAAGATCAAAATTTTATTGTACATGATGATGTGGCATTGTCAGGTAAATAAAAATGCATTTTATGTTCTACTAGTTAATGAAATACATGTAATAGTAAAAAAAAGTATGTGAATTTAACCCATTTACTTGTTATTGCAGCAGACCCACCTTTAGTGCAACAACGTCGTCCTCCTCAAGACATGAGGAAGCATCATAATTTGAGATCACAACCACAAGAGGAGGAAGATAATATTGATGCTCCTATCAGCCTTTACCTAAATAAGAAATCTAAGAAAAACCTAAAAAAGAAATGATTTCTTAAATATGCTCTTTGATCAAACTTGTTTGATTAACTTTGTTGGATAATGAAAGAACATTGGTTTAAGTAATTATCTATGAATATTGTGTATTAATATTGAATTATGTCAAAGCAAATGATAATATTGGTAGTGATGAGAGAAATGAAATTTCAAAACGGTCGCATGATCGCAAGTGGTAAAATAATATCATGCGATCATGCAGGGAAGAGGGGAGTATCCAACAGAGAGTCCATTAGATTCATTGGAGGGGTAGGCAGATAGCGATATCTAGAAAATAGCCGCTCCCATGATCGAGGTCGCATGATTGCAAGAGGTAAAAACTTTCCTTGTGATCATGCGGGGAAGAGGGGAGTATCCAGTATAGAGTTCAGCGGATTCGATGGGGGGGGTAGGCAGACAACTATATCCATATGGGGCCAGGCAGTAGCTTCCATCATAGAAGCAGGTGTTTGATCAGTACCAACTACAACAAGATTTGTCACACTATGGTAAGGTTTCCCGTCAGCCCTCTCGCCCTCCACATTTTCAATTAGTCCCATTTGCACAGAAAAATTGGATGAAGGGAAACACTGCTACCTGCTTTGATCCTGATGACATAATGAAAATATTTAGTGGAAAAGTAACAGTCCAACTGGCCAAGCCTTTTTTTGTGAATCCTAGATTCATTAACGTACCAATAAAGCCCCAATCTGGGTTGCAGAGGAAGGAGGGTTTCAATAAGGCAGTACAACATCTCAAAGCCCCTTTTAACAATGGACACTCTATTCATGAGGTGGGAGGTAATCTCTTCTTGCCAAGAAAAAGAGCTCAGGGTAGATATCAGTGCTTCCACAAGCAAGAAATATTGGACATTTGTGAAGGCACGCCACCGGGATCGCCTGTAGCCATACGGTATAATCAGGGGCCCGCTAAAAAATAGGGAGATTTGAGGGTTACGAAGTAGATATCTAATCAACATACTGGGCAATCTCATCAGGTCACAACAAATAGAACCCCTTTCAATCCTAAGAAAATTATTCAAGTTTGGTAGATGAAGCAGAGCACTCTTCAGAAGGCAACTCATCAGGGGTCTGAGACTTGCGATTATACATCAATATCCTTTCCAGATCATCTACTTCAAGATCAAATTCATCATCTCCAGAATATAGAATTAATAGGTACATTTTTGAGAACAAGCTTATGTATTGATGATATTAAAATTTGGGCCTTTGACAATTGGCCAGGGTTAATTGATGTTTTTTGGTTAAATATTGAGTTGGGTTATTTTCTTCCTAAATTTGAAAACTCTGTTTTGAGGGATGGGATACACAAGAACAAAAGTTGGTTCTACAAAGGAGTTGGACTCTTTACTGCAGTATGGACCCCTAATCTAAAACTTCAAGATAGAGCTCCACTTTTCTTCCCCATTTGGATTGCCTTGCCAAACTTGCCTTTAGAATTCAGAGATTTGGACATAGTAGAAATCATTGCTAATCAGCTTGGTATCTTTGTTAAGCATGACCTAATACCATTTGAGGTGCCGCACTGACAAGTTAGAGTGTGTATCCTTCATGATGGGACTTCTGAATTGCCAAAATGTATTTCCCTAAAATCCAAATGGGGGAAGTGGGATCAGAATATTCATCTTCAAAATGAGGAGACTATCATGTTATATCAGCATCAATTAGGGCACTTCACAACTCATTGGCAATCCCAGCCAACCCAATTGAGGGTATGTGATAACTTCTGTACAAATCCTTTCTAGTGCTCCATATCACATATCTCTCAGCAAGTGGAATTGAAATCTTCTTCACCATACTCTGTTGAAGTGCTTCCTAACAAGATTTACCCATATGAAGCTTCTATCTACTTTTATTGGGCTATAAGTATCATTATGGTGTTCTTGAGTGCATCCAAATAGCCTGCCTTATTAGATTGGAGTAAATTAGAAGGCTCAAGTTTCAGTCAGGATGACATAGTAGAACACTTAATGTTTTCAGATTCTCCTGCTGCAAATCCAATTACAAATGATGTGTTTGATAAAGAGGTGTTGGTAAATCTGTGAGCTAGGAAAATTTTAGAAGAGTTATTGATAGACCTAGCTACCAAAATAATATATGAAATAGCAGAAGAAGAGGGGATCCTTCAGTATGAAGGTGTGTACAACAAACAAGATCAACATAAATGCCTGAGTGATGGTTTTACCACTATTCCAGTAGAAGAGAATATGCAACTGCTTGAAGAGCATCAGATTCTAAACATGCACTAGCAAAGTGACAACATTAAGGCTTGAGTGGTAAATGAGCTCAGTATGGATTCTAAAGGCTCTTCTTCTTCAGATTCTACCAGTCAATGTAAGGGGAGATTTAATGGGCAGAGAGAAGCTATATCTGTCGACCATAATAAAGAATACAGCAATGCAGCTAGTATGTTGGTGCCTCCATTTTAATTAGAGGAGACTGTTCACTCTCGCATTGTAGAATGGATATAGAATAACACATTTCCTACATCAGAAGAAAACCTAGTAGGAAATGACCAGGAATTGCATGTTGATCCAGATTTGGCTATTGATCGGACTAATCAGGAAATATGTGATGGCCCAAACAATACCACTTGTGTTGTAGAAGTAGGTCCTATGGCTTTTGATCCTAATATGTTGCTATCAATTGATCTATCACCATTACATCAAGCACAAGCCAAGGCTTCACCAAAAAAAATAGGTAGAAAGACCAAAAGTACTATAGTCAAAGAAGAAATTGAAGCTGGAATCCAATCAACACTGGATGGGAAGTTCACACCTTCCAAAAGATTGACGAGGAGAAAAAAAAGTTCTCCTTGTCAGCAATGAAGATAGCATCTTGGAATGTTAGAGGACTCAATGCCTCTGACAAAAGAAATAGAATCAAGCTAGAAATTGATTCTATAAAAGTGGATATTATACTACTTCAAGAAACAAAGATGTCAGATGAGGTTTTTAACAAAACTATTGGGAAATGGACAAAATGGAATGTTGTTCATAGTCCAGCGATAGGTGCATTAGGTGGGCTGGCTATCCTCTAGGATACTAATCTTTTTCAAGTCCAAATTATTGAGAAGAAAGATAATTGGCAAGCCATCAGATTGGAATGTTTTGATACTAAAATATTATTGTTTAATGTTTACGGGCCCATAGCAACCCAAGACAAATTGAGATTGTGGTCAGAGATTACTCAGTTTTTACAACTTTAATCAGACATGCATTTCATATTGGGGGGGGATTTTAATGCCATTTTAAAACTGTTAGAAAAAATGGGTGGAATTTGTCCACCAATGAGGACAATTCAGGACTTTGCAAATTTTGTTGAAGATAATGGCCTAATGGATGTTGTGCCATCAAATGGGTCATTTACATGGACCAAAAAAAGGGCAGACCTCTCTCAAATAGCGATTAGATTAGACATATTTCTCCTCTCCCAATGCTGGAATTTAGTCAATGTTACATTTCACTCAGAAATTCTACCACAACCAGGTTCAGATCATTTCCCAATTTGTCTGCATTTGTACACGATAGTAACACAACAAGATTTCCAACATAGACCATCATTCAAGTTTGAACGAATGTGGTTACACCACCCAAGTATTTTGAATTCACTTAAGCATTGTTGGAATTTAGTGCCCGCGATAGATGGAACTAAAATGTTCCAGTTTTCACACAAGATGAAGCTCACCAAACAGTGGATCAAGAAATGGAATGAGATGATATTTAAGAATATCTTTAAAGAGAAAGAAATAGTCAAGGCCAAATTAGAGGACATAAATAACACTATTATAAAAAAAGGGATGAATAATGACTCTTTCGCTACTCAGAAAAGTCTAGTAGAGGAGTGGGAGGAAATATGCAGCAGAGAAGAGGAATACTGGAGGCAAAAGTCAAGAGAACTTTGGCTAAAAGAGGGGGATAGAAATAAAAAATACTTTCATACGTCAGCTAAACTAAAAAAAGCGAGCAATCATATTCTCTCTATAACCAAAGCTGACAATGGCATATTATTGTCAGAACCTCAAAGCATACAAGATGAAGGGGTCAGATTTTTTCAAAATTTGTTAGCCCCTCCTACCATTGCTTGCCCACTGCCACCTCAAATGGAGGAATTGCTGGAGGCAATCCCCAACATGATCTCAATAGTGGAAAATTTAAAACTTATGGCTCCATTTACCATTCAGGAATTAAAAAAAGTGGTCTTTTCCTTGCCTCCGGACAAAGCCCCAGGCCCAGATGGCTTTACTGCTCTATTCTTTCAAGTATGCTGGGACTGGATTGGATGGGAATTATTGGATGTTATAGAAGAATCAAGGACCAGCAAGACCATGTTGAAAAACTTCAACACCACTAATATAGCCATTATTCCAAAAGTGCAAAACCCAAAGACATTTGTAGACTTCTGACCGATATCCTTATGCAATACTATCTATACAATCATCACAAAGGCTATTTATTTAAGGATGTAGTACCTTATCCCTAATATTGTCTCGCATCCACAAGGGGGCTTTGTTCCAGGTAGAGAGACAATGGAAGGAGCTCTAGTGGCTCATGAAGTTCTTCATTCTATCCACAATAGTAAATCAACACATTTCATTATTAAACTGGACATGATGAAAGTATATGACAGAGTTAGCTGGGATTTCCTCTTTAAGGTCCTACAAAAATTTGGATTTTCAAGAAGTTGGTGTAAATGGGTAAAAGCTTGTGTTTTGGGTGCATCTTTTTTAGTTTTGATAAATGGTGTTCCGGCGGGTTATTTTTCATCTACACAAGGAGTTAGGCAGGGGGGTCCTTTATCACCAGTCTTATTCATTTTAATGGCAGAGACATTTAGTAGGTTCATACTTCAGAAGAAAGCGTCAGGAAAGGGGTTGGGTGTGCAAATTGGTCAAACAAATATTTCAGTGACTCACTCACTTTTCGCTGATGATACATTATTATTTGGTACATCAAACATCAGGGAGGCTAGGAAAATCAAAGAAACCTTAGACCTGTATACTATAGCAACAAATCAGAGAGTTAATCCTCTCAAATCCAAGATATATTTGTTTAATAAAAATCAAATTGTATCTAATAAAATCGTTAACCTTCTTGGATTTTCAGTGGATTCCCTTCCATCAGTCTGCCTTGGTATCCCATTTTTCATGGGGGAAAATAAAATCAATTATTGGACACCAATCATCAAAAGGATTAAAGCCAGGGTGGTTGCATGGAAAGCAAGGTGGATATCTCTCTTAGGTAGAATACTTTTAATCAAAATAGTTCTCTCAGCAATCCCCAATTATTACTTATCAGTCCTCAAGGCTCCTATGTCGGTCATTCAAAAAATTTAGAAACTGATTAGAGATTTTCTATGGACTGGGAACATGAATGGAGAAAAGAAAATCCCTTTAGTCTCGATAGAGAAATTGGCACAAGTTAAGCAGCTGGGTGGGGCAGGGATTCATGATCTACAAAAGTAGAACATAGCATTTGGGGGCAAATTAGAATGGCAAATGTATTCTAAGCCACATAATATTTGGTGCCAAATTATGCAAGCCAAGTACTTAGATGATTCTAACCCGGCTAGAATTATATCGGTATCTGACCCCCCTAGAGGGTCAGCCATTTGGGACTTCATGATCTCTTCCAGAGATTTAATATGCAAGTATATTACATGGGAAGTCAATAATGGTCAATCAGTCAAGTTTTGGCATGACTCATGGAGTGGGGTACCACCTTTGATTAGTAAAAATGACATTGGAATGGAGGAAATTATCTCTATAGCAGAAAATGTTTGGGGTACTCACTTAATTGGATATGTATCTACTTTATGCCTGCACTCAAGGAAAGTAATTTGGAAAGACCCCCAAGAGCTACCTCTCTCACCACAACAGATTCAACTATTTCAGAAAATCTTGTCTCAAAGACTAATTTACTTATCAAATTTGGAGGATAATTTGATTTGAGCACTGGGGGAAGATGGGAATTTTAATATTAAGGATGGATATAAACTTATTCAGAAGAGAGATGCAACCAAGAAACCATCTCGTGCTTATTCCTTCTGCTGGAATAATCTAACTTTACCAAAAGCAGGATGCTTTTCTTAGCTAGCTTTGAATAATAGGGCATTAACAAGCGAGCGGCTTCAGAGACTTAATATAGCTCAACCTTTTAATTGTCTGCATTGTGATAATCATCAAGAAGACACAGACCACCTATTCTTAAAATGTGAATTTGCTCAAGAATGCTGGCATTTTGTCCTTAGAAGGCTACAATATCCAACTCCTCTTCCATGCAAGCTAAGGGACCTGCTTGACTCATGGCTACAACTATATTCATCCCCCTTTTTTCAGCAATTTGGAAGTGCACTCCAGCAATAGTGGTCTGGGCAATTTGGTGGGAGAGAAATAAAAGAATCTTTCACAGACAATTTTTGACAATCCAAGTGGTCACAACTCAAATAGAAAGATTGATATCAGAACTAGTTAATGCCAGCCATAATAAGCTTAAACATAATCTAATTATGACATCATGGGACTCATTTATATTGCGAGAGTGGAAACAAATACATGCTCCCTTTGGTTGGTGTTATCAATGAAAACCAAACAAAATGCTGGCCAGAGAAGGGATTAAGTGGATGCTGCCATCCAAAGGGTTTAGCAAGATTAACTTCAATGGCTCTTCAAGAGGGAATCCAGGTAAATCAGGGGTGGGAATTTGCATCTAAAATTTTCAAGGAATATTACTAGCAGTAAAATGTTGCCCGCTTCCTGATGGCACAAACAATATGGTTGAGGCCAAGGCATTATTAGAAGGT
Source organism: Chamaecyparis obtusa (assembly GCA_027943335.1). Taxonomy (NCBI): domain Eukaryota; kingdom Viridiplantae; phylum Streptophyta; class Pinopsida; order Cupressales; family Cupressaceae; genus Chamaecyparis; species Chamaecyparis obtusa. The sequence continues at coordinate 77,994 of BSBK01004441.1, forward strand.
CTAATATTAGCAAAAAATGGAGGCTTCTGATAGATTCAAATAGAGGGAGATTCAATAGTGATTATATCTGCATGTATAAGCAGAATATCCCATAACTGGAAACTATCATACATCCTTTAGTAGATTTGGCTATTACTGGATTCATTTCAAGAAGTTCAGATCTCTCACACACTTAGAGAGGGTAATAGACTAGCAGACCATCTGGAAAACAAAGGTTGTGATGGGTATGAACTGGTGGCTATTAATGATGATTCATTTATTAATCACGATGCCAAGTTGAAGGAAATCTAGAGTCGAGAAATAGTGTCATGTGTAGTTGATGCCTCAAATGTCCAGATGTGAAGTTTGTTCTTTAACAGATGCATATCTATTTCCCCATCTACAAGTTCATCGACACACATGTGTTTGTGGTTGTGAAAGTTTAATTAGTGTACTATTGGCAGAATCCCAAGTTCTAAAAATAACATTGAAACTTATGCATAATTTTGCTCACACTTGGGATATCCTGATTTTATTTTGGCTGTACCTATCAATTTATTACAGCTACAAATATGTGGGCTTTTGATCATATCCATCACTCATTTTCAAGTTACAAACTAGGAGCTAATGGATTTGCGGGTTAGTCAGGTGATGTTATGCAGACAATGTGCCTGCTATCACCATGAAGTCATGCCCAGAAACTTTAGAGTAAGGATGCGATTGGAACTTTTGGGAGAGGCTCTGACATCTCACATCGATGAGGGCTCGATTTCATCAATTTTTTTATGCCAGTCGCAAGCAATAAGGGATGCAATTCAACTGGTTGTTGGGGAAGAGAGCAATTTGATGGAGGAAGATACACACATTACAAGGCTGGTTAACAGATCAGAGTAAATAGAGCATATATTAATGCCAAATTTTTTGATTTACAGACTGTGCCCAGAGCTGCCTATGCCCAAAATATCATCTATATTTCTGTATATGACTGAACATCAAAACATTCCTTTTGTTTACAAAATATTCTTCCTATAGAACATTCTTGAAATGCCCTAGTTTACATCCGAATGAGAGAAACGTCAGAGAAAAAGGAATATAATATGTACTACATTTATTACAGTAGTTGGTGGATGAAAAATGGGTTGGTCGCATGATCACATGAAGAAAATACTACTCATGCGATCATGCAACAAGAGCAATAGAGGGGACCCACACACTTTGGAACATTAGCAAAGTTGTCACATAAGGAAAAAGTGCCTGGCCAAAAACTTTAGGCAGTGCATATTATTTGAGGTTGTCGCATGATCGCATAAACCAAATAAAGGTTATGTGATCATGCAAAAAGGTGAAAGGAGAGGGCCCCACACAAAATTATTGCAAGCTCACATATAGAAAAGTAGTCGCATTTAAATCGGTGGTTGCGGTTCAAAAAGAGCTGGGCAAGTAGAGAGGGTGCATGATCACATGGGTGGCAATGAAGCCATGCGATCATGCGATAAGGCATGAGGCACAACCGGTGAAAGATGGACGGAAGCTGGGGTAGTTAATGCAGAGAGGCAGAAATATTCTTCTTGTAGAATGTTCTCGAAATGCCATGGTTTACATCAGAATGAGAGTAATGTCAGAGAAAAAGGAATATAATATGTACTACATTTATTATAGTAGTTGGTGGATGAAAAATGGGCTGGTCACATGAACAAAATTATGCTCATGCGATCGTGTGACAAGAGCAATAGGGGGGACCCACGCACTTTGGAACATTAGCAATGTTATCGCATAAGGATAAAGCGCCTGGCCAAAAGATTTAGGTAGTGTATATTATTTGAGGTTGTCGCATGATCGTATAAACCAAATATGGGTTATGCGATCATGCGAAAAGGTAAAAGGAGAGGGTCCCACACAAAATTATCGCAGGCTCACATATAGAAAAGTAGTTGCATTTAAATCAGTGGTTGTGGTTCAAAAAGAGCCAGGCAAGTAGAGAGGTCACGTGATCGCATGGGTGGGAATTAAGCCATGCGATCATGCAACAAGTCATGAGGCACAATCGGCGGAAGATGGACGGAAGCTGGGGCAGTTAATGCAGAGAGTCAGAAAGGAGTGTGGTCGCATGATCGCAAGAGAGGAGAGAAAAGCCTTGCGTTCATGTGACAAGGCATGGGGATAGCCTGTGGTAGAAAGAAGTACGGTGGACAAGGAAGATTAAAAAGTGCCCTGCTGGCATCCACATCCTTCAACATACTGGACTCTCATTTGTGGAGCATTTGCAACGTGATGGACTTATCACAGTCAATGTCTTTGGTGTCTTCGTTGTATTGCTCGAAATATGTAATACTTATGTATTTATATATCCTCGAATATATGTATGTATATAACTATGATCCCGAGGTTTCTTATTGGTTCTTCAATGGGGGAGTTATTGAATCAGATTAATAAAATATGGTGGTTACACCACTTTTGTTTAAAAAATAATAATATTGAATTATGTCATCTTAATGAATATTGTTACGTGTTAATGAATTCTTGATTGGTGTTGTGTCTTAATGAATGTTTCATATTAATGAATGTTATGTGATTGTATTGATTGAATGTTATAGTTCATAAATGGATGAATGAAGTGTGTAATTAGATGTTAATAGGGAATTTAGATTGATTTTAGGGGGAGGGAGGTGAGGCCATATGAGCTTCCACCTTCACGTGGTTCACCTTGTTAAGTAGAGAATATTAAAGTATTCTTGAAACCAAGTGAAGTTCAAACTAACACACCTTCATTATTTAATCAATTTCATTCATTCTAGGTCTTTTCTCATAACTGCATTTTGAATGTGTCATTGTCAGGCAACTATCAAATAAAAAACTAGAAGGCACAATAGTCAACATCTCATTGTCATTCTCTGGCATGATTCAGCTTCATTTTGTGTAAGTATTCTTGTATTGAATGTGTTAACCTCTCTTGGCCTAATGTGGATTATTTCATTGGTTTGTGTTTTTGAGTAGGTGAAGTGTTAAATCAGATATCAGTTGGATCTATAAGTAGCATAGATATTCTATAGAAATAGCCTAATACACCCACATGAATAAATTTACTTGTTGTCCTCTTAGGATTTACTTAAGCAAACAATCCTGATGTGCTAAAAAATTATTTGTTTTAGTGTTGCAATTATAGATGATTGTATGCATGAATTCAATGACAAGAACTAAACATTTAGGCTCTATAATAATGCTTGTCATCCTTATATGGCAGACAAATGAATCCAAGAAGGAAGCTTTCAAGAAATATTTGGAGTCAAGCGGCGTGCTTGATACCCTCACAAAAGGTCTACAACAATTCTTCTTATATGATGAAATGTTGAATCTAGAAAATTAATTTTTGAATTTGCATCTATTTGTGAGATAATATATTAATATTGGCAGTTCCTCTTATATGATGAACTACTGATTTTAGAAAATTAGTTTGTGAATTTGCATCCATTATTTTTGGATGCTTGAATGTTATGTTTGCCTTGTGAGGATTCAAATTAATTTGATTGATATGATCTTCAAAATGGTGTAGTAGTCTTTTAGATTAATGTGATTTGTATTATCATATAATATCTCCTCTTATAAACTACCTTCATTCCATGTATGATTTATAGTTATTCATTCCAGTGTTCCAAAGATGAATCTGGATGATATCTTTGAGCAAAAGAATGAGGTTGCTAAAGCTGTTGAAGAACTTGAAAAGGTTGATATATTCATATCAGTTTCATTTGTTTATTGATGTGTATTGTCAATTGATTACTGTAAAATATCTCTTAAATATCAAACAAGATGAAATTTGAATGCAGTATGATTCAATCGTTCATTTCTATGCTTACAGGCTATGTCAAACTACGGATATGAGATAGTTCAAACACTTATTGTGTATATAGAGGCTGATGTGCATGTCAAGAAACCAAAGAATAAAATAAATGCAGGCAAGAATTTTACATCCAATACTAAATGTCCTTTTTACCATGATATTGTTGGAGATTGCTAGCATATACTTTTGCATTTTGTAAATGGGTTGATGGTATTCATTTATTTAAGAAAACCCAACTCATTATCCTCAACTTTGTTCATATTTTTGGATAAATGATTTTTGAGAAATGACTAATCAAAATAAAAATAGATTTTCAGATGGTAAAAAGTTAATAGATGTCTTCTTAATATTTTGGGAATGTAAAATTACATCTTAATAGAGTAGACAACTAATCCTACACTAGAGATGGAGCGACAAAATATTGTATATTTGTGGACTCTACCTTAAAATATTTTATTCATTTATTCAGTTACTACATTAATTTTAATAACATGTCTAAAGCTAAAATTAGTAATATTATTGTGAGATTTAATTGAACCTTAAAGTTATCTTTAGGAGATGGTCCATCTTTTAGTTGAAATGAATGCACAAAGCCCTCCTCAAGAAGACAACCCACACTAACAAAATATATTTTAAATATAAAGGGAAAGATTCTCATGGGTCTCACCAAAAGAAATATCAAGCTTATAATGTATATTTCTTAATAATTTTTATGAGCATTTATTTAAAGATCTAGTTTAATTTAATGTTCTAACATTCAATATTAATTAAGAAATGTATAACTATACAATGATATAATCTTATCTATCAAATCAATTTACTTTTTAATTCAAAAAATAAATGAATATGTAAACAATCCATAAAACACAAATAAGATATTTTGAGAGCCCAAAAAATTGAAAAAATATACCTTTTAATAGTTTAAAAAAAAAATAAAAAAATTCATTTAAAACTATAACAACATTCAACATTTCCAATCTAAAAATAATTGAGCACTGAAAATGAAACCAAAAATCAAGTTAGTTAATTAGTTAATGATTATTGAAACCATGTTAAATGTATTATTGAACTGGTATACTTATCTTAATCTAAGTCAAACATATATAAAAATATCAATTATGAAGATAACTATTATGCAATTTGATAAATAAAATAATAAATGATTATATTATTAAGTAAAACTAATAATCTAGTATATAATATTTTTTAAATATTTATTATTTTAAATATAATGTAAAATTATCTATCACCTTATTAGTAGTTGTGTATCTTAACTTATATTTCATTATAATTCTTTCATTTCTAAAACTATAGATGCAATTTTTTTAACTTTATAATATCTAAAAATTATTTGAACTGTTATACATGGATTTCTTGCATTGTGTAACATAATATTTTATAAAATTTATTTTTATCAGATTTATAATAAATATAATAAAATACATTTAAATTTATCTGCAACTAAACTTATAATTAAATCAGACAAGTACTGACCACTACATGGCACTTGTTATTGATGTTTCAATATATAAATTTTTAAAACATTTAGTTGACATTACATATTAGAAAACTCAATAAAAAATATTCAATTTTATTTAGAATTTATCTAAAATAATCATTTAATTCATCACGTTATCTAATAATCTAGAAGAAATGACATATTCTAGCATTTTGTTTTTATTTCTAGAGTAACGACTTCAGAATTCACAACTTCATTTTTTCTTCAGATAATTAAAATTTTCTTTAACTAATACCCTTGTGAATATGTTTACCAATTAGTATTTAGATAAAAAAAACATCAATTATTTTTTTTCCTATTACTTATTATATTTTTTATTGAATGATACTTGAATGAATGGGCTATTCTTCACTGCACTAATGATTTTCTTTCAATTACAATTTGAATGATACTTGATATCAATGTGCTATTGTTTTCTCTAAAATCAAATATTTACTTGATTTCTATTTTGTTTAGCATGTGAATATTTATGTATACAAATTTTTTAACATATCAATTCATTTGTATACAATTGGTCATAGATTGTTTCTTTCATTCTTCATAATATTCAAACACATTTCATTTTTATGTTCTTGTTTATTATAATAAGAACATTGTAAACATTACAAATCTTCAACTACTATTTGTAACAATTGTTATCTTTATTTGAGCATTAAAGATTGTCATTAGTATCAAATACATTAGTCGGTTACCTATGCTACTCTAGTTAGTAAATGCAAGCACTTCAAGCTAGTCGATTAAGTCTTTACACCGAATACTAGAGTAGTTGTATTGAGCATTAGTATACACCGATACCGAGTGATAGTAAACAATGAGTAGATTGGACACCAATCACTAGTATAATTACTGTGTAGTATATACAATGTTTACCAAGAATCATAGAAAATGGCATAGTAATCTAAAATGGCACATTTATCTATGCAAACGGTTACAATAGAATCAATTTTTTTTTTACCAAGATCAAAGATCATTTATTGTAAGATTTCATCATTAATTGCGATGATGATCTTTATGTATTTACTAGATCTAGGTTATTTTTATATACAATAGATCTTAGGGTTTTGTCTAAGATATTGTAACCTAATTTTGTTAAGCAGCATAAGTAGTATGATATATAATTGTATTTATATCATTTTGTAAGAAGAGGATGAAGGAAGCAAAGCAGAGAAGTTCTTGAAGCATTAGCCAACTTCAAGATATTAGGTATCAAATAGAATAGAGCAGAATATAGTGACATTCAGATTAAGCAGAATCAGACAAGGCTACCGAGCAATTCAGAGAAGAGATCTTCACATAAAAAGGTGATATCTATTCAGTACTTCATTGATTTGTATTAGACAAGATGGAATTGTCATTAGCAGATACATCCTATTATTCTCTAATTATTATAACAGAGTTTGGTAAAAGCTCTTAATAGAGTAGACCTAACAATATTTTTGTAAATTTCTCTTAACAGAGTGCACACTCAAGTAGTGTTCTTAAAATCCTATCACTAGGTAGATCTAATCGATCGGAAATGTTACTCCAAACAGGGTAAGATCACCAGAAGTGATCACCACATGTATCCCTAATAGGTAAACCTTTTCTATCTGTAGTAGTAAAGAATTTGTGGGTGTCATCCCCACCAGAGTTTTTACCTTCTAACAAGGATTTCTGCATTACCAAAATACTTGTGTTATGTGAATGTTATATCATTGATTTCATGCTATTTTCTTTTACAAGTTAACTGAATGAATGATACATATAATGGATTCAAGTTATTTGGGTAGTTACTAATGTTGTCTATTTAAGGTTTGAGAGTTAAAAGTTTTTGTGGGCACCGATTCACCCCTCCCCTCTTAGTACCCTATCTCTCCATCCCAACAATCGGTATCAGAGCTCAGATCTCTTATTGGATAGTTTAACCACTAAAGAACAAAGATCTAATCATGGAGAGATATAAGTTGAATAAAATAATTGACAACCAAGAGATTTAGATGCAAATGTTCATAGAGCAGTATAAGAAAACTAAGGATGACTTGAAAAATTTATTGGTACAGAGGAAGAACCTAGCTATTATGGAGAACGAGACTAGTTACCATGAAGAGGAGATTGATGATATATTTGATCACATTGGATCTAGGTCAAGAAGTATTTCTAATGGTTCTAGAAGTGCACTCTCTGATTTGTCTAAAAAGAATCTTCACTTAACTGAATAAGTGAAAGCCCTGCAAATCGGTCAAGAAACATAGATGGTGAGAATGATAGATGTAATGAATAATGCTAGACAGGTTGAGCAAGAAAGGAATCTAGTTGTTGAAGACCAAATACAGATAAGTGAATAACTTCAAGAAAAATAAACCGAACACCATTTCGAAATATCCAATTAGATGATGATTGTAAATTAGGAAGTCAACCGAGTGAATGGATAATTGTCAAGAAAACTTCAAGATATTGGAATACTCAGGGAAGAGAATGAGAAACTGAGAAAATAAGTAAAGATAGAACAACACAATGAAACGATGAAATTGGCTGAAGATAGCTCTAAAAGGATTGATGATTTTCTGACTAATCAAAGAATATTTGAAAGTAAAGTTGGATTAGGCTATACCAGTGAAGGAGAATCATCCACACAAGCTAAACAAGTCAACAACATTCAAAATCAAAGACCTAAGATGTTGTCATGCTATCACTGTGGCAAACCAGGACATACCTCAAATGTCTAAAGAAGCAAAGCACAAGGTAAACCTGTCACTCCTAAGTTTAATGGTTACTATTATATTTACTGTGGCAAATTTGGGCATCAAGCTTATGAGTGTAGAGAAAAACTAAATAAGAATGCTAATAATCCTACTATGGAGAAACTCTGTTACACTTGCAACAAACATGGACACACTGCACAAGAGTGTAAATCTAAGATGAAGCAAGTCTAGACACCAAAACAAAAGAGAAAACCCAAACCTTATCAACCAAAGAGAAAAGGTAATTCTTATGTTTGGGATTACAATACACGGGTTAATTGTATAGCATGCGGTAGATATGGACACATTGCAGAAAACTGTATGAGGAAAAGATGGGTTGGACAATCATAGAGCTGGACAAGCACTGGAATGGTGTGCTTACATTTTCATAAGGTCAGTAATCTAAGCAAGGATTGTAGAGACTGAGCACCAGGAGAAGGTCATGTATTTGAGAGTGGAAACACTATTGTAGATATCATGAGAATCAGAAACACTATGTGGAGAAAGGCATCAAATGAAAAAGTTGAGTCAAGCAATGTTGTCAGTGAAACCTCATCCATTAGATTAGGTTACATTGGTACTTCCACCTAAGGTGAATTAGGTATGTATGGAACTAACATTTCAAATGATCCTATTTTACATACATTTCCTTATATGTGTTGTGCACATATCAAATCTGCATGAATAAGGATGCATTATGGTTTATATGTTATGAGATAACAAAGTCAGATGATCAGTATATGGAAGACTGAGCAATGAGCTACCTATCGGTAAAAGTTATTCAAGGTTAACTGAGTATGAGTATCAACCATGTAAGATATCATGTGTTAACTGAGCTATTGAAAGTTTGCAGTATTCACTAAGTTGACAATTGTCACAAACCGCAAAGTAGGTCAAGCATTAATAACAAAAAGTTTTAAGTGAGAATCAAAAAATTCTATAAATACACGGAGGACTTAGTTCATTTTCTCATAGTGATTTTGAAGAGCGATAATTTCACAGAGAAAGTTCGAGTTAAGAATTTCCAAGATTATTAAAAGTAGTTGCAGATCGAACCGAGCGTACTCTTTGTACACTCCGAGTAAGTTGAAACCCCTACCGAGCACATTCTTCACTTTCTACCAATAACATAGTTTGTAAAATGGCATCCACTGCAAGTAGTTATAAGATTGTGGAAGAGGAAGTGAATCTTATTATTTCAGCTAACTATGATGAATTGAAATATAAGTTACACCTGGAAGTTGCATCAAAAATGGATTCAATGGGCGCTTTTTCTAGCATCCCACCTAGGGTTTTGTTAATCGAGGATGTAAGATCCTATATTCACTACAAGATAGGTGAAATAGGAGATTGGGATATGTATGTTGCATACCAGGGACTCTATAGTGATGATGGGAAACTAAAACTAGAGTATAAATAGGTTGAAAAGATTGGACTCACACAAGCCCTAAATTTTCTGAAAAACTTCAAAACCAAATGGATTAGGGTTGTACTCAATCATTTTCACGAGGGCACATTTTGGCTGGATAGTTCGATTAAAGTTACAAAGAGGATAATTCACAGAGTTATAGGCTACCCTACCACTGATAAGGCAAAAGCTTTCTGTAGAGCCTACCAAGTTGAAATTGAGAAGAACACTCATGCAACATGGGATGACCGTGCATTGAAGATTACTTTATAATTTCTTCATAATTTTTATGAGCATTTATTTAAATATCTAGTTTAATTTAATGTTCTAACATTCAATATTAATTATTAAATGTATAACTATACAACAATATAATCTTATCTATCAAATCAATTTACCTTTTAATTCAAAAAACAAATGAATATGTAAGCAATCCATAAAACACAAAGAAGATGTTTTGAGAGTCCAAAAAATTGAAAAAAATATACCTTTTAATAGTTAACAAAACAAAAAAAAACCATTTAAAACTACAATCAATATTTCCAATCTAAAAATAATTGAGCACTGAAAATGAAACAAAAAATCAAGTTAGTTAATTAGTTAATGATTATTGAAACCATGTTAAATGTATTATTGAACTGGTATACTTATCTTAATCTAAGTCAAAAATATATAAGAATATCAATTATGAAGATAACTATTATGCAATTTGATAAATAAATAATAAATGATTATATAATTAACTAAAAATAATAATCTAGTAAATAATATTTTTTAAATATTTATTATTTTAAATATAATATAAAATTATCTATCACCTTATTAGTAGTTGTGTATCTTAACTTACATTTCATTATAATTTTTTCATTTCTAAAATTATAGATGTAAATTTTTTAACTTTATAATATCTAAAAATTATTTGAACTGTTATACATGGATTTCTTGCATTGTGGAACATAATATTTTATAAAATTTATTTTTATCAAATTTATAATAAATATAATTAAATACATTTAAATTTATCTACAACTAAACTTATAATTAAATCCGACTCAAATATTTAATTCATTTCTATTTTGTTTAGCATGTGAATATTTATGTATACAAATTTTTGAACATATCAATTCCTTTGTATACAATTGGCCATAGATTGTTTTATTCATTCTTCATGATATTGAAACACATTTCATTTTTATGTTCTTGTTTATTACAATAAGAACATTGGAAACATTACAAATCTTCAACTACTATTTGTAACAATTTTTATCTTTATTTGAGCATTAAAGATTGTCGTTAGTATTAAATACATTAGTCAATTACCTATACTACTCTAGTTGGTAAATACAAGCACTTCAAGCTAGTTAGTTAAGTCTTTACACTAAGCACTAGAGCAGTTGTACCGAGCATTAGTGTACACCGATACCGAGTGACAGTAAACACCAAGTGCTAGTATAATTACTGAGTAGTATATACAGTATTTATCAAGCATCACAAAAAATGACATAGTAATCTGAAATGGCACATTTATCTATACAAATGGTTACAATAGAATCACAAAACAATTTACCAAGATCAAAGATCATTTATTGTAAGATTCCATCATTAATTGCGATGATGATCATTATGTATTTGCTAGATCTAGGTTATTTTTGTACACCATAGATCTTAGGGTTTTCTCTAAGCTATTGTAACCTAATTTTGTTAAGCAGCATAAGCAGTATGATATATAATTGTATTTACATCATTTTGTAAGAAGAGGATGAAGGAAGCAGGGAAGATAAGTTCTTGAAGCATTAGCCAACTTCAAGATATCGGGTATCAGACAGAGTATAACAGAATCCAGTGACATTCAGATTAAGAAGAATCAAACAAGGCTACCGAGTAGTTCAGAGCAGAGATCTTCACATAAAAAGGTGATATCTATTCAGTATTTCATTGATCTATATTAGATAATATAGAGTTGTCATTAGCAGATGCATCATGTTATTCTCTAATCATTATAACAGAGTTTGGTAAAATCTCTTAACAGAGTAGACCTAGTAGTCTTTTTGTAAATTTCTCTTAACCGAGTGCACACTCAAGTAGTGTTGTTAAAATCCTATCACTAGGTAGATCTAATCGATCTGAAATGTTACTCCTAATAGGGTAAGATCACCAGAAGTGATCACCACATGTAGCCCTAATAGGAAAACCTTTTCTATCTGCTGTAGTAAAGAATTTGTGGGTGTCATCCCCGCCATAGTTTTTACCTTCTAACAAGGGTTTCTACATTACCAAAATACTTGTGTTATGTGACTGTTGAATCATTGATTTCATCCTATTTGATTTTACAAGTTAACTGAATGAATGATATATACAATGGATTCAAGTTATTTGTGTAGTTAGTATTGTTTGTTATTTAAGGTTTGAGAGCTAAAAGTTTTTGTGGGCACTGATTCACCCCTCCCCTCTCAATACCCTATCTCTCCATCCCAACTATTGGTATTAGAGCTCAAATCTCTTATTAGATGGTTTAACCACTAAAGAGTAAAGATCTAATCATGGAGAGATATAAGTTGAATAAAACAATTGAAAACTAAAAGATTCAAATGCAGATGTTCATAAAGTAGTATAATCAAGTTACGGATGACTTGAAAAAGTTATTAGTGCAGAGGAAGAACCTAGCTATTATGAAGAATGAGACTAGTTACCATGAAGAGGAGATTGATGATATATTTGATCACATTGGATCTAGTTCAGGAAGTATTTCTGATGGTTCTGAAAGTGCACTCTCTGATTATTCTGAAAAAGAATCTTCACTTAACTGAACAAGTGAAAGCCCTACAAATTGGTCAAGAATCATAGATGGTGAGAATGATAGATGTAATGAACAATGCTAGACAAGCTAAGAAAGAAATGAATCTAGCTGGTAAAGACCAAAGATAGATAACTAAACAACTTCAAGAAAAAGAAACCGAGATACAAAGACTCACCTAGCACCATTTCAAAATATACAATTAGATGATGATTGTAAATAAAGAAGTCAACCAAGTAAATGGAGTGTTAGGCCATTTTTATGTCATGCAAAAAATCCTTTAAAATGGCCTATTGGCTTGAAAGTTTTCTTGATGTACCCTTTGCCCTATGTTCCTTGTGTTTTCACCAGGCTCTCGTCCAATTTGCACGTGCTGAATCATAAAATCCTGAAAGTTATTCAAATTTCAAGGTCGGCATGAAAAATTCTTTAGAATCTGCCACAGTGTCGAAAACCCATAGTGTTTTCAAAATTCCACGTTGTTTTCGACCTATGTGTTATTTTCGACCTTGTGCTTCCTATTTGGTTCACTTATCTTTTGGCATCGGAAACCCTTGATGTTTTTGTCTTCCTTGTTTACCTTGGTGTCATGTTGAAAATCCTGTGTGTTTTTGATCTTTCACCGAAAACCCTATGTGTTTTCAACCCCGCACTTCTACCCTAATTGATGGTGTTTTCTCTAACTGTGCAAGTGCGACGATGTGGGGCTAGTTCTCAGAGGGGGGATAGATGGCACATTCTTATCGGCTGTCACATGGCCGCATGTCAGACTTTTCTGACATGCGATCATGCGACCGCTTGCCATCTGTCCGCAGTGGGTCCCGGTTCTTCGCAGTTGATGGTTGTTGTTTGGTGGCCCCAAAGGCAGACATGTGGCAGCCTGTGAATGGATGTCACATGATCGCATAGCCTTTCTCTTGGCTATGAGATCATGCGATCGAGTGACGTGTGTCCATGGCAGTTGCGATGATGGCTATGGTGGTGAGGTGGTGATCAATTGGTGGGCCCAGTTCTTTTCGGTTGCCTGGCAGTTGGTTTTCTTCTGGTGACTTGGTGACTTACGGTTTTCTTTGGTCGCTAAATCCTAGCGGTTAAGTCCCCACCATCTGGTGACCTAGTGGGCGGTTAAGCTTTCCACAGTCACGTTGTCGCTAGATGGTGGGCCCGATATTTCTTAAGCAGAGTGACAATGCGGGAGATCTACGGTTGCCGCATGATTGTGAGGAATATTCCTCTCGCTTGCGATCATGCGACCGCCATTCGATCTTGGGCTTGCAGGGTGTGGGTCTGGTGTTGTTGACTGGGTGGTATTCAGTGAGTGGTGGCGTGACACATGGTAGGTGGGCCCAGGTCTAAGGTCTGGTAGTTGTTAGCAGAGCGAGGCATTGATTTCACAGGTTGTCGCATGTTCAGATAACCCATTTTTGGGTTATGCGATGATGCGACTAACCGCCTGGTTTAGCGGTTCCGGTAGTGGTCTGGGGGTTGCCGCATGTTTGCATAGCCCATCTCTGGGCTATGTGATCATGCAACTAACCGCTAGATGTTGTCATTGCAGAGTTGCAGGGTTGTGAAAGTAGTGTGGCCGAAGACTTTTCTGGAGGGTTTGTGATGGAATTGCGCGGTTAAGGAGATTGCAGTCGCATGATCACAAAGGTTAGCTGGGTGCCTTGCGATCATGCGACCAAACATAAATTGGAGCCCGGATTCCTATGGTGGTAAGGTTGATGACAGCGCAGTTGCGCGACTTGGGGAAAACAGCTAGAGAACATAGAACCCGCCAAATGCAAAGAGGCCGTTGGGATTCAAATTTGAATTCTGTAGAGTGTTTCTAGTGACAGAGGGTACCAAAATTTATGGCTTTGGTGGCAGTTTTTGACCTAGTTTGGTGGCGATTGCTATCATAGTGTGGTCCAGGGGCTCTGTGGTCGTTTCCAGGGGCTATTTTGTACCTGGTGGAGTAATTTTTTAAGCTAGATAAGCTATTTGCAGTGTGGTCCAGGGTGCTTGGTGGTTGTTTGTAGAGGTGATTTTGTACCTAGTGTCATGTGGTATTGAGCTTGAGAAGTGTTACAGCTGGTGGATTTGACTGTTTGAGCTTGCATGTTGTGGTTGAGTCCCTGTCTTGTATGTGTTTACTCCTTGAGGGAGTTAGGTGGATTTTGAATTTCAAAATGATCGTGCTTGCACTGTAACCCTGGTATAAAGGGAATTTTGTAATCATTTTTGAAGGGCTAGCTGGAATTTCTTGACACAGAAAGTTGAAAAGCCAAGTGTGTATCCTTAGTCTAGGTTGTAACTTTTTTTCTTCTGTATCAATACTAGGAAGAAAACTTATGTATCTTTTGCATATTGTCTATGGTATCACTGAATCAGTTTGTAATACAAGGATTTGAACCCACACACTTAATATAGTTTCTCATTCTTGGATCTCTCCTTCAGTTGTTCTTGATGAATTTTGAGTTTTCTAACTCATTGCATTAGGTTACTGGTGTATGTGTTTTGTCTCTCAGCCCTAATCTAGGATTAGGTTAAAAGCCTCTGAGTAAAGCATAGATTTATTGGGTTCAGTCAGGAAGGATATCTGCAAGTAGTGTAAGAGATGTTTGACTATGTTTATGGCTTGGTTTCTTAGATGAATCTAGTAGTTGTTCTTGTATTCCAAGTCTTCTTTAGGTATGATGCCCAATGGATAAGGCACTGATCATAAGCTAGTAGCCCTTGTGCTGATACATGTGTTGCATGATTGTTTACAATCTACAGAAAGCATTAAATCAATTACCTTTCCCTTTCATGTTGATGGTAGTAGTAGGATTTCCTCTCTAGTCTTTAGACTCATTATGTGCAAATAGGGCTGTTTTGTACATGAATTGGCTTCATTGGGGTACAGGTTACCTAAAGGGGTTTGAAGGCTATTCCACACTAATCAGTCTACAGGCCTTTGGCTTGTCATGAGGTGTCTTGGATGTGTAGATAAGGCAATACCCACCTGAGTGAATGTGGAGCTCAAAGAAGAAGGAGGATTTCTCTTTATCCTCATCAATTGGTGTGTTTTTCTTGTCAAGCTTGAGTGCCTAACCAATGTTTTAAGCCCAACTATTTGATTCAAGTTTGGTCCTACAAGGAAAAGAGCCAACATGGAGAATTGTCAAGAAAACTTGAAGATATTATAATACTTAGGGAAGCGAATGAGAAACTGA
Source organism: Chamaecyparis obtusa (assembly GCA_027943335.1). Lineage (NCBI taxonomy): Eukaryota > Viridiplantae > Streptophyta > Pinopsida > Cupressales > Cupressaceae > Chamaecyparis > Chamaecyparis obtusa. The sequence continues at coordinate 93,452 of BSBK01004441.1, forward strand.
GAAATGAAGTAAAGATACAACAACAACACAATGAAATGATTAAATTGGCTAAAGATAGCTCCAAAAAGATTAATGATTTTTGAACTAATCAAAGAATATTTGGAAGTAAAGCTGGATTAGGCTATACCAGTGAAGGAGAATCATTCACACAAGCTGAACAAGTTAACAACAATCAAAATCATTGTATCTAGACAAATCTATTCCCACAATGCCATAGATATCTCTCAAGGCATGTACTGAGAGTACATTGAAGGATTACATGACACTAGAATTGAAGACATTTAGAGCCAAAATGTAGATGAGATATAGAATTCCAGAGAAGATAGTTGGAAAATACAAGGATACTATTTGTTTCATGATTGAGACTGACACAACATGCATGGAGAATGTTGAACCAAGAACAAAGTGGATTCATCCACTAGGATATGAAGTAGAAGAGCCTATTCTAGAGGCTCATGCTCAAGTTCTGTTGTTAGCACCTAAGGACCCCAATGAACCTAGATGGGGGACTTATGATGAGAAAACAAGAGAAGTAGATGTAGTATTGAACACCACAACCACAAAAAGAAAAGTTGCCAAGGTTACTTCAGAGATCTTGAGAATCCATGATGTATCACAAGTAGACTTAGACAAAGCAAGGGAAGAGAATATTTCTTTGGAAATAAAGAGCGTAGCAGCAACAAAGACAAAATTTGAGGATCGAAAGTTGAAGAAGGTGAAAATAGAAAAATCAGATGATAAGAAGGATAAAACTAATTTTACTCCTTTTGCGCCCATAGTAACTTTTGACCTTACTGCTCCTCCTGAGTATAAGGTAATGCCTAAGAGGAAGAAAGAAAGTAGCATTGGTCATCCATCCTCACGAGTAACAAGGAACATAAAGAATACTCAGGCACCTCCCAAAGTAAGTTTCAAATCCAATCTTAGTGTGTTGAGTACAAGAATCATTGATGAAGGTAGGATAGATTAAGTAGGGAAGTTGTATGAGAAGTACAGTAAAATTGACAAGTCGGAGATTCATGGAATGATTATCAAACATATGTTGAAGTTCAAGAAAATAGTCATAGAACTAAAGACTGTGATTCCAGATAATGTATGGAACATCCTAGAGTTCCTAAATAGACAAGCTATTGAAGAGGATCTAAGGATAAGGGGAAAGACCTTAGATGAAACCCTCCCAATATTCTCCTTAGAAGAGAATTCTTTGATGTTAGATCTAGTAAAGCCACATCTTAGAACCAAGTCAAGGACCCCGCATATAATGGACAAAAACTATGAATTGGTGGCAAAAGAAATAGAGAAAGCATTTGAGAAGGTCTTCATAAATAAGCACATGTTCCCATCTACTGAGCCTACAGCTCAAGTTTCCACAAAGGTTGCAAAAGAGTCAGAGACCATTAATATACCATCTAAAAGCCCACAAGATTCAACACATACAGTTGATACATCCATAGAGGTAGAGAAGTTTGCACCCATAACAAAGACACCCAAGGATGATTCATTTTATTGATAATGTAAAAGTTACTATGGGAGCCACAGACATGGATTTGGATAAGTTTGAAGAAGCCTTTGTAAGCAATCAAGAGGTTGAGAACTTATGTGGTAACACTCCTAATCAATAAGAACTATTGATTGAGGACATAACAGAAGAAAAGAAAGAAGAAGAAAAGATGGAAGGGGAAAAAGAAGAAGAAAAAGGAAATGAAACAACAAATAAGCCATCTATTGAAATTCTAAGAAAACTAAAACTAGAAGTGATGGATAGCACTCCTATCACTCCCTCAACATTATTGTTGTCAAGCTTGACACCTGACACAAATAGTTTGGATTCATGGGGAGTAGAAGACCTGATCAAGATTAGTGTCTTAGCTATGGAGAAGGGAAAGGAAAAAAAAAAAAGTAATGAGGAATTCCATATTTATTGAATTAGTGAACATATTGAACAACCTACTACCTTTAGACAAGAAAGTGTCTAAGGTCTGTACAATTGATGATGTTAGCAACATCCTCATAGCTTTTAAGACTAGTTTTTCCAACTTGGAAGAATCTACATCTCAAGTTGCAAAAGAGAAGTACGTGAAGAAAAGGCTAAGTGAATTGGTCAGTAACTTCTCACTTGACCTTAGTTCACTCAAAGTTGGACAAGCAACTTTGAAAGAGTTTACAGAAAAAGGAAGAAAAATCATTGCTGACTGCATGGATCATGACAAGTTAACTGATGCCCATTTCAAGAAGATTGAAGAGGAAGAAGCTATGTTAGAGAGAGTAAAGAAATCAATGAAAGCCCCATCCACTGATGTAAATATGTGCAATAATTTATATCAAGGACAAATTGAAAAAATTCAGAAGGCAAAAAATGAGATGTCAAAAACAAAGGCTAGGCAGACTCAGCTAAGGAATGCTCTTCCACCCTCACTAAATATACTCAATTAGAATATAAAGGAGATTGATGCCACCATGGTGACATATGATCATGGTCCCAACATAGATTTGGAGAAGATGGAGAAGCTACAGTATGCACTATGCGCCCATCTCCAGATTATTTATTCATTAATCACATTCTGGAAGAAAGAGATCCAAAACTTACAGATAGCATATCTGGATGTTCTCTCATAGTAAGTTTTTATAGATACAATTTTGAAACACCTTTTTCATTAATGTCAAAGGGGGAGTATGTATATAATATGGGTTATAGATATGTATAAGGGAGATATAAGATAAAAGTTTTTTGTATTAAGGGACAGTTAGCAGCTTTGCCATATTCCTTTGTTGCTATCAATGACAAAGGGGGAGATTTTTGGAAAGTTGACTACACCGGTGTATATGAATTAGTATAGTGTTTTCATTATGGAAAAAAAGTCATATCATAGTTTGGAGTCAGCACACTTAATGAGAAGATTAGAAATTGGCTATGTTGAAGACTAGACAGTGTACAAAGTACCTAAAGATCAGAACATCAACGCAAATGCATACAACAAAATTATGGTATGCACCCTAGAATTTAAGTTGGTAATATCATATTTATGCTAATTCTAAGAGCGCATGATTAGAAGTCATTATGAGAAAGATACAGACAATTGAAGTTACACAGCCAATATGTGTTAGAGAAGAATAGTGCAAGCAGCCAACTGTTGGCATTTTGATTTATAGTTACTTTATTATGTTGTAAAGGCTATGAACCTATTGTCATCAGGTTGCCAACATGTAATTATGTTTGTTTGTAAACATGCTTGAGCCAATTAAATTGGAAGCATTGTATGTAATCGGTTAAAAGGCCGAGCTAGTTATTTATTTTGTATGCGCATATAAACATGAGATGCACCCATTATAATTAGTATGAGAGTCAATATAGAGTTAAGATAAGCAGAGAAGAAGTATGTGAAGAGTTGATAAGGTATATTAGATATTTGCAAGAGGTCAAAGCATTAGCACATCAAAAGAACTGATTAGATAAGCAGTCTCACGGTGATAGTTCATCCAGCAGATAAAGTGTGTATTTGAGATCAGAAGGTTTTAGGCTTCACCACTTGAGTAGTGAGCTCTAGGACAATGAGTCCTCACCCCTAACAAGATTTATTTTAAAAGAATCCTAACAGGGTATGAGCCTTGACAAGGTCTACTATACTAAACATATTGTAAAGAAACTCCTAGTAGGGTTAAGGATCTTCTAACAAAGATCATGAAACACTAGTATATAATATTAGTGGGTGTCAATTCCCACCAGGGTTTTTACCTATTTGGGTTTTCTCATAACCATATTGGTGTTATGTGTTGATTTCATGTTTCATGTTAATATGGATGTTGATTTCAGTATTTAAGTATTCAAGTTTAGTTTAAGATAAAGTAAAAAGTTAAATTATAGTGAACATTGATTCACCCCCCACCCCTTAGTGTTCCCATTCCTAATAGAGTTTGCATACAATAATTCAGTGAATAGGAGTACTGGAAAGACACATTTTGAAATTGTAAATGGCTTACAACCAAGAGGTATATCTTACTTGAGAGACATTGATGATAAAAGTAAGAGAAGTGTTGAAGGAGTAAAATTTTCTATGTATATGAAGACATCAAGCATGAAGATGTGAAATACAAGATGGAAAAGAGTAATCAAAAATACAAAGATAGAGATGATAAATAAAAAAGACATAAGACTTTTGATGTTGGTGATGAAGTTATGGTTCATTTGAAGAAAGGTGGATTTCCTATTGCAACATATGGTAAATTGAAGATGAAAAAGTTTGTACCTTGCAAGATTTTGAGAAAATTTGATAGTGGAAATGCATATGAGATTGAGTTACCTGATGACATGGATATTTCATCTATTTTCAACATTACTGATTTGTATGAGTATCATGAACCTGATAAAGACATTATAGTACCGATGGAGTATCCTAAGAAGCAGAATGAAGAAGTTGAATAGATTTTGGAGCAAAGAGTTGGCAAAAGAACAATAGGAAAATAATACATAGAATATCTAATAAAATGGAAGAATAGACCGATTGAAGATAGTTCATGGATTTCATAGTCTAAGTTAGATGCAGCTCAGATCATACCTGCTAAATGATTCAGAGAATCATTTCAAAATAGCCCCAGGTGTCTAATGCAGGAGCATCTCGGGTCCTTGGTAATCCTATGTCACCAAAAATATTTTGAAGTTTGTTTGTGTTTCTCAGTTCCTTCTTTGATCGAGTTGGCTCAGAAGTTGGTCGGTTTCCTTTGGTTACCCAATTTGGTCAATTATCTCATGGGCGGTCAGTTGTTTCACTAGCACTCGGCGATGCTTGTCTATTTCTTGGTCATCTTTGCTTACCGAGTAGTTTATTTTGAGTTTCTGTTGAAGCCAACTTGTGCATTGATTATGGGTTGCATATTTAATGCATGTATTCATCATTGGGAAGCATGTGGTCCCAGATCTGATCGTTTCTTCTGTTGATTATGGATCTGAAAGCTGACTTAGTTTGATGGCCTTTTGTATAAATATAGTTATTTGGTTAGAGTTTAGGGAGTCATTTTTTGGAGAGAAGTAAGAAGAGTGAAGATTGGATATTTCTAATAGATCCTCACATGTTTGAGGACTTCTCTAATTCATTATAATATCTATCTGTAACTAGGAAGGCCTTACAACCCGGCATGTATGAGTCAATTTGAATGATAATATATGAAAGTGATCTGCATTCTCTCTCTCTCTATGTTATTGTTTCTTTCGTGTGGTGTTGAGTATGGTGGATCTAGTTAGGGTACACCATCCTTTGGCCCCCTACCTTCCTTGCTTGTGTCAGATCTTCATATTGAATTTCAATAACTGTAGATCTATTGTAACTAACTTTTGAATCATAATTATAATCATCCACCTCATCATAGCTAAACATTAAATATCAATTTCATCCATATTTAATACTTGTTTCTTGCTCGGTGTCCCTCAATTATAATTTTGATAACATCGCTTGGTGCCTAAACCTTTCCACTTTACCGAGTGACCAATTTTTTAATTTTCCCTTACCAAGTGACTTTTCCATCTCGTTAGCCATAACATCTTACCTTACCAAGTTATCAAAACTTTATTTCCATGCTTTACCAAGTTAACATAATCATATGTTAGGTAGAAAAAAATCATACCAATATAATAAAACCATTGTCTAATCTGTATCAATTTCTCATTTATGTTCTGGAACTTCTTAACTTCTCATCTCCTCTCCCCCTTAACTCATTCATCTTATATCATTATCGAATGATATGACAACATAATATAAATCAAAAATCAATTGTTTGACATCAATGAAAAGATTATAATTGATCTAATCATTCTACTAACATCATGTATACCTCTTATATTGGTCGGTCTTCATCATCAGCTCCATTAGATAAACAATTATCAACATTATTATCAGTTATGATAACATTTGAATGGATAAAATCAGAACAAATGAAAATAAATTTTTAAGTTGGCACGAAAATAAATTGGTAAGAGAGTACTTTTCCATTTGGGTTGTAGGGTATGCCCTGTAGTGCTTGCTACCCTGAATTTTTTTCTATATTGCATCTAAACCACCACCTATGTTAAGCCCCATTTTTAGTTAATATGATAGCAATCTATATATCTACAAAGTGAATTCATAATGCCAAAGAAAATTACTTTTCTCACAAAGGGTTCTTAAAGTTCATAAAATATGTAATGTGAGGAAAGGCAGATGAATCACAAAAAAACATTGGGTTTGAATATCATTATTTCTTAAGGTATTTCATTTATTTATTTCTTGCAATATTTTCATTGCCTATATTTTTGTAATTTCTTTCTTTATTTTAATTACTAAAACTACATAGATATTCATGCATTATCTCTTACCAATGAAATAAAATAGTCCAGTGCTAGTTTGTACTAGTTTCCAAGTCCACTATGGAGTTATTGCTAAAGAAGGAAAGCTACCAAAGAGCATCACCAATGGTCTTGTTTTGCTATGCAAAAATATTTTTAAAATATTGGTGAATTTAGGGTTTAGGTTTTTGTTTTGGTTATATTAATTTTTGTGACATGTTGCAGCTAGCTCTTATCAAATTGTTGACAATTTGTGAACTATTATTTGACCCCGCATAATTTTTTGTTGTTCAATAGTCCAACTAGCAGCTAAATAAAAGAATTCCCATAGGTTGCTAGGGAAATTTTGTTAACTAGAGAGAAAATCTGATTTCACTAAGTGTTGGTTCCTGATAAGGAGTTTACACTCAAAGAGACACCGATATGCCTATGATGGATATTAAGGATTGGTTAGTTCCAAATGTGGGCAATCTATAGGCAACCAGACCAACTATAGCGATGGATTTTCCCTCTTCTGCTTCTGGCTCTGTGAAACCAAGGCGGGTACACCTAATCTAATAGTATTAACTCTGACTGATAGTTCTAACTCTGCCCCTTATTTCTTTATTGAATCTTTCAATAGATGATTACAGTGAGAGAATACTAAACAAGAACCTATTATTCACTGATCCTCCATCACTAGGTAGGACAACACAAAAATGTAAATGAAAGTAAAAATTGGGATTGATTTAATGTTTCTTGCAGAGTGTAAACAATCATGCAACACATGTAACAACACAAGGGATACTAGCTTATGATTAGTGCCTTATCCATTGGGCATCATACCTGAAGCAGACATGAAATACAAGAACAACTACTAGATTTATCTAAGAAACCAAGCCATAAACATAGTCAAACATCTCTTACACTGCTTGCAGATATCCTTCTTCATTGAACCCAATAAATCTATGCTTCACTTAGAGGCTTTTAACCTAATCCTAGATCAGGGCTGAGAGACAAAACACATATACCAGTAACCTAATGCAATGAGTTAGAAAACTCAAAATTCATCAAGAACAACTAAAGGAGAGATCCAAGAATGAGAAACTATATTAAGTATGTGGGTTCAAATCACTATATTACAAACTGATTCAGTTATACCATAGACAATATGCAAAAGATACATAAGTTTTCTTCCTAGTATTGATACAGAAAAATGTTACAACCTGGACTGAGGATGCACACCTGGATTTTCAGCTTCCAGTGTCAAGAATTTCTAGCCAGCCCCTCAAAAATGATTACAAAATTCCCTTTATACCAGGGTTACAAAGCAAGCACGATCATTTCAAATTCAAAATTTCAAAATCACCTAACCCCACCGAGAAATAAACATAGACATGACAGGGGTCAAGCCATCACAACAAGCTCAAACAGTCTAATCAACCAACTGCAAAACACTTCTTGACCCAAGATTGTAATCATTCCTCATGGTACAAATCCCTCTGCAATCAACCATCAAGCACCCTGGACCACACTGGAGTGGTGGAGAAAATTAGTTTCACCAACTCTGGCCCTTCCTGTCATCAATTTCAATCCTTCCTGATCACTGGAAACGTTCACAGAGATTCAAAAATGAAGGCAAACGGTCACAATGCACTCGCAGGCTTCAAGTTTTAACCACCCAAGCACCTCAGGCTAACTCCGCAATGGCAACACCAAACAGTTGTCGCATGATTGCATAGCCCAGAAATGGGCTATGTGAACATGTGACACACCACTTGCATTACCTTCTCATAACTACCGACACCAGCCCACTGCCATAACAGGGTTTGTCGCATGTTCACAAGTTGGGAAACTGGCTTACGCAAACATGTGACAAGCTACAAATATGCAACCTACCAACCAGCTTGTTACCGCCGAAAATCCCCAACCTAGGCCCATGTTCAAACCTACCATCCTGCTAGCACGGACCAACCGGAGAATGCCATGACCTCACCTACCAACGAGACCACCAAATAGCTACAGATGGGCCCCAGCACACGTGGTGCCCTGTCACATGATCGCATAGCCTGGAAATGGGCTATGCGAACATGCAACCACCCGCAGACTGCATCCAATGTAACCGCCACCACAACCATCACCGCAACTACCATGGACACGTGCTAACCAGTTGCATGATCGCATAGCCAAAAACTGGGCTATGCAATCATGTGATAGCCAACCCAAAGTTGCCACATGTCACGCCACCAAACTGCAACTAGCACCACTTTGTCGATGGGCCCCAAGGATGCATGGCAAGCGGTGGCATGATCGCATAGCCAAAAATTGGGCTATGCGACCATGTGACTATGCGATGGCCAATCATAGGTTGCCACATGTCCACCTCTGATAGCGGGACTATAATGAACACACTCATTGGCACCCAATCGAACGGTGGGTGCATGATCACATGGGGTGAGAATATTCCATGCGATCACACACTAACCATAGATCTTTTTATATCTAACACTGGGCCCCGCTGACAAGTTTGACAAGTCACCACCACATGGACCAATCGGACATGAGCCTTACCTTTAGAGGATCAGACGGTTGTCACAAAAGTGCATAGCCTAGTTAAATCCTTCATGCTTAAATGACAACTATTGATGCTTCGACATGTCAGGACCCTCTGCCCAATCTGAAAATCAGGTCCCACCACACATCGCGCTTATGCACTAAGGCAAAGTAGATCGCAAGCTGCTGAACAGAACTGGGACCCACATGGCTAGGTGGCAAGTGGTCGCATGATCTCATGTCAGAAAAGTCTGACATGCAGCCATGTGAAAGCCAATCAGGAAGAGTCTAGACCCACCATCCAGTCAGACATGCGTAGTTAAGAAAAAGTCAAAAACACACAAAGTTTCCAGCATCAAAAGACAAGTGCATAAAAGCTTGAAGGCAAAGGGTCGAAAACAATGCAGGTTTTTGGCAAAAGATCAAAAACACACAGGAATAACGACAAACCGAAAGGTAATAGGGAAGCCAAAAACAACATGGGTTTTCGAAAACACTGTAGGTTTTTGACACTATGGCAGAATTTTAAAGTTTGCTTCCCGCGGACCTCAAAATTTTAATAACTTTCTGGGTTTTGCACATTAAGAGATGTGACTTGGGGCTGGAGCAAGGTGACAACACTGAAACACACAGAGAAATACATGCACACCATGAAACATTTGTAGGGAGGAGGTCATTTTCAAAGGATTTTTCTATGATAGAAAAAAGGCCTAACAGTGGCTCTAGTTGGGGATGCATGTCTCTTGCAGGCATGGCAAGAATTCAGAATCACAGGGAGAGCAGACCAACCACTAGACAAAAATAGGGAACCCAAAAAATAGGCACGACAAGGAAAGGAAACACACAACAGAAAAGGGAAAGACTATACAAAGATCTATAGTATTTACAACCATCCTCAAGGCCCCAACATTATAATCAATACTTGCCTCTGTCAAACAAGTAGTTTTCATCTCCATCCCATAGAGACAAACTAAAAATTCTGCTTCCATGTGACAAAACACAATTATATCCACTTTTCAAAAGTTTAAAACAAAGACTGCTAGCACATTTCTCATGAGGGCTAGAAAGGTAATCATACCAATTCTAAAAATATTGTGGCACATGCATGTTGTGGTCAAAAAGGGAAATGCTGAAGGAGCCACAAGATGAACCATCCTCGATCCTATCAACAAACCAATGGATTCTACTGTCCCCATGGAAAGAAAAACACTCCAGCTATATCAAACTGTCATTGCAAACGCTACTGGATCCACTCATACCAAAAATTTGCACCTCCAAGGAGAAGATACACTGATCTTCATGCAAACACTGAGAGAACTCATCACATGGGACACGATCACCGAACATAGGAGCAACCTGCATTTTGTCAACAACTGACAAAACCAAAAAAATTTGATAGGTGGGAAGAGAAACATCAACCTGTCCATGAGATGGTGAAGCTTGAGTAGATGAAAGGCCATCCTTCCTTGGCTTAGCAAAAGATTCAAACTCAAAAGAGGATTCAGAATCTACACAACTCTTCCAATCAATACTCAAAACAATATCAAGGACCATTGAGTCACTTGAAACTGAGAAAACACTGGCAACCTCATCATCCGACACATCATATATAACAGGGTTGCTCCCTGGTGGTGCTGGGGGAAAAAGGGGAGAAGAGGCACACATGTCAAAGCCAGATCTCACTGACTCATGCTCCATATCAAAATCAATGTGTGTTGGTTGTGAGAACTTAGAGCCATCACCCCCTAAATACCTGAGATACTCACAAGACAATAAATCTAAAATTTGTTCACTGTGAAGTGAACAGCTATCCTCAAGAACATCATCTCCTACCATACAATCATCAGTAGTACCTTCATCAATCCAATCCTGTTCTTTATCTGACTAATTGCATAAACTTTCTACCCCATTTTGAGAAAAGGCATCACTTTCATCACTACAAGAAAGAGTGTCAACACCTGACACATCTCCTTCATAAATTTCATCATTCTCAATATTAGCACTACTAAGCAAGGCCCCAAGTGCATCCTCAAGCTCAAGGCTATCATCACTAAGTGTCCAATCTCTGATACATACATAATACTCTTCCCACAAGGTATTTGACCAACTGGTTGACTCAAGAAAACAAAGTTCCAGGAATAAACCAATGAAGTCAAATTCAGGAAACTCAACATCCTCAGGAAGCTCATCATATACTTCACAAAATCTATCATAGAACAAGGATATGGATAAATCCTTTCTACACCTCACCTTCAAACTTACTAATCTTATGCAATCCCTAAGGATGCCCTGATCTAATAATGCAAGCTCCTTATTCAACTTATCCATTAAACTCAATGCAATACTTCCACATAATTTTGCCAAACTAAAACTGAAAAGTTGAAGTATGCTAACCTCTGCTTACACCTTATCCTTCTTTTAGTGCTTGACAACTTTATAAGGAATATTTAAAACTTGAAAAATACCTGGGAAAATCTTGCAGCAGAATATCTTTGGTTGGAAGGTAGGGCAGATCTTGGGCTCACCTTGAAGCTCCATCAGATAACTTTGTCATGCAGAGCTGCCACCTCCTTAGAGAGGAAATATTTTCTTTGTTTCTTCTTCCAACCAACACAAAACTATACTAGGATTTACACACTTTCTATCAGGGAGATGAACTGATCAAACAGAGAACTCAGAGCCACCACTCACAACTAGGTGAGAAAATGTAGCAAATGCTTGTTTTTTACTTCAGACTCTATGATCTTTTAACCAGACTCTGGGATGATCCAGCCAAGCAGAAAAACTTGCTGTCTTTTACCTCTTCCCCAGCAGAGTCACCATTTTGTTCATTCCTGATAAGGAGTTTACACTCAAAGAGACACTAATATGCCTATGATGGATATTAAGGATTGGTTAGATCCAAATGTGGGAAATCTATAGGCAACCGGACCAACTATAGGGATGAATTTTCCCTCTTCTACTTATGGCACTGTGAAACCAAGGCGGGTACACTTGATCCAATCGTATTAACTCTGACTGATAGTTCTAACTCTGCCCCTTATTTCTTTATTGAATCTTTCAATAGATGATTACAGTGAGAGAATACTAAACAAGAACCTATTGTTCATTGATCCTCCATCACTGGGTAGGACAACACAAAAATTTAAATGAAAGTAAAAAATGGGATTGATTTAATGTTTCTTGCAGAGTGTAAACAATCTTGCAACACATGTAAGAACATAAGGGATACTAGCTTATGATCAGTGCCTTATCCATTGGGCATCATACTTGAATCATACATGAAATATAAGAACAACTACTAGATTCATCTGCAAAACAAAGCCATAAACATAGTCAAACATCTCTTACACTACTTGCAGATATCCTTCCTGATTAAACCCAATAAATCTATGCTTCACTCAGAGGCTTTTAACCTAATCCTAGATTAGGGCTGAGAGACAAAACACATACACCAGTAACCTAATACAATGAGTTAGAAAACTCAAAATTCATCAAGAACAACTGAAGGAGAGATCCAAGAATGAGAAACTATATTAAGTATGTGGTTCAAATCCCTGTATTACAAACTGATTCAGTGATACCATAGACAATATGCAAAAGATACATAAGTTTTCTTCCTAGTATTGATACAGAAGCAAAAATGTTACCACCTGGACTAAGGATGCACACTTGGCTTTTCAGCTTCCTGTGTCAAGAATTTCCAGACGGCCCCTCAAAAATGATTACAAAATTCCCTTTATACCATGGTTACAAAGGAAGCATGATCATTTCAAATTCAAAATTTCAAAATCACCTAACCCCACCGAGAAATAAACATAGACATGACAGGGGTCAAGCCACAACAACAAGCTCAAACAGTCTAATCAACTAGCTGCAAAACACTTCTCAAGCCAAGATTGTAATCATTCCTCATGGTACAAATCCCTCTACAATCAACCATTAAGCACCTTGGACCACATTGGAGTGGTGGAGAAAATCAGTTTGACCAACTCTGACCCTTCCTGTCATCAATTTTGGTCCTTCCCGATTGCTGGAAACGTTCACAAAGACTCAAAAATGAAGGCAAACGGTCACAATGCACTCGCGGGCTTCAAGTTTTAACCTCCCAAGCACCTCGGGCTAACTCCACAATGGTGACATCAAACAGTTGTCGCATGATTGCATAGCCCAGAAATGGGCTATGCGAACATGCGACACGCCACTTGCATTACCTTCTCTTAACTATCGACGCCAGACAACTGCCATAATAGGGTTTGTCGCATGTTCGCAAGCCGGGAAACTAGCTTACGTGAATATGCGACAAGCTACAAATATGCAACCTGCCGACTGGCTTGTTACCACCAAAAATCCCCCACCTGGGCCCACGTTCAAACCTACCATCCTGCCAGCATGGACTAACCGAAGAATGCCACGACCTCACCTGCCAACAAGACCACCAAACAACTGCAGACGGGCCCCAGCACACATGGCGCCCTATCGCATGATCGCAGAGCCCAGAAATGGGCTATGCAAACATGCGACCACCCGCAGACCGTAGCCAACGTAACCGCCACTACAACCGTCACTGCAACCATCACCGCAACTGCCATGGACATGTGCTAATTGGTCGCATGATCACATAGCCAAAAATTGGGCTATACGATCATGTGATAGCCAACTGAAAGCCGCCATATGTCACGCCACCAAACTACAACCAGCACCACTCTACCAATGGGCCCCAGGGACATGTGGCAAGCGATTGCATGATCACATAGCCAAAAACTGGGCTATGTGACCATGAGGCGGCCAATCACAGGCTGCCACATGTCCACCTCTGACAGCAGGCCCATAACGAACACACCCATCGGCACCCAATCAGATGGTGGGCACATGATCGCATGGGGTGAGAATATTCCATGTGATCACATGCCGACTATAGATCTTTTTATCTCTGACACCGGGCCCCGCTGACAAGTCTGACAAGTCACTGCCACATGGACCAATCGGACATGAGCCTTACCTTTAGAGGATCGGATGGTTGTCGCAAAAGCGCATAGCCTAGTTAAATCCTTCGCACTTTAACGACAACCGTTGATGCTCTAACATGTTAGGACCCTCTCCCCAATCCGAAAACTAGGTCCCACCACACATCGCGCTTGTGCACTAAGGCAAAGTAGATCGCAAGCCACTGAACAGAACTGGGACCCACATGGCTAGGTGGCAAGCGGTCGCATGATCGCATGTCAGAAAAGTCAAACATGCGGCCATGCAACAGCCAATCAGGAAGAGTCTGGACCCACCATCTAGTCGAACATGCATAGTTAAGACAAAGTAAAAAACACACAAAGTTTCCGGCATCAAAAGACAAGTGCATAAAAGCTTGAAGGCAAAGGGTCGAAAACAATGCAGGTTTTCGGCAAAAGATCGAAAACACACAGGAATAACGCCAAACTGAAAAGTAACAGGGAAGCTGAAAATAACACAGGTTTTCGAAAACACTGCAGGTTTTCGACATTGTGGCAGAATTTTAAAGTTTGCTTCCCACGGACCTCAAAATTTTAATAACTTTCTGGGTTTTGCACATTAAGAGATGCGACTTGGGTTGGAGCAAGGCGACAACACTGAAACACATAGGGCAAGACATGCACACCATGAAACATTTGCAGGGAGGAGGCCATTTTCAAAGGATTTTGCTATGACAGAAAAAAGGCCTAACACTAAGCACACAAGTATATTGAGTAGTAAAAAAATACAATAAAATATCTAAATAGTGGAACAAATACAAGGATGGGAAAAATGAAATACCTTCTCTTTGACTTGAGGTTCTCTGGTTCTATGCATCATTTCATGTGCTTTGTTATTTTATATGGCTTTGTCACTTGTTAAATATACAATATTTAAATGCATGTAAACTCAAAAAAAATTAGATCAGAAACAATAAGGTAGAACTAGAGTGTTTTACCCATGAAAGAAGAATTTACTAGTGCAAAAGCTAAACTATGTAAATTGCTTTATTTTTTAAAAAAATGGTATAAACAAAACCTACATGAAATAAGAATGAAAAGGAAATATTTTTCTATTTCAGTGATCGATTTTTTGGGTTATCTTCAAAAGAGCTAAGTTGAGCTATTTTTGTGCAAATTTTGATGCTATGATTTTAAAGATATAAAATAATAGGTATATTAGAAAAATCTAGAAATAAATAGATAAAAAATATAACATAAAGATATTGTGAAAAAGCAATTGAAACCATACTTTTTTTTACAGTATAACTTCTCGTTACTAATCAAAATTGGTCATAAATTAAATTGGTACATAGTGATTTCCACAAGACTAGAAAGAAGGTAAAGAATAAGTAGTGTTGAACTTGCAAGATGAAACATGACTTGCGATTCATAATTTCACATCAGAGAGGCAACCATTTCGAAAATACTAAAAATTAGGGCCATAGATGTGTTTAAAAGAAAATAAAGCTCACTTAAAAATATAAAATAATATTGCATCAAAAGACGCACTAGTCCAGGTGTCATAATAAAATTACATAATATTATTAAATCCTTCTTGAACTAATCACCCCCAGTAACACTCTATGTCACGAGTTTCATCTTACAATTTTATTTATTTTCATTTCTTTCAAATGAAAAGTAAGTAAATAAAAATATAGAAGACTTGAGAGTCTTCCACATAGATAATATGCTTTGACTATGCTTCTACACCTGTAAAACAGTAAGTGTGACTCAACTCTGCTTCACTATTTATTTTTGGAAAAACTTCCACATGTATTGGTTTTGCATCCACACTTCTGCATCAAATCTACAAAATCCCATTCACATGGTTTGTGACATGTTGCCAACTCATTAAATATTCAAATGCTAGGTGTTCAGTGATATTTTCTTTGTTGGATTTAGGCATACAATTGGTAGAAAAATATTGAGAGATTACACAAAAGGTTTTCTGAGGCAAAAAAATCAGGAGAAGGAGGTCTGCAATTATTATTATTTGTTATACCCTTTGTAAGCTTCAATGCATAGTGTGGAAGCTCTTTATGATGAAAGTAGAAAACCAATACTATAGTTGGATATTTCATAACAGTTAGACGAACCATGATTTTGTTCTCTATGTCGCACCCAAATTTTTTCACCCACCAAGGAAAAATAAATTACAGTGGGGAAACTTTTCAGCAAGAGAACTGAGAATACTAGTAAGTAGTTTCCCACCAAGAATTTCCTATCAAAAAATTTAAATATAGAATTTCAACGAGATGTCTTCTTTGTTTTTTTCATCGCCTATTTCTTCAAGAATTTGAGAAACTTCATGCAATATTTGGGTATGGATTTGCAAGACTATAAAAAAATCATTTCCAGGGACATCATCGACTCATAAAAATATGATCTCTTCACAATTTGAGTCTTTCCATAGGTGACCTATTGATCTCCCACAAATTTTCATCTCTTACTTTTGAAATTTTCTAATTTTTGAGGTCGGTGGACCAAATCTCAAAGGCTCTCTTTTGTGGGGTTTTTTGTGCAGGTACCAAGTGTAGGTGATATAGAATGCTTCTATGTTAGTGTGAAAAATGCGTGTGAAACTAGTTGTCTTGCAACTTGGTGCAGAATTAGTCACAATGCTAACTCTGCCTCTGCAACTAAGATAGAATTTCTATGGTAAAAATGACAACCATATTTTTCAACAATGAACAAATAAATTTTGGATCCTTTTGGGATTGTAAATTCACATATGCTTAAAGTTTTCATTGGATATTTGACTCAGCAAACAAAGATTACATTTAGATCAATGTATGAATATCATTATAGAAGAGAAAAGCAACAATATATAACAAAAAAAATGTATATTTTTCAAAATTAATCAATAAGAACCAATTAGTTCATGACCAAAAGAACAAAGAATATTTTTAAAATATACTCACTTATCAAGAGATTCTAGAATGGATTATAGAAGTGTTTTTTCCACAACAACTCACAGAGAAATTTCTGAGAAGTGCTCGCACTACATTTGGCAAAAACTATGAATATGAGTTCTTTTATTTAATTTTTTAACTTTGCATTCATTACCGCCAGCTATAGTCTTAAATGCAACATTTAAGAAGAAGTACCAAGTAACATGTTTGTGCTTTTTTTGGCACTGCTAGTTGTCGAAATCAGATAATTTAAAATAATGTGTATCAAATAAAATATTAGAAATACTTTATAATTTTTCTTGTCATGGCTATTCATTGGTAGCCTTTTTTAAAAATACTTTTAATCAAAAGTGGATTAAAAAACCCCAACAAAAATATTAGTGCCTAAATAGAAATTAGGAAAAGTACTAAAAATTTTCATTTTAACAATTAATGTCACAAACTTTAGAGAGAATCGTAGTTTTATAAAGTGGCACAATTTTCAAAAAGCAAATTAATGGAATTTAGGCAATTGAAAGCATTAGTCTCTACCTATTATAGGTAGTGACTAATAATTAATAGTAAAGTAAAATAAAATATTACTTTATTAACAATCCCAATCTTCAAGGTTAGAGAGAGCATCTTATATTTTTTTATTGTATTAATGTTTTGTTGCATTATTTAAATATAAAAAATAAAAAGAGAATTAGAAATTATTTTCATTTATAATTAACGTCCACTATATTAATTGTTGCATATAGAGTCAATGTAGCAAATTAGAGTTTAAGAGTACTAAATGCTCAAGACCAAATGCTTAAAAATACATGTAATTTTTTGTTGTTTATGAAGTAAATATTATACTTATTTCATGGACCTCACACAACTATTTTAAAGCATTAGAATCCTATATAGTGCAAGTTACAACTAGGTAGCTGGCAACTGTAATTAAGTGGATAAATCTGATATATTAGATTGCCTTGAAATTTTTAAATTTTTCTTTGAAATTTTTAAATTTTCAACAAATAAATAATATTTTAAAATTATTTAAAATAAAAATATAAGAGATTATAAAAAAGTTTCAAAAGAAATTAGTTGAAAAATGAAACTGAATGAATGCAATAGAATCTGGTCTTGGCAAAAATCAATAATCATATATAATATTATTTGATGTTACTACTCATAGTTTCAAAGGAAGTCACTACAACATCTAGAGCATCTACCTTATTTGATTTCCAAGGACCTTGGCCATATTGATTTAGATGGAGTAAACCATATCGAGATGGTTTCCCTAGTGACCAAGAAACTATAAAAGGAAAAAGAATTGTGATTCAAATGATTTAGTTCCATCTATGTGAGATAGAAGGCCTTTATGCAAATATCCAGGTCATGATATTCCTAGATAGTTGGTTAGGAATTCAAGAAAAGATCTTAATGCAGATTAAAGAACAAAGAGATGACTTGCTTACAGAAGGTTGATATTAGATTTAGAGGGAGTATGATAGTTCATCTAAAAACAACCTTGGATGAGGAGGTGGGGAGGTTGTTACAAGACCTTGAAGGAAGCATCCAGAGGACTATGATCATGAGATTGAGTCTCATGTGTGCTGTTGAAATGCCTTTATGCTAGCTCCTACATAACTTGGGGTTCACTTAGAGAGATGCAAACTATATAAGAGATATAGTGCATAAGTATGCTATTCAGGGCACATTATCACTACAGAACATATGGCTGATATTCTCATCAAGTTCCTTACTAGAGGGAAGGTTGTGTATCTTTGAGATAAACTTGGTATGTTGGAGGATGAAGCCTTAAATGAAAAGAAGTTTCAATATCTATGATCTATTATCTTGTATGTTATTGCATTCTTCTCTTTGAGAGAGAAGTCTAAGGTGAAAGCCCTTGCGTTCCACCCTTTGGGATGAGACATAATGGATCCACCCTCTAAGATGAGTCAAGGTGGATTTCATGTGTGTGACTCCAGGACTAATGGGCCCTCTTGTGAACATTGAAGAAAGGTGATGACTTTTTGACAATGAACACTTGTATTTGATTGATGTTGTGAGGTGATGACTTTGCAACATCTCCATCATGATGGATATCATGTGACTTGATATCTGTGGACATGTCATGATGGTTAGGATCTCTTAGACATCATGGTAGATATCATAAGGCTGATATCATTAAATAAACCATAGATGATTTAGAGATCTTCATGGTGGATATTATGTGATGTAATATCTGTAGACATGCCATGATCAGTCTATATGGTAAGTATCACATATGTGATACTAGTTCACATACTATATTAGATATTTTGAGTACTTGGTGAATATCATGGACTTGATATTCGGAGACCAATACTTTGAGTACTTGGTGAGTATCCTAGATTTGATACTTGAGGACCATTACTCATGATAATCATTTTGAGCAATTGATGAATATCTTGTGAGTTGATATTTGGGGACCATTGCTTTGAGTACTTGGTAAGTATCATGGACTTGATACTTGAAGGCCATTACTCGCTATATCAGTAAAATGATATATATAAAGTGATTATCTATACTCACATTGAGTACTTGGTGAATATCATGGACTTGATATTTAGAGACCATTACTCTAAGTACTTGGGTGAGTATCATGGATTTGATGCTTGAGGACCATTACTCATGATAATCATTTTGACCAATTGGTGAATGTCTTGTGAGTTGATATTTGGGGACCATTGCTCTGAGTACTTGGTAAGTATTATGGACTTAATGCTTGAAGGTCATTACTCGCTATATCAGTAAAATGATGTGTGTGTGTGTGTGTGTCTATATATATATATATATATATATATATATATATATATATATATATATATATATATAT
Source organism: Chamaecyparis obtusa (assembly GCA_027943335.1). Lineage (NCBI taxonomy): Eukaryota > Viridiplantae > Streptophyta > Pinopsida > Cupressales > Cupressaceae > Chamaecyparis > Chamaecyparis obtusa. Next base: position 113,048 of record BSBK01004441.1, read on the forward strand.
ATATATATATATATATATATATATATATATATATATATATATATATATATATATATATATATATATATATATATAATGATTATTTATACTCACATATTACCTTGAGGTAATATTTTTTTTTTTATCATTCCTAGTTAAGAGGGAGTGTTAGTTATTGTAACAGTTTTATGAGGATCATAAGTGTTGACATTAGATTATTTTATCCTCCCTAGCTAAGAGGGAGTGTTGATGTTTTGTAGCTTTAGTCAGATAAACACTATGAGTCAAGATATATATATATATATATATATATATATATATATATATATATATATATATATATATATATATATATATATATATATATATTATATATATATATGTATATATATATATATATATGTATATATATGTATATATATATATGTATATGTATATATATTATATGTATATGTATATATATATGTATATGTATATGTATATGTATATGTATATGTATATGTATATGTATATGTATATATATATGTATATGTATATATATATGTATATGTATATATATATATATATATGTATACATATACATATATATGTATGTATACATATATATATATATATATGTATGTATACATATATATATGTATGTATACATATACATATATATGTATACATATACATATATATGTATACATATACATATATATGTATACATATATATGTATATGTATACATCTATATGTATATACATCTATATGTATATACATCTATATGTATATACATCTATATGTATATATATATATATATATATATATATATATATATATATATATATATATATATATAATATATAATATATATATATATATATATATATATATATATATAATATATATATATATTATATATATATATATATATATATATATATATATATATATATATGAGATGTATATGTATATATATGTGTGTGTGTGTGTGTGTGTATAATTGTCATTATATTAATTACATAATAATGAATAGACATGTCCCATGAAGGGACATGACTCTTCTTGGCTCATTCTCAATATAAATGCAAGAGATTGTTGCATTTGGAAAACACATACAACGAGATAGTGCTATTACATTTGCAATGATCCTAAAAATTTAACACTTCACAATTTGAGTCTTTCCATAGGCGAACTATTGATCTCCCACACATTTTCATCTCTTACTTTTGAAATTTTCTAATTTTTGAGGTCGATGAACCAAATCTCAAAGGCTCTTTTTGTGGGTTTTTTTTGTGTAGGTACCAAGTGTAGGTGTTCTAGAATGCTTCTATGTCAATGTGAAAAATGCATGTGAAACTAGTTGTCTTGCAACCTGGTACAAAATTAGTCACAATGCTAACTCTGCCTCTGTAATTAAGATAGAACTTCTATGGGAAAATTGACAACCATAGTTTTCAACAATGACAAATAAATTTTGGATCCTTTTGGGATTGTAAATTCACATATGCTTAAAGTTTTCATTGGATATTTGACTCAGCCAACAAAGATTGCATTTAGATCAATGTATGAATATCATTATAGAAGAGAAAAGCCACAATAAACAACAAAAAAAATCTATATTTTTCAAAATTAATCAATAAGAACCAATTAGTTCATGACCAAAAGAACAAAGAATATTTTTAAATATACTCACTTATCAGGACATTCTAGAATGGAAAATAGAAGTGTTTTGTCCACAACAACTCACAGAGAAATTTCTCAAAGTGCTCACACTACATTTGGCGAAAACTATGAATATTTGTTGTTTTATTTAATTTTTTAACTTTGCATTCATTACCGCCAGCTATAGTCTTAAATCAACATTTAAGAAGTACCAAGTAACATGTTTGTGCTTTTTTTGGTGCTGCTAGTTGTCGAAATTAGATAATTTAAAACAATGTGTATCAAATAAAATATTAGAAATACTTTATAATTTTTCTTGTCTTGGCTATTCATTGGTAGCCTTTTTTTAAAATACTTTTAATAAAAAATGGATAAAAACCCCACCAAAAATATTAGTGGCTAATAAGAAATTAGGAAAAGTACTAAAATTTTTCATTTTAATAGGTAATGTCACAAACTTTAGAGAAAATCATAGTTTTGTAAAGTGACACAGTTTTCAAAAAGCAAATTAATGGAATTTAGGCAATTGAAAACATTAGTCTCTACCTATTATAGGTAGTGACTAATAATTAATATTAAAGTAAAATAAAATATTACTTTATTAACAATCCCAATCTTCAAGGTTAGAGAGAGCGTCTTATATTTTTTTATTGTATTAATATTTTTTTGCATTATTTAAATATAAAAATTAAAAAAGAATTAGAAATTATTTTCATTTATAATTAATGTCCACTATATTAATTGTTGCATATAGAGTCAATGTAGCAAATTAGAGTTTAAGAGTACTAAATGCTTGAGACCAAATGCTTTAAAATACATGTAATTTTTTGTTGTTTATGAAGTAAATATTATACTTATTTCATGGACCTCACCCAGCTATTTTAAAGCATTAGAATCCTATACAATGCAAGTTACAACTAGGTAGCCGACAACTGTAATTAACTGGATAAATCTGATATATTAGATTGTCTTGAAATTTATTAATTTTCAATCGATAAATAATATTTTTAAATTATTTAAAATAAAAATTTAAGAGATTTTAAAAAAAATTCAAAAGAAATTAGTTGAAAAATGAAATGGAATGAATGCAATAGAATCTTGTCTTGGCAAAAATCAATAATCATATATAATATTTAAATATAAAATTATAATTTATATTAATATTACTAAAATATCATTAATTTTATTATTATTTTAAAAAAAATATTAATTAATATAACGCCCCTTACAAACAAGGCTCTACAAACGAAGTGCTGCCAATGACAGATACAAGAAACACAAACAACTTTATAAAAACTATAAAATACTCAATAAAACTTTTAATGTTCCATATTGACAACTTTATATATTTAAAAGAATTAAAATTAAATCACCATTGTAAATGGAAAACATTTGTTTTTTTATAGAATGATATATGAAAAGCATGTTGAGCCCTCCATCCTAATGCCTCCCATATTTTGAGGGAATACTGAAAAGCCCCTTCACGTTTTCCATTTCTCACCTTTCTTTATGCTGAGGGTTAAGCTCAACTAGAGCGCAATAGATGACTACACTGCATTCCCAATTTGCAATGCATAGAGAGCATCAATGCCTTGGAGAGAATCAATGCCTTGTATGATCTGCAGCTTGTCACAATTGTCAATTGCAATCGTCTTCAAACAGCTGAATGGAGCAACATTTGACGACTCCTTACAAATCGCTGCCACTGTTTTCAGTTCTCTGCATTCTTTTATTACGAGTTCCACAAGTTTTGTTGGCAAAGTTATGTTCTGGAGCTTCCCACATTCGACAATGGCGATTTTCTCAAGGAAAGTTTGTTTTGCACAAAGTGGCAGCTCTTCAAGCTCCGGACAATTGAACAAGTTTAGACTTTCCAATGCATGCAGCTCATCAAGGCCTTGTATAGTCTGCAGCCTGTCGCAAGTCTGAATTGTGATCTGCTTCAAAGAGCTCAGTCTGGCAACACTTGACAACCGCTCAATCCTGGGACACCTAGAAATGTCCAATTCTACCAGCTTCCTAAGATCACCTATTCCTGACACGTTTAGCAGATTATAACGCTTGTGAATTATCAGTCTTTCCAGGGAGCTCAAATGTACAACACTCAATTCCTGAAGATCTGAGCAGGTAGAAATGCTCAATTCTATCAGCCTCTTGAGGTCAGACGACCCTGACAGAGTTTAAGCGTTTACAATTGTCAATTATTATTGTTTCCAAACTATCTGATATGCCTGATAAATCTGAAAATTCTTTCAAAGAAGTCTTATATATCTGTAGCTTTTTCAATTGCGGCGCCTGAAACTGAAAATAATTTCGTTTAAAACTTGCATTCAATTGTTACAAATAAGAAAGAAAGTGCCATTAATGGAAATGTAATTTTCGTTGGAGAACATAATACCTGTTCATGGCTCTGTACATGCCTCTGTACATGGCTCTGCCGCAATGGTTTGAGATATGATTTACTGTTAATTGGAAATCCAAAAGTTTGAAGAAGAATCCTTGAAGTTGAAGGAATGCTTGGCTGTAATGTATTTAGATCTAATTTTAGAAACTATTTTAACACGACTTGTTGATTGATTCTTGAGGCCACTTATATCCTAGAAAATCGAAAGTGAAATAATTGTTATCAGCTGTATAAATAGTTATATTTAAATTAATATATTATTTTTATCAGCTGTTTCAAAGATGTAAACCTATCAATTGTATAAAGCATACCAGATATATGAGATCTTGTGGACGCCACAGCCGACCAGGGCTCAATCTATCTGCCATTTCTCTCCCCAAGTCCCGCAGATGGTCATGCATTCTCAATTTAGATCTCTCCCCTATTTCTTCAACAAGACACTTGTTTCTACGTATTTCCATGGCATGGTGATCCGGATGCCTCCCATATTTCCATTGACAAAAAAGCATGTGATATCCATAAAAATTTGTTGTTCCTCGTAGTCGAGTGCATCGAAGCTTATTTTAAGTCTTTGATGAATGTCTCTATGCAGTGTCTTCCTCACTTTATTCAATTCTAACCTCCATTAATTCTGATCTCTGCCATGCACATGACTGCCATTTTCATTTCCATTTTATGGACACAAGGGAACCTTTTAGATAGGTCACAATCAGTTTCAAAATATAAGACCAATCAGTTATCTTCCACAATAATCAACTCTCGCTAGACAGTAAAAGGCACAAACCATAACAAATGTTTTTACAATAAAAACACGGTCTTCAATTTGCAAATAATTTTGTCCTTTAGCCAAAACAGTCACTCCCCATAAGAAAAATCATTTGTATTATGAAGCAACGATCCCCAAACAATTACCTATTTTCAAATGCACAATATTCAACGAGTCGTTAACAACACCATAATAATTCCCTATTCAGATTGTCTCTTAATTCTATTAATATTGCCAAGTCAGTTTTCTGTAAATATTTCATTTTATTTCTGCACAGTTAAAATCAACGATAATCACATTTATGTTACTAAAATCTCTTAAACACGTCCATTTATGCAAGCCCTTAGAAAATTTCCCTCAAACAATCCTTCACAGTTCATATGCCAGATACCTATCTTTGAGGCATTTTAGCAACTCGTGTGCTTGCTCTGTAACGCCACATCTTGTATCAATGCTTACCGAAGCATTCAATGGCACCACTTTTCTTTGAATAATTTGATTGAATAGTTCACGTACCCATCCAAACAAAACATCCGACAAAAATCAGACTCCATTACGCTTAGAAAGTGATTAAAATTAGTAATTGCAATTCCGTTTGTAATTTTTACGTCGAATAGATGTTATGTTATTTAATTTTTTAGTTTTATCTATTTTTTTTAGATACAATTATTCATGAATGACTTCCAATTTTATATATAATTTAGTTTCTTATTTTATTAATTTAACATAGTATATTTGGTAATAATAATTTGTTAGTTAATTTTAAATTGAATTGAATAATTTGATTTGAAATTTAAATATTGATTAATTTATAAGAATATAAAATTTATCCAAAATTTGAAGGTATTTAATATAATTAGTATGTGTGAATATAAATATAAAAGTGTAATTTTTAATATATATATATATATATATATATATATATATATATATATATATATATTGAATATAGAATAATTTATACGAAAATAAAAATTAGCAAAAAATTGAATGTATTGAATATATTTTCTATTCGTGAATATTAATTTAAAAGTAGAATTTATAATTTTTATTATGAGATTTGGTGACTACTATGATAATATTTTGCAAAAGAACTATGGTCTCTTTATCTCCAAACAAAAATATCTTCAGTCCGGAGATCTTTGAAAGAAATAAAAAATTGATATAGTATACAACGATTATGAGTTATTCAGTTGGTCGCTGAGTATCCAAATGCAAGTTGGTGGTCTATTTTGTGGGTTGCAAAATCTCCAAGTTATTCAGTGGTTATTTCTTTTATTTTGTGACCTAGCGATTTCAATAGTCCTATGTTCTCATGATTATGGCAGTTATGTCTCAAGTGGTCAACGATTCAACGACACGGTTATCTCGAAGTCTCCCATTGTAGCGGTTAAGTTATGAAAAGTATGGCGACGTAGCAGGAAACATTGGATGAAGATTTGATCGACGGTTGATCTTTAATTTCATTAGTTGACCTTTGTTAAGAAAATCTTTTGGCAACTTGGAGAATAAAGGTCTTCGTGCAGTTTCTAGTCTTTACCATAGTTGAAGAAAATGTTCCAGCAACTTTGAGATTTGCCTTGTCACTTAATCTTTGGGTCAAACTCAAGTTATGTTAGTTGTTGATCGATTGGGAGACTGTCTTGAGCTGGGTAATCGCAAAATCATATAGAGTTAGGTGTTAATCGAAATAAAAAAATAGAATAAATATGAGTATATGTTTGCTGGATTTTTTGATGTGTCTCTTCTTGATTAGTTGACAAAATAAGAAGAATATAAATAAATAAGTGGACTATACTATAGTTGCTTAATTTTATGAAAAAATAAAACTTGATATGCTTAAACACATCATCTAGGACACACTTGATATCTTGGATTCTTTACTATCATTAGATCAATCATCCAACGGTCAGTGTTATTTTGCCTTTATGAGTGGACATAAAGTATGTCACCATGGCCTTGATACCCAATCGATAGCTGTCACATGGTTGCATAGTTGGAAAAGATTCCATGCAAACAAGAGAGAACCGTTAGATCTTCCATTTCTTACTGCTACCTTACATAACTGGCCCCACTCTACTTTGACCAATCATGGATGTCCATGTTGTATTACCTTGCAAATGGATGTGTAACTCTTTTTTACTAAGGGACAGTGCTACTTGTTGGGATTAGGAGAGATAGAGTACTAAGAGAGGAGGGGTGAATCAGTACACTCAAAAACTTTTACTCTTCAACCTTTCAGATCTGATCTGGTAAACAATGTAACCTTCAAAATAACTTGTATCTAATTGCATAAATCATTCATTCATTTAACTTTAGAAAGTAAATAACATGAAATCAACAATATATCAATCATATAACACATGTATTTTGGTAACAAAAAAACCCTTGTTAGAAGGTAAAAACTGTGGTGGGGACGACACCCACAAATTCTTCACTACTATAGATAGAAAAGGTTTGTCTGTTAGGGCTACAAGTTTTGATCACTTCTGATGATCTTACCCTATTAGGAGTAACATATTAGATCAGCTAGATCTACCTAGTTATAAGATTTTAACAACACTAATGAAGTGTGCACTCGGTTAAGAGATTTACATAAGACTGTCAAGTCTACTTTATTAAGAGATTTAGCCAAAAACTCTATTACAATTGTGAGAAAGCAATAGGAAATTATCTGCTAATTCATAACTTAACTTGTTTGATAAAAATTAATAAGTACTAAATATATTTCACCTTTACTGTGATAAATCTCTTCTCTGAACTGCTCGGTTAGCTTGCTCTAATTCTGCTTAATCTAATTCACTCCATATACTATTTTGCTTTGTCAACTGATAGTCTTGAAGTTAGGCAAGTGCTTCAAGTGCTCCTTAATTCATACATCAGTTCACACCAAAAATGATGCAAACATACATTTATATAGTGATCTGCTATATACCACTTTAACAAAATTAGGTTACAAGTCTTAGACAAAAACTTAAGATGTATGGTGTACAAAAATGACCTAGATCAACTATTACATAAGATATACATTGTATTTAATGAATATCTTGACAATAAACATTCCTTGATCTTGGTAAAATGTTTTCTGATCTGTTGTAACCATTTGCATAGAAGAATGTACCATTCCTAATTACTATGTTATTTCCCTGTGATCCTTAATAAACACTATATAAACTACTCAGTTTATACTGGTGCTTCATGTTTACTATCACTCAATATCAATGTCTGTTGATGCTCGGTAAACTAACTGATGCTAGGTGTACACACTATAACTAACTGGTCTATTTTTCTTCTAGTTACCAATTAGCTCAATGTAAGTAACCGACCAATATCTTTGATAACCTTTGATACTAATGACAACCCTTAATGCTCAATAGGGATAACAATCTCCCCCTTTGGCATTAGTATCAAAACTTGAATATATATAGATAAAATTTTCTATAGATAACTTATATCTCCGCCAGATACATATATACTTGTCAAAATTTCTATAACTCCCCCTCGGTGCATGCTCCCAGTAATATGTAGTATACATAGCGAAAAAAAACTTATTTGGCATATACATTATTTTCCCCCTTTTTGATATTAATGCCAAATACAAAAAATAAATTGTATACTCACATCTTATCAAAAATGTGCTGATGGGTTTTCTTCACAGACTCCAAGAGGTTTTCCCATTCCTCTTTCAAGTTGGTGAGAGCAATGTGCTCAAGACTGACTTGTGCATGCATGCCAAAGAAGTTATCCAACACCGAGATTTCTGGTGTTGCAACAAGTTGTTCTGCTTTGACAATGTGTTTCTCAAAAATCTTCAGGTATGGAAGGAGTTCTATCTATAACTTTGTGACCTAATCTACAATCTACTCTTCTTGTTTCTTGAGATCTTCTATCAACCCCCTATGTTCCTGAACTCTATGAATATTCTTTGTAAAAGCTTGTGGCTCAATTGTAGCTGCATTTGCACTGGTCTTGATTTCATCTTCTAGACCTTTGATCTTTTCACTGATCTCAATAGTGAAGGTTTCCATAGTGCAAAGCTTTAGTAAGAATTGGCAAATTAACTGGGTTATAGATTTGATCTCAGTTATTACCTCAGATAATTTGACCTTATTTATTGCCACTTCTTCGCTAATTCTTTCTACAAGTTTATGTTGGATCCTTGACTCTACCCTTTCTTCAATTCTCTTATATGTGTCCACATCTAGGGCATTGATTCCCTTGGTAAGAGTGGCAAGTTGGTCCATTAGTGGTGTGCTTTCATCTATATGTACTTCAAGTATGACCTGTTGTAAGATATCTCTTACATTTTCTAGTATTTCATTGCTCTTACTCTCTTGCCTCAGTTTTTCCTATGCTTCTTTCCTCATGCATAACTCCCCATATTTTTTGAGTTCTTCAAGGCTAAGGGTCCTCAGGTCACACTTGGGTATTACTATAACTTCATCTAGAGTGACTGGCCCTTTTCCTTTCTTTTTCTTCTTCTTCTTCGGTGCAAGGGGTGACTTTTTCACAATGGTGACAAGAGGCATGTCTTTTGCCTTTGGAGCATCCTTCTCGACTGACACACTCTCTTCATTTCTCTGCTCCTTGATAACCTCTGTGTCGGTTGAAATAGTGGGAGCCTCGGATGTGGTGTCAGGTGGGATCACCTCGGTTGCCATAGGCTCATCTTGTGCCTTTGTTTATGTAGTAGTCGCCTATGTTCCTCTAGGCTTATTTGTCTCTACAGGTGTTTTGGTATCTTTTTCCCCTATTGTATCTTTATGTTGCTCGGGGTTTGAGCTGTCGGGTTTTTCCTGTGAAACAATTTCTACTACTTTTGCAAGTACATGAAGCTCACCCAGTAGTGATGTGAATGCCCAATCATTGACTTGTGCTTCATCTTGAGTGTTTGTAGGTGCTATATTCACATCCTTATCATCCTTGTCATCAGGATCACCATTTGTGATGTCCTTCATGAGTACATCATCATGATTTTTCTTCTTCATTTGGATCTCTACTAGATCTAATGCATCCTGTGAAACATTTATGACTTCCTTTTCTTCAGTGATATCAATTACCTCAGTAACTCATATATCGGTGTCCTTTGACTTCTCTGCTGTAGTATCATCAATTTAGATCTACCTTTTCCTTTGGAAATTTGTCTCTTTTAGACAAATTTAAGAATGCACTCTGCTCAGCTTGTTCTCTAGCTTCAAGAATTGATTTCCATAGTAAATAGCCAGTCTCATCTACATCTTCCATGTTCTCATCTAGTATCATCATGGCTCAGTTCTTTACAGTGAATCTTGCTTGATAATTAGCCATGTGTTCATCAATTTCTGCTACGCTTAGATGTGGGGCTGCTCGAACTAGAGATCTTTCTTTCTCTTCTCAGTGTCTAGTGCATAAGCCCACTTTTGATTTATTTTGTCATCTAGCTCCTTCAGTAATGAAAGTGCAAATTCTAATGGAACTCTTTTAAACTTTATCATCATTTGGATGACTGCTTCCTCAATCTTTATTTGATCCTCATTTGACATTTTGTCAAATCTGTTAAGTTCTGGATCAACAAGGTCACCGTTCTCAATTATATCTTCAATGATTTCATCTATTGACCTTACCTTGTTGCTGACTAATTTGAATTGATTGATATCATCTTCATTTTATGCTTTGTCAACGTTTGCTTTACCTTTTATCAGTCTTCTCTTTTTCTTTGGTGCCTCAACTACAACCTTGGCATTTCTCTTGTTGTATGTCTTTGTTAGTGTAGCTGCCCTTGGTCTTGTGATTTTTACTGGTCCTTTCTTTGGTGGTGGTGAGGCTGCAATTGATGATCTTTTCTGTATACCTGTTTGTACTGGCAATTGCTTCTTCTTTTGAATTTTGGTGGGAGGAACTGATGTAGGGTCTTTCTCTTCTTTAGACTTAGTTTCCTCATAGTCATAAGGTTTATCAGCCATCAATAGCTCATCATCGGTTGTTGCTTTAACTGGTGACTCCTTAGATGAGTCATAGACATCTCCAAATCTAGCAGCTAGATCTTTCTTCATCTTATTTTTTTTCCTAGTCATTTTATTTATCACCAAACCTATCTGGATTCTAGACTTAGCTTCTTCATAGGTTCCAAACATAGTGGCCTTAAGGTCTTTTGGTAATGCTAGCAGTGTTTCAATAGATTTCAATCCAAAATCATAGTGCATTTTGTAGCCCATAGGTGCTATCCATTTCATTCTAGGTTCAACTACTTTTATCAAAGTATGATTAGTGTTTACTAGGAAACATATATCTGTCTTAAATTTCTCAAGTAACTCTCATGGAATTCTACTTCTTTGATTCATCTTAGCTTTGAAATCTTTAAAATATGCATCTAAAAATTTGTTCATATTATCTCCCAAATCTCTTAACATCTCATAAATCTATATTTTTTTGAGTTTGTCCGATTTCTAGTTTACTTTACTGATGCCGCGAAAATACTTTTGTAGATAGAAAAATAAACAAACAAGGAGTGATCCAAACTTACACGTGTTTGTCTTCCATGACCTTATAGTCTTCATGTTTTCCTATAATTGGTTCAATGGTACCTCTGCAAGATCAATCTAGTGCTCTTTCTTTATAATTTTATGTTCCATGTTAACTGTGCTGCAAGGTATGCTATTTAATCTGCTCGATTGAAATATCTTGTACATGATCACATGTGCTACAACTTTTACTGCTGGGTCTTGATGAACTACAATTGATTTAGAACTTGAATGAAGAATCTATGATATGGTAATCACTGAGGAACTGAGGAGCTACAGAGGAGTTTCTAATTAGATGTGTAAGATAATTAAATTAGTATTATGTTGGCATTGATGTCAACTAGATTGATAGCACTTATCTTATATGTTACTAAATTGAAACATCTGTAAAATAGGAGTGAAAGTGATGAAGAACATAAATATCTACATAAGCAAGATGTATATGATAGATGAGGATAAAGAATTCATTGAGTAACTTATTAATGAGTCTATGACCTTATGATATTGACTTGATTATGTTGCATTCAACTATAATGAGGAATAGAGCTGAAAGATACAAAGTTGTGTTGTCGGTTAATGAACCATTACAGCATACACCGATGAAGTGTAGTGTATACCGAGCACAGTAAACCAAACTTGTGTTCACCAACGCATTTCTTTGTTTTCTGAGAAGGAGAAAATGAATTAAATGGATAGTTTAGCCAATAAGGATGGATGAGCTAGAAAATGTATAACATCGAGGTAACAGATAAAGTTTTTTATGAAGATCGACGACTAACATAATTTGAGAAAGATCTAATGGATTGAATTGAAACATGCTATTGACACATCAACTGAGGAAGGTTAAAGTGACAAAATCTGATGGAGGAGAAGAAAATGATTTACATGTATAGCTATATAAGAGACAAAGGTTTCATACTGAAACTAATGCCAGAAGAAGATTATACTGCAGAGTTTTCATGTGAACAAGTTTTCATGCACATCTGATCATACTGGTTAAGAAGGAACCAAAATGAAAAGTAAACTGATTGACAGGAAGCTATTACAAAGCAATAGTAAGTCATTGAAATTATTTGAAATAGAATAGATACATTAATCAAAGGATTTGAAGGAGCTTAACATTGATCTATGCATCTAAAATTGAGTTGTACTAAGATAGATTATTTACTGTTACATTTTAACCATTGTACACAATCAAATCTCTTAACCGAGTGGACTAAGAAAGTCTTTATTATGTTGCATTCATAGAAAGAACATTGTTATCCTGTCAACCCCATAGTGAATGCTAGTTGGATGATAATAGTTAGTGTTAAATCCTCTAACAAGGTCACACCTAACAGTGTGTTTGTAAGCTTTAACAGGGTTGGGTCTTCACCGACCTCACTTTAGTAGAGTGAATATTTTTGGGTTGCCAGTCCCAGGTGGTTTTTCCCTTCACAATGTTTCCACGTTAAATCTCTTGTGTTATGTGTTGATTGTGATATTTTTTTGCTTTCATATTTGCACGTTACATACTTGATTTGATTGGTAATCATTGGATGTTAATGATGAGTAATCGGTAAATACACAGATAGTATAGTATTTCATGTTACCGAGTATCAGAAGTTTGAGTTAATTTATTTTGCATTATACTTATTGTATTGGGACACTGGATAACTGATTCACCCCCCTCTCAGTTATTCTAACAATTGGTATCAAAGCATTGGTTATTTAGAATAGAGTTTTAGGATTTCAGTACAAAGATCTCAAAATGTATAAGAGGGAAGTACCAAAGTTGAGTAAAGACAACTTCATAGTATGGTAGAGTAGAATGAACCTTCACATATCTGGAATTGGGAATTTTGCCCTAGATCTAATGGAGAATGGCTACATACAACTGACCACTGGTCCCTGACACTTGATCAACTAAGAAACATACATGAACACAATGTTACAATGATGGAGATAGCTTGATGCAGGAGCATCCTGGGTGTAAGGGCAATCTTGCATCACCCAAAAATATTTCTATTTTTTGTATTCAATAAGGGCTATCTTGTGCAGAGTTGCTATTTATGGAAACTTGCTATTTTTAGTAAGTTGGTCTTACGATCTCAGAATGTCTGCTTTTACATATGGAGGTTCATCTCAGTCATATCATGGATAGATCAGGTCTAGTTTTGAAGATATTGAAGATTTTCAGTATTGGCAACAGGGTACAAAAACTTCAAACTCGATTTTGAAGCCTTTAGAGGCCCCGGATGAGGTTGAAAAATTAGATGATAGGTGTTTTGCATGGGTCAAGCTTGTAGAGCGCTTCGTGGTGTTTCCAAAATGGGGTTATAATAGTCAATCGGGTCAACTGGTGATGACTTATGGTCTCCAGAAGTCGGGCCACCTGAAATGGCGGAAAATAATTTTCCTTCAAAATTTATGTTTGGGTTTCAAAAGTTATTTTGAGCCAACTTTGATGTAATAAATTGAAAAATAAAATAATCCTAAGTTGGGTCGGCCCTTAGGGCTAAATTTTTGGAACCTTCTCGGGTGGTGGAAATTGCCTATATAAAGAAGGCCCGTAGTGTTGTCTAGGGCAGTTCGAGGTAGTAGATCTGGGTATTGATTTGAGGCTTTGTCCTATAGAATATTGTAAGGGAATGCCCATGTGGCTTTGCATATTGTAATTCTGAAAGTTTGTAATTCCACATTTGTGGAGATAATAAGAAGCCAACTTTTTGTTCTTGCATACTATTGTTGTTATTTCTCTATTTTTGTTATGTGTTTGTGGTATTAAGGGGAGCACCCTTCATCAAGTGGTATCAAAGCAGGAGTTCTTGAGTGTGTAAATAGATTGCTGACTATGAGGTAGTTTGCACTAGGACCGTGGTTAGGATTTCAGCGCGTGTCATAAAAATGCCTCCACGAAGAGAACATGGCGGAAGAGCTGGCGCTATGACACCTAAGGTTAGAGAGCTGCAGAGACAAGTGCGAGCATTGCAAGAAGAGATTCGTAGAGGAATGAATCTTAATGTCAAAAATGAAAGCGAGGATGAAGCTGGAGAAAAATATCAAGAAGGAGAAGCTGAAATTGTGAACCAGGAGGAAGAAAGACTTTTTCGTGTGATTTCCAAGATTGGGAAAAGACCTAAGATTGAGGTTCCTACATTTTCTGGAAATCTTAACCCAGAGGAATTGATTGACTGGATCAATCAATGTGAGGAATATTTTGAGTATGAAGATGTTGAGGATCCTGATAGGGTCAAATTTGTGAAGGCCAGACTGAAAGGTCATGCGAAGATCTAGTGGCAAGAAATTCAATTGGAGCAAAATAGAAGAGGGAAAGATAAAATCATAAGATGGGATCGGATGGTGGATAAATTGAAGCGATAGCTCATTCCTATTGATTATGAGCTTGACCTACTAAAGAAAATGCAAAGTTTGAAGGAAACAGGAAGATCTGTTCAGGAGTATACAGAGGAGTTCTATCAACTCCTCATCAGAACAAGCCATGCAGAAGCTGATAAGGACAAAGTTGCCTGATACCTTAATGGGTTAAGGCCAAGAATTTAGGAGGAGTTGAATCTGATTCGAATGAATAGTATAGAGGAGGCATACAAGTTTGCCCTAAAAGTAGAGGAAAAGTTGAACAAGAAGTTTGAGAGAAGACAAAATGGAAGAGGTCATGGTGGAAGATCTGGTGGACGGTCATATGGTGGCTGAAATGAAGATCCGAAAAAGAAGGATGAGGCCAGTAGCAGCCAGAATCAGAGAGGAAACAATTCCAATCATTTCCAAGATCAGAATAATAGAGATCAGAGAGGAAGAGGAAGAGGACAAGGATCTGAAAGAGGAGGCTTCCATGGAACATGTTTTCACTATGGAGAAGAAGGTCATAGGGCATTTGAATGTCCTCAGCGCCAAAGCAGAATAGACAAGAGAAATGAAGGCTAGGCCAGAGTTGCACATGTAGATGAAGATGCTAGATCATCAAATTCTGAAGATGCTGAAAGAGGAGAAACACTAATTAATAGAAGAGTCTTGCTGAGTGGTGAGAATTAACTTGAACAAAGAAGGAGCCTGTTTCGCACTAGATGCAAGTGTGAGGGTTAATGTTGTGATGTGATTATCGATAGTGGAAGCACTGACAATTTGGTGTCAAAAGAGATGGTGACAAAGTTAAAGCTTAAGAGACAGAAACACCCACATCCATATTAGATTGCCTGGGTGCAGGATGACCACAAGGTCATGGTCAGTGAACAGTGCCTGGTAAAGTTCAAGATCGATGGGTACCAAGATGAGGTACTATGTGATATCATCCCTATGGATGCATGTCATATGTTGTTGGGTAGATGGTGGTAGTTTGATAGATGTGTTGTACACGATGGTAGTGTGAATACCTATTCCCTAACAAAGGATAGAGTGCGACATAAGCTAAAGCCATTGAAGGAAACCAAAGAAAAGGTATGTGGTAATGCAAGAATAACATTTGTTGATGGAAGAAAATTCCTAGATGGTATGAGGCATGAGCATGTGTGTTTTTCTTTAATTCCAAAAGCTAGTAAAGAAGAAGTAGAGGATGTACCTGTAGAGGTTGCAGATTTGTTGAATGAGTTTCAAGATATTGTATCTGATAATGTACTTGATGGATTACCACCCATAAGGAAGATCAGTCATCAGATGGATTTGATTCCAGGAGCTAGTTTTCCAAACAAGGCAGCACACAGAATGACACCAGCAGAAAGTGAAGAGTTGAATAGAAAAGTACATGAGTTGTTATAGAAGGGATTGATTCGGGAGAGCCTGAGTCCATGTGATGTACTAGAAGTATTAGCACCAAAGAAGAATGGAGAATGGAGGATGTGTATAGATTCCAGAGAAATAAAAAAGATCACAATCAAGTATAGGTTTCCATTGCCACGAATGGATGATATTATGGACTGTTTGAGTGGAGCTGTGTATTTCTCAAAGATAGACCTGAAGAGTGGATATCACCAGATTCAGATTAGAGAAGGAGATGAATGGAAGACTACCTTCAAGACAAAGGAAGGATTGTATGAGTGGTTAGTCATGCCTTTTGGGCTAACCATTGCACCAAGCACTTTCATGCAGCTCATGAACGAGGTTCTGAAGGAATTTATGGGTAAGTTTGTCATTGTTTACCTACATGATATTTTGATCTTTAGCAAGACATTGGAGGAGCATATGATGCATATTCGTATGGTGTTTGAGAAGCTAAGAGATGAGAAATTGTTGATTAATTTGAAGAAGTGCAGTTTTGTGAAGAAAGAGTTAGTGTATTTGGGATTTGTAGTTTTAGTAGAAGGTCTAAAAATGGACCCAGAGAAGGTACAGGCTATCCTTGAATGGCCTACTCCAAGGAGTGCTACTGAGGTAAGATCTTTTCATGGTCTAGCTAGTTTTTACAGAAAGTTTATAAAAAAATTTAGCAGTATTTGTGGTCCCTTGACTGAGACAATGAGAGGGGATAGAAAAGAGTTTAAGTGGACTAATGGGGCAGCAAAGAGTTTTCAATTGTTGAAACAAAAATTTACAGAGCAACCTATTTTAGCACTTCTAGATTTTAATAAGGTGTTTCAAGTAGATTGTGATGCTAGTGGTACTGCAATAGGAGCTGTTATGAGCCAAGAAGGTAAACCTATTGCGTATTTCAGTGAGAAGTTAAATGATGCCAAGAGGAAGTATTCTATTTATGAATCAAGAATTTTATGCTATAGTTCAGGCATTAAAGAAGTGGAGACATTATCTGCTTCCTAAGGAGCTTTTTTTGTATACTGATCATCAAGCTTTGCAATATTTGAATAGTCAAGGAAAGTTGAATCAGAGGCATTTGAAATAGGTTGAGTTTTTATAGAGTTATACATTTGCTTTGAAACACAGGAGTGGAAAGTCTAATAGGGTTGCGGATGCTCTTAGCAGAAGGCAACTATTGCTGACAGAGATGCAGATTGAAGTGGTTAGGTTCAAGGAACTCAAGAATTTGTATCCAGAGGATCTTATTTTGGTGGAGCTTGGAAAGCTTGTACAGAACCTGTTACACTAGAGAGGACGAAATGGCTGGATTTTATCATCCAAGATGATATGCTATTCAGAGGGAGTCAGTTGTACATTCCAAGAAGTTCTATGAGGGAGAATCTCATCAAAGAGAAGCATAGTGGAGGATTGGCTAGACATTTTGGTCATGATAAAACCCTTGCTTTGGTTGGTGAGAATTATTATTGGCCACAATTGCAGGAAGATGTGAAGAAGTTTGTACAGAGTTGTAGAGTATGTCAGATGGAAAAAGGAGTGAAGCAGAATACAGGGTTGTATCAGCCATTACCTGTACCAGAGAATCCTTGGGAGGATATCAGTATGGACTTTGTTCTTGGTTTACCGAAGACATAGCGGGGACATGATTCAATTTTTGTAGTAGTTGATAGATTTTTGAAGATGACACATTTCATTCCCTGCAAGAAGACTAATGATGTTGTTCATATAACAAAATTGTTTTTCAGAGAAGTAGTGAGACTACATGGTTTGCCAAAGACCATAGTTTCAGATCGAGATGCTAAGTTTGTTGGATATTTCTGGCGAACATTATGGAATAAGTTGAAGATAGATTTGAAGTTCAGTTCATCACATCATCCATAGACTGACGGACAGACAGAGGTGGTGAATAGAAGTTTGAGAAATTTGCTGAGATGTTTGGTTGGAGATAAGCCAACAGGATGGGATTTGATTTTACCATAGGCAGAATTTACATACAATAATTATGTCAATAGGAGCACTGATAAATCACCATTCCAGATTGTATATGGAAGTAGTCCAAGAAATGCATCAAAATTGAGAAAGATAGATAAAGGAGAAATAAGTAGTGCTGAAGCTGAGGATTTTGCAGAACATTTGAAGAACATCCATGAGGAGGTGAGGAAGCATATTATCAAGATGAATGCATAGTACAAGGCTAAGGAAGATGAGAAAAGGAGGCATAAGGAATTTCAGGTTGGAGATGAAGTCATGGTTCATTTGCGGAAGGAGCGGTTTCCAGTTGGTGCATATAACAAGCTGAAAATGAAGAAGTTTGGACTGTGTAAGATACTGAAGAAGCATGATTCAAGAAATGCATATGAGGTAGAATTGCCTAGTGAGCTGAATATTTCACCAGTGTTTAACATTTCAGATTTGATAGAGTATCATGAAGGAAGTGTTGAAGATGAGATTGCAGCGGCATAGTGGAGTATTCCAACAACTAGTTTAGATATCAAGGAGATTGAAGACATACTGGACAATCATGTTGGTAGAAGCACAAGGAACAAGACATATGAAGAGTATTTGGTCAAATGGAAAGGATGACATGTTGAAGATTCATCATGGCTAACAAAGGAGGAGGTTAACCATCTTGGTTTTCCTCTGCACACCTGAGTCATGACAGAGTCACTTCTCAAAATACCCCGAGTGTCTGATGCAGGAGCATCCTGGGTGTAAGGGCAATCTTGCATCACCCAAAAATATTTCTATTTTTTGTATTCAATAAGGGCTATCTTGTGCAGAGTTGTTATTTATGGAAACTTGCTATTTTTAGTAAGTTGGTCTTACGATCTCGGAATGTCTACTTTTACATATGGAGGTTCATCTTAGTCATATCAGCCTACCAGTAAAGTTTCATGGCTAGATCAGGTCTAGTTTTGAAGATATTGAAGAGTTTCGGTATTGGCAGCAGGGTACAGAAACTTTGAACTCAGTTTTGAAGGCTTTAGAGGCCTCGGATGAGGTCAAAAATTGGGTGATGGGCGCTTTGCATTGGTCAAGCTTGTAGACCACTTCGTGGCATTTCTAAAATGGGGTTATAATAGTCAATCGAGTCAACTGGTGATGACTTATGGTCTCCGGAAGTCAGACCACCTGAAATGGTGAAAAATAATTTTCTTTCAAAATTTCTGTTCGGGTTTCAAAAGTTATTTTGAGCTGACTTTGATGTAATAAATTGAAAAATAAAATAATCCTAAGTTGGGTCGGCCCTTAGGGCTAAATTTCTGGAACCTTCTTGGGCGGTGGAAATTGCCTATATAAAGAAGGTCTGTAGTGTTGTCTAGGGCAGTTTTGGGTAGTAGATCTGGGTATTGATTCGAGGCTTTGTCCTACAAAATATTGTAAGGGAATGCCCATGTGGCTTTGCATATTGTAATTCTGAAAGTTTGTAATTCCACATTTGTGGAGATAATAAGAAGCCAATTTTTTGTTCTTGCATACTATTGTTGTTGTTTCTCTATTTCTGTTATGTGTTTGTGGTATTAAGGGGAGCACCCTTCATCATAGCTACTACCTATATCGATGCCAAATTTGAAGACATCAAAGGATGCACAACTGCCAAAGACATGTGGTATAAACTTGCTTGAGTTTACAGTGGTAATGAGAATGTTAAAAGAGCCAGAGTTGAAAGCCTAAGAGGTAGATTTGATGATATGAAGATGAAGGAAGGAGAGAATATTGTGCAATATAAAAATAAACTGAAAGAGGTGGTACATGCTATTAGAGCATCTGATGGTGTTATTGAAGAGGAAAAAAAAGTCAACAAGGTTCTTAGGACTTTATTGCCAGTTTATGCAATCAAAATTTCTACTATTCATGAGAATAGATCGACAACTGGTAATGTTCTCACTCTTGACAATCTAATTGATAAACTTACAACTTTTGAATTGAATAACTATGACAATAGTGTTGTACTGTCTGTTGAGTCTGCTTTTATGACTTCTCTGAAGATTGGTAAGTCTAGTAGTCAAAGTAATAAGAATGACAGTGATAGCAATACCAATGATGAGCTTCATGAAATTGAAGCTCTTATGGCCAAAAGGTTACCTAAAGGTAAAGGAAGGTATAGAAGCAAGCTACCTCTAGCATGTTTTAATTGTAAATAAGTTAGCCACATTGCTACTAGATGCCCACATAAGAAAGATGATGAAAGATCAAAAGACCGATATGAAGGAAGCTATGGAAGGAGAAGCAACAGGAACTACCAATACAACAATAGAGATAACCAAGAAAGTAATGACAAAGGAAAAGAGGTATGTTATATTGCTAAAGATAATTCATCTGAATCTGAATCTAATGATGATGTAGAAGTAGTGTTTGTTTCTATGAAAGATGACTCAGAAGAAGAAGATAAACATGAAGAAATAGCACTGATCTCTAAAGTTGTTAGGAATGATACATGGATCATAGATAGTGGTTGTACACATCACATGATTGGTGATGAGGAGAAGTTTGAAAAACTTGATGAATATGATGGAGGATCTGTGAGAATGGGAAATGATGCACCATGCATGGTAAGAGGTAAAGGTTCATTGATGATTAATGATAGAATAAGATGTGAGAATTCATATTGGGTAAAAGGACTGAACTAAAATCTACTAAGTGTGGCACAACTGAATAATTTAGGCCACTGACTTGCTTTTGAGAGAAAAAATGTAAAGATCTATGACAATGGAGGAAGACTTGTCAGAACTGGTACAAAATCCAGAGGTAATCTATTTTATCTTGATATTGATCAGTCTTCTTGTTTGAAAATGAAAGATGAAGATTCTTGGTTGTGGCATAAAAGGCTATGCCATGTGAACTTTGATAACATGATTAAGATCAGTAAAAGGATAAGAGTTAGAGGTCTTCCTAACTTGTCTAAGTCAGACCATGTTATGTGCCATGAATGTTAGAAAGGTAAGATGACTAAGTCTAGTTTCAAAAGCAAAGACTATTCAACTAAAAAGATACTTGAGTTGGTTCATACTGACCTGTGTGGTCCTATGAGAACTCAAAGCTACTATGGTGATAGATATTTTATTCTTTTTATTGATGACTATACTAGATTGATAACTGTCATGTTTCTAAAAGAAAAGGCTAAAGCATTCAAGATGTTTAAGTGGTATAAGGAAAAAGTGGAAAAAGAGATAGGTAAAGAAATTAAATACTTAAGATCTGATAGAGGAGGTGAATTTATCTATGATGAATTTACTAATTTTTGTAATGAGCATGGTATTAAAAGATAGGTCTTAGCACCAAGGACACCTAGCAGAATGACATTGCTGAAAGAAGGAATAGGTCAATAGTTGATTGTGCTAGAACACTAATGTTGCATAGACATGCTAGAGGGAAGCTATCAGTACAATTGTTTATGTGCTTAATTGAGTTCAACTAAAGAAATACACCAACAAGACACCCTATGAGTTATGATTTGGACACAAACCGACAGTAAGTTATTTCTAAATTTTTGGAAGAAAATGTTTTATTCTGAAAGATGAGAGAAATGGTAAATTTGACTCAAAAGGTGATGAAGGAATATTCTTAGGATATTTTTCTAAAAGAAAAGAATATAAGTGTCTAAATAAAGTTACAAATAAAATGATTGAGAGCACTAATGTTTGGGTAGATGACTTTGATGACAAAAATGCAGAGGAAAGTAGGAAGGAACCAAAAGATTATAGTAGATTCACTTATATTGAACAACCTAAGTATCCACTGACACATCAAGCAGTGGTAACCGGTCAACAAGAAAACCCTACCAAGGAATAGGAAAGACAAACCAAAGAGCAGGATGTAGCTACTGATCAAGCAAATGAACCTACCTAGGATGAACGAGAAAGAAGAGATCAAGTTTTGGCAAGATTTGTTAGAAGACATCATCCTTAATCACAAATTATTGGAGACAGACAAGTTGTCATGATGACAAGAAGCAAATCAAGAAAAGGTACATGTCTAGTCTGTGAATATGAGCCTAAAAATGTGAAAGTTGCACTAGAGAATGAGGAATGGATCAATGCAATGAAAGAAGAGATAGAGAAAATATAAAAGAACAAAACCTAAAGCTTAGTACCCTGACTGAAAGATAAAAATGTTATCAATATTAAATGGATTTTTAGGAACAAACTAAATGAGAATGGAGAAGTGATAACAAACAAAGCTAGATTGGTATGCAAGGGATATGCACAGGAAGAAGGCATTGACTATGGTGAAATATTTGCACCTGTTGCTAGATTTTTTGCTAACCTAAGAGAATCACACATGGTTGCTGCTAAAAGAATCTTAAGATACATGAAAAAGACTGAAGACTATGGACTATGGTATCCTAAGGAAGGCAAATTTGAACTAAAAGTTTATACCGATGCTGATTGGGATAGAAATGTGGATGATAGAAAAAGAACCATCGGAGGAGCATTTTTATTTGGTGAAAGACTCGTTACATGGACAAGTAAGAAACAAGCTTGCATTTCTTAGTCGATAGCTAAAGCAGAGTATGTGGCTGCTGCTACTAATTGTTCAAACATTACATATATTAAGCAAGTATTGGAAGGAATGAATGAGGTAATCACTGAGCCTATGATTATATATTGTGATAGTACAAGTGCCATTAATATCTCAAAGAATCCAGGGATGCACTCGAAGACAAAGCATATTTCTATTAAGTATCACTACTTAAGAGAACAAGTACAAGAGAAGCAAGTAAAGTTATAATTTGTCACATCTAAAGAACAACTTGCAGATATTTTTACAAAGCCTCTACTGAAGGAAACATTTGAATATTTGAGGACAAGACTAGGGGTCCGTCCCCTTTCTACTAGTCACTAAGGTGATCTAGATGTTGCATCAGCCTAATCTTATCAGAAGATCATTCATGTTAATGCATCATGGTTCAGACTTTGGATTATGTCTAAGGTTGTGAAGAGGTTGGAGAACTAGAACAGATTGGCATATTAGTTTACAGAGATACAGATATTGCACTGGATAACAAATAGCTATTTGGCCAACATAGAGCTACTTGTTTATTTGTTTCTTTTGGTATTGTTGTGAAAGGGCGAGATAAACAATATGAAAAATAAAACATGTGGAACCGATGAGATATCTATCTGAGGGAGAGACAATCTAAATAGTGCAGAACATTAAAGAATAGTTACAAAGAGTATTGAGATATTTCTAATGTTTTTGAGTAACATAGTGATTAAACATATTAAACTAAGGGACAGCTTGTACAAAAAAAATTCACAAGTTGAAGAATACATGTTTGGTATGTGCTACAACTTTTACTGTTGGGTCTTGATGAACTACAACTAATTTAGAACATGAATGAAGAATCTATGATATGGTGATCACTGAGGAACTGAGGAGCTACCGATGAGTTTCTGATTAGATGTGTAAGATGATTAAATTAGTATTATGTTATCATTGATGTCAACCAGTTTGATAGCACTTATCTTATAAGTTACTAAACTAAAACATCCGTAGAACAGGAGTGAAAGTGATGAAGAATAGAAATATCTACATAAGCAAGATGTATATGACAAATTAGGATAAGGAATTCACTAAGTAACTTATTAATCAGTCTATAACCTTATGATATTGACTTGATTATGTTGCATTCATCTATAATGAGGAATAGAGCTGAAAGACACAAAGTTGTGTTGTCGGTTAATGAAGCATTATAGTATACTTTGACAGAATGTAGTGTATACCGAGCATAGTGTAAACCAAACTTGTGTTCACCGACGCATTTCTTTGTTTACCAAGAAGGACAAAAGGAATTAATTGGACAGTTTAGCCGATAAGGATTGATGATCTTGAAAATGTATAACATCTAGGTAGAAGATAAATTTTTTTATGAACATCGATGGCTAAAATAATTTGAGAAAGATCTGATGGATTGAATTGAAACATGTTATTAACACATCAGTCGAGGAAGGTTAGAGCGGTAAAATCTGATGGAGGAGAAGAAAATGATTTAAATGTCTATATAAGAGACAAGAGTTTAACACAGAAACTAATTTTGGAAGAAGATTATACTACAGAGTTTTCACATGAACAAGTTTTCATACATATTTGATCATACTGGTTAAGAAGGAACTGAACTATAGAGTAAACTGAGTGATAAGAAGCTATTACCGAGCAACAGTAAGTCACTAAAATTATTTGAAATAGAATAGATACATTGATTAAAGGATTTAAAGGAGCTTAAAATTGATTTGTACATCTGCAATTGAGTTTCACTAAGATAGATCATTTACTGTTGGGTCTTCACCGACCTCACTTCAGAAGAGTGAATTTTTTGGGTTGCCCGTCCTAGGTGGTTTTTCCCTTCACAATGTTTCCACGTTAAATCTCTTGTGTTATGTGTTGATTGTGATATTTGTTTGGTGTCATATTTTCATGTTACATACTTGATTTGATTGGTAATCATTAGATGTTAATGACTGTAATTAGTAAATACACAGACAATATAGTATTTCATGTTACCGAGTATCAGAAGTTTGAGTTAATTTATTTTGGATTATACATATTGTATAGGGAAACTAGATAAATGATTCACCCCCCTCTTAGTTATTCTAATAGGTCTTTGATTGTAGAAATCTTTAGTGCTCGACCATCCCATGTTGCCTCTATGTTTTGCTCAATTTCTACTCAGGATGAGCTTCAGAAGGCTTTTGACCTTGTTAGTAATCGTGTAACTAGTAACCTTACTAATCATTTTCTTTGTAACCTCTACTAGTTTATCTAACTTGAACTTTCCATCATGATATAAACTCAATACAATTCTTATCTAGTCTATCTAGAACATCTGCATAAAGTGTATGGCACATGAAAAACTTGATTTCTAAATCTAATAATATTCTAGTTTCAACTTTCCATTGATGCCACACAGTTGTTGATATGCTACAATAGTCTCAAAATCTCCTACTTCTCCAATCTTGCAATGAATGTACGACTATATGTCTTCTATTAACAAAACCCTAGGTGGGAAGCTTGAAAAAGCACCCATTAAATCTGTTTGCATTGCTACTTTAGGGTGTGGTTTGTGCTTTGGTTCTTTAAAACTTGCTGAAATAATTAGGTCTACTTCTTCCTCAACACTTGATGATTTATTTTCAATGGAAGTAGATTCCATAAATTGATTTAGGGTTTTGGCAAGCAATAGGTTAATAAAGTGTTTGGTAGCAAATGTAATTACCCAGGAGTCATCGAAGAGAGATGTTGGTTTGATCTATAGTATCCTTGAATCCTTCTAAAAATCCTTTTCACTCAACCTCTTTCTGTGAAATATTCTCTCTTCGAAATCACAATGTAAAAATGAACTTTGTTTCCTGTGTATTTATAGACTTTTCAATCTATTCCTGCTCAAATGTTTGTGCATTAAATGCTTGACCTACCTTTTTGTTCATAACAACTGTCAGCTTGGTAAGTGCTATAGGATGTCAATAGCTCGATTAACATACAATTCTTTCGTTCATTGATATGTGTGCTTAGTTAACCTTGAATAGTGATTACTGATGGGTAACTAACTCTCGGTCTTGCTTTTACCGATTATGTAACTTTTCTAGCTCTTAACATATAAACCATAATGCATCCCTTCCATGCAAATTTGGTATGTGCTCATCATATATAAGGAACTATATGAAAGATATGATCTTTTGAAATATCAGTCCCATGCATACCTATATTACCTTAGGTGGAGGTACCAATGTCACCCAATCTAGTGGAGGAGGTTTTACCGATAGCATTACTTGACTCAACATTCTCATTAGATGCCTTTCTCTACATAGTGTTCCTTATCTTCATGACATTTGCAATAGTGTTTCCACTCTTAAACACATGATTTTCTTTTGGTGCTCGATCTCTACAGTCCTTGCTTAAATGACTGACTTTATGACAATGCATACATGCCATTCCAGTGTTTGTCCAGCTTCTTGATTGTCCATCCCATCTTTTCCCATTACAATTTTCTATAGTGTGCCCATATCTACCACATGTAATATAGTTAGTCCATGTGTTATAATCCCAAACATAAGAGTTACCTTGTTTCTTCAGTTGATAAGGCTTATGCTAGATTTTCTACTTAGGAAATCATACTTGTTTCATTTTTACCTTATATTCTCATGTAGTGTGTCCATTCTTATTATAGGTATATCATAACTTCTCAATAGTGGTATTGTTATCATTATTATTCAGCTTATCTCTACATTCATAAGCTTGATGACCATACTTTCCATACTAGTAACAATATCCAATGAATTTAGGAGTGATAGGAGGTTTACCTTGTGCTCTACTTCTATAAACATTAGAAGTGTTTCATAGTTTGCCATAGTGATAACATGTCACCACTTTAGGTCTTTGATTCTAATTTTTGTTGACCAGATCAGCTTGTTGTGACAATTCTCCTTCACCAGTATAGTCTAAACCATCTTTGCTCCCAAATCTTCTTTGATTAATCAGAAAGTCATCAATCTTCTTAGAACTGTCCTAGGCTAATTTCTTCATTTCATTGTGTTTCTATTGATATTTCACTTCATTTCTCATCTTTTCATTCTCCTCTCTGAGTCTTGCAACTTCTTCAAGGTTTCTTGATAATTCCCCATTCACTCGGTTGACTTCTTGATTCACAACCATCATTTGATTGGATGTTTGAAAGTGGTGATTAGTGAGTCTTTGTATGTCACTTTCTTTAGCTTGGAGTTGTTCAGTAGTTTGTCTTTGGTCGTCAATAGCTAGATTTATTTCTTGTTCATCCTATCTAGCACTATTCATTATCTCTACCATTCTCACCATCTAAGATTCTTGACCAATTTGAAGTGCTTTCACTTGTTCAGATAGATGTTGATTCTTTTCAGACAAATCATAGATCATGCGTTCAAATCCATTAGAAATGCTCCCTGAACTAGATCTGATATGATCAAATATACTATCAATACATTTTCATGATAACCAATCTCATTTTTCACGATAGCTAGGTTCTTCCTTTCAACCAACATTTTCTTCAGTTCATCCTTACCTTTTTCAAACTGTGCCACAAACATCTACATATGAATCTTCTGGTTCTCAATAGAATTATCTAACTTGTTCCTCTCCATGACTTTAGATCTTTATCCTTCAGTGATTAAACTATCCAATAAGAGAACTGAGCTCTAATACCAATTGTTGGGATTAGGAGAGATATAGTACTTAGAGGGGACGGGTGAATCAGTACACTCAAAAACTTTTACTCTTCAACCTTTCAGATCTGATCTAGTAAACAATGTAACCTTCAAAATAACTTGTATCTAATTGCATACATCATTCATTCATTTAACTTGAGAAAGTAAATATCATAAAATTAACAATATATCAATCACATAACACAACTATTTTGGTAATGCAGAAACCCTTGTTAGAAGGTAAAAACTATGGTGGGGATGACACCCACAAATTCTTCACTAATGTAGATAATAAAGGTTAGCCTGTTATAGCTACAAGTTTTGATCACTTCTAGTGATCTTACCCTGTTAGGAGTAACATATTAGATCAGCTAGATCTACCTAGTTATAGGATTTTAACAAAAACTAATGAAGTGTGCACTTGGTTAAGAGATTTACATAAGACTGTCAAATCTATTCTATGAAGAGATTTAGCCAAAAACCCTATTACAATTGTTAGAAAGCAATAGGAAATTATCTACTAATTGAGAACATAACTTGTTTGATACAAATCAATAAGTACTGAATAAATTTCACCTTTACTATGATAAATCTCTACTCTAAATTGATCAGTTAGCCTGCTCTAATTCTGCATAATTTGATTCCCTCTATATACTATTCTGCTTTGTCAATTGATAGTCTTGAAGTTAGGCAAGCGCTTCAAGTGATCCTTAATTCATACATCAGTTCACACCAAAAATGATGCAAAGACACATTTATATAGTGATCTTCTTTATGCGGCTTTAACAAAATTAGGTTATGAGTCTTAGAAAAAAACCTAAGATCTACGGTGTACAAAAATGACCTAGATCAACTATTACATAAGATATACATTGCATTTAATGAATATCTTGACAATAAATATTCCTCGATCTTGGTAAAATGTTTTTTGATCCATTGTAACCATTTGCATAGAAGAATGTGTCATTCCTGATTACTATGCTATTTTCCTATGATCCTTTGTTAATACTATATAAACTGCTCAGTGTATACTGGTGCTCGGTGTACACACTATAATTGACTAGTTTGTTTTGCTTCTAGTTACCAATTAGCTCAATATAAGTAACCAGTCGATATCTTTGATAACCTTTGATACTAATGAGAACCTTTAATGCTCAATAGAGATAACACTAGTACTGACATCTTCCACATTTTCAAGTACATCAGACCAATCACTAGTGGCCATTTGTGTACACCTAGTAGCAGACCCACCTTTTTCTTACAACTGGGAATAAAGTAAAATCAATGGCTATCACATGATCGCAAGGGCCTGAAAGATTCCATGTGAACATACAGCCATCATTGGATCTTCTACAAGTTGTTAGTCCTGCAGATCCTCTTTAAGGCGGGCTCATTTGTTTTTAACCAATAAGGACCTGCCACATTGCAAAATCTGGTAAGCAGACATACAAATTTTCCTTCTTGAGTGGTAGCCTTGTTGATGGCTTCAGTGAGTGGGAGATTCATTATGGTCGCTAGATCTCTTGATGGTGTTTTGTCACCATGTGTCAAGATAAGATTAAAAGGAAATAATTATGCAGCTCCTGGACTAAATGATTGATTATAGTCTTGAAGTCTTAGAATAGAAAAATTTAAGTGAGACAAGGTCATCCAGTTTCTAGAAAAATTCAATAGGGTTCAAAGTTTTCTACAAATATGATTCCTTGTTGTAGTTGCCAGGTCTCTAGAAGATATAAAGTCATTTAATGACTAAAGGTTTTTGTACTGAGTAGGTACAGGTTCTAAATAAAACCTACTTTCACCCATTAATTGTTTTTTGGCCATATTGGATTTAGCTATTCATGACTAAAAGGATTTGGGTAAGTCATTTATAAAACATTATTATGTTTTGATGTAGTGGTCATGAATAGCTAAATCCGATATGGCCAAAAAAAAATTAATGGGTGAAAGTGGGTTTTGATAGGTTTTGCATTACATGACATCGATATTATAGTTAATATTAGGTGAGGAGAGTCAGAACATTAATGCTCATCTGTGACAAATCTATGAACATTTTTGTTATTTAATACTCTTTTAAGCATGATATTTGGTAATCGAATTTATATGGCAGTACCTCTTAATTATGAATTTAGTTGTCATGAACATTAAATTCCAATATGGAAACAAAAACCATGTTAAATAATTTTCTTATCTAAATGAGATATCATATAAGTTATGTGTGTTAGATTTTTCAATCGACTAATAATAGCGACAAGATTTAAAGTAGATCTGTAACAAATCTTATAAATATTTTGTTTTAAAATGACTTTAAATTATATTTGGAATTTTACATGTCACATCTATTATTAAATCTGAATTGTTTTGTATGTAACTGTTATACACTAAGTTTGCACCCTTGTTTCAAGCTCTCATAGCCTTCATAACCTAGTATAACATGGGAATCATTTCTAGGTTGTGGGAGCTATGCTAACTGAGATGAGACCTCTAGGTTCTAGGTTGGTTCCTCTTGGATAATCACCTTAATTTTCTTCTTGACAAGAAAGTAAAGCTTTGGGGGAAAAATGACAGAAGGAATGCTTGAAAGGGAAATGACTTGAAAGCTAGCTACCTACTAGGTGATGCACTGAAATGAAGGTATGAATTTGTAGTATAAAAGATAGAATCAGTGAACAAAATTAGGTCTAGGAGATGATAACTTACTGAATAGGCTTGCATAAGTATTTAACATAAGGGTCTACAAATAAAGAGGGTATTCAGGGAAAGAAAGAGATTCTTTCACAAATAATGACACTCTTAGGATTAGACAAATAATCTATGACCTGCAAACAAACATTCACCTCTACAACTAGGTATAGGAATGAGACAAGACTGTTAAGGGGTTATAGTATACCCAAAAAAGCATTCACATCAAATCATCCACAAGAATACACATGAATTGAAGAAAGAAAGAAAGATCAAGAACCCTAAGATATCATTGAGAAACATATAAATACTGAATTCATTAAGAGATAACTCACACAAGAAGGAATAGGGACATGAAAAATGTCACAATATATCTTCAATATCTGAATGATCAATGGGAATTTTACAATTGCAAAAGTTAGAGGGCGGGAAGAAATGCCTCAAATAACCTCTATGAAAGAAAAAGTTCTCTCTTACGATTGTGCAACTCTTCTTTTTACAAAAAGTTGATTCTAAGCTCAAAAGCTCCAAAAATACATTATATACATCTCCTACAAGGAGGAGCAAAATATCTAATTAGGGCTATAGAAGTTTACAATAAAATATCCAACCCTAATTCAATTAAATTCAGCTATAAATGCACATGAAAATATCCCAGCTGATCAGATATCTATGTTTGCATTTCCATTTCATGTTTACATCTACAAAAAATCTAGCCACCATGATCCATCTACCCACCGACAACTTGGGCTCAGCATAACTATTCAAATCTGGTACTGTGAGATTTTTTGAATTTAA
This sequence comes from Chamaecyparis obtusa, assembly GCA_027943335.1. Classification (NCBI taxonomy): domain Eukaryota; kingdom Viridiplantae; phylum Streptophyta; class Pinopsida; order Cupressales; family Cupressaceae; genus Chamaecyparis; species Chamaecyparis obtusa. Next base: position 143,743 of record BSBK01004441.1, read on the forward strand.
AAAATGATATAACGGTCATAGGTGGCACTAAAAATCCCTATCAATGGCCAACATTTGAACTTTTATCTTATTTTAAAACATGACCATAGATCCTTTTTTTTACCTAGGCTCGACACTTGACTGTAAAACTAACTCAACATTTACCTCAGGTTTCAATTTTCCTTCAGTTGCTGAATCGTTTAATTCTTTGGCCGACCCCAGTTAGGTCTGGTGAATGCTAGATAAATCCCTTAGTCATTGATTCATGAAATAGATTAAGAAAGAACCACACATGAGCCTTTGTTGTGCCACCTATCAGTCTTTCACTTGTCCTTGACTGCTTATTCAGCAACACCTTGGCGAGCTCTCTGACATGGTCCCACTGCAACTTTAGATTCTGATCCAATGGCAGGCGCATGATTTCAAAGGCAAGAAATATTCCTTGCAATTATGGGACCATCGTAGATCTTCCTTTAACTGGGACCCTCTAACACATCAGTCCACCTATAAATCTTCATCAGCATGCAACAACCAATCACATTCGAACATATAAGCACACCTGGAAAAATGGTCCCACGGTCCTTCCTTTTTACTTCGACCAATGAGAAGTTGGCATGTTACCCTGACCTAGCACGGAAGCCATTGACAAGTCTGAATGCTTGCAAAATCTGATGGCTGGCGCATAACCTCATGTGTCAAAAAAACCCTTCACACAAATACGCTAGCCTTTGATCTTCATCCTTCTGACATCCCTGCATACATTCTAACAAGGCCCCACTATAGCATCCAAGTCATCATCATGCAGACCACTAAAATGTGAGCACATCAGAAAATAAGGACCCGCTTGACAAGGCTCAGACAGAAAAACAAGATCAACGGTTGGTGCATGATCACATGCTCTAACAAGAACCCTTGAGAACTTACGCCAACCATTCATTTTCTACAAATGTCAAACCTTCTGATCGCCGAAAGAACCTGGCCCCACTGACGCTTGCCAAATCATTAATACATGGACCAATGAAAAGTTGCCAAGTTAGACAACATGGCAATGGACCCACCTGATGGAAGCACTTAATTTTGAAAGATCTAGTGAATACGTGACTAAGCATTCTCTAAGTCACCGAAAGGTTAGCATAACCCTGATTACATCTAGCAAACATGAGAATAAAGGCCTTCGCTAAATCTCTTAATCATTTCATCAACTAGCGTTAAGTCTAGCGAACAAGAGATAAATGTTGATCTCACTTTGATCCGATGGTGGTCGCTAAATATTTGAATGCCTTTGGCATATTCCTTCACTTTGGGAGATTGCATGACTAAAGGAAATCTCATAATCATTGAATGGAAAAGAATATTTTTTGGGGATCAAGAGAATTCACGACTGAAGGAAATAAATCACACACATGGATAAACCAGGACTTAAGTTGCTAAAAAAGTAACAATGAAAAAGAATGAGGGCTTAGGGTTTTTAGGGTTTATTGGCACAACGGCTAGATTTTGAATATTTTGACTTGTAGACCAGGAACTAAAATAAATTGCAAAGGCCAAAGAACCGGACATAAACCCATGAAATTTTTAGGGATGCTTGGCAAGGTAAAAACAGAGGTTTTGGAATGGATATTAGCCAAATTTGAATGCATATGGAAAATTTGGGTAACATTTTGGTGATTTCTACTGGATGTTAGCCTGCTAGACATGGAAAACTAGCAGCCTTAAAGAAATCCATTGGGTATGGAGTCATAAAAAATTCAAAATTTTCACTAGGAGACAAAACTGAAGCTATGCTTAGGGCACTTTTGGAAAGTAGGAAACTACTCTAGAAAACAAAGAAAGAAAAAGGGAAACTTATATATAGAGATTCACAAAGAGGGATTAACCTCAAAACAAGGTTTTAGGTGGAAACCATTAACTAAAATAGGCAAGGGAACTCCTTGAAGACTTGATAGCTAAAAAGAATTGGGCCCCTTGCACTCTATTATTACAAATGGTCCACCCCAAAAAGAATCAAATTTTGTGTGCCTGCTAGGTCTGGATCTAAACTCATCCCATTTGAGGACTACATCCCCAACCTTGAAATTTATGACCCTACCCCTTTTGTTAAAGCTCTTCTTTGTTTGATTTTGATGAAACTCTATATCCTTCATGGATTTATCTTTGATTTCCTCTAACTCCATCAACTGAGCATATCTGATTTGCAGGGGATCTCTTTCTTCAAATAGGGCGTACTGACTAGTTAAATTCAAAGCTGGTAATTCAGTTGAAATAGATAACTTAGCCTCCTTTCCATACATCAACATGTATGGGGAATTACCAATGATTTTCTTTGGGGTAATTCTATCTAACCATAAGGCAGACTTTAATTTTGTATGCCAATTTCTCTGATTGTCTTGCAGAGTCTTCTTGATTATCCTGATCAGGTTCTTATTTGTTGATTTTGCCAAGCCATTACCCTAAGGGTAATAATTTGAACTTGTATTCAGATAAATACCATTCCTGACTGCCCATTCTGAGACCTTGAGGCCCATAAATACCAATGCATTATCTAAAATGATGGAATCAGGAGTGCCAAACCTATGAATTAAATCATCATAAAAACCTAATATAGCACTCTCATTAGCTTCTTTTAATGCAACTGCCTCTATCCATCTAGTGAAATAATCTATTTTAGTGATTATCCACTTGTGTCCTGCACTAGATGGAGGGTTAATCATTCCTATGAAATCTATACCCCACTTCATGAAGGGCTGATCTATTCTGATTGGTTGAAGGGGAAAAGCTACAAGCCTTTATTTTCCTACAAACATAGCACACTTGATGCATTTTCTCACATAATCATGACTATCCTTAAAGATAGATGGCCAATAGTATCCAGCCCTCATGATTTTAAAAGCAGTAGTCCTAGGAGAAAAATGACCTCCAAAAAGTCCATCATGAAACTCAAATAGGACATCAACTATCTTTTTTAAATCTATGCATCTTAAAAGGAAACCACTGTGATCCTTTCTAAAAAGAACATCATTTATCAACACAAAAGGAACAGATTGCAATCTATAATACCTTCTTTTTTCTAAATCCAAACCTACAGGACATTGTCCTATCTTCAAGTAATGAACAATGTTAGGCAACCAACTTGATGCCTCAGCATGTTCTTTTGTAGAATGAACAACCAAAGATGCATCCCTTTGTTTTGATTCATTTGAACTCTCATCCCTTGCCAAATGTTCACAAAGACCTCTTCCTCTAACCATCTTGGTAGTCTCAATATCTATGTCATACTCCATCACCTTGGTGATCCAACTAGCTCTTTTCTCATTTAGGTCCTTGGAAAGCAGAAACTCTTTGACATTTGGACGGGTAGCCTTCATGTGTACCTTGCTATGGGTCAACAAATATCTAAACTTTTTAAGGCTCTTTACCATAGCAAGTACATGTTTTTCTAAAAAAGAGTATCTATGTTCATACTCTTCTAAAGAAAGCAATAGGCTACTCCAATCCATCAGCATTTTCTTGTGTCAACATTGCAGACATGGCATCATGACCTCCATACACATAAAGGATAAAATCCTTACTAAAATTTGGGTTTAGGAGAGCAAGAGCTTCTATTAAAGCTTCCTTAATAGCCTAGAAATTAGCTTTTCCTTCTTTAGTCCAACTAAAAGTTGAACTCTTCTTCAACATGGCTATCAAAGGCTTCAATAAATCTGCAATATTAGGCAAGAAATGTCTAACAAAATTAATCTTTCCTATGAAATATTGGAGGCCCTTCTTATGATGTGGCAATGGTAGTTCTAGGATGGCTGCAATTCTCTCAGGATCTACTATAATTCCTTCTTTGGATACTACATATCCTAATAGCTTTCCTTCATGAACTGTAAACACACACTTCTTGGGATTAAGAGATATCCCAAACTCTCTACACCTTTCAAAAATATTCCTCAAATGTTTGATGTGGTTTGCTGCATGCTTAGAATAGACAGTTATGTCATCTAAGTAGACCAGTACAAACTTGTACATTACGCTCTTAAAGGCCATATCCATTTCCTTTTGAAATGTAGCACTTGCATTTGACAAACCAATGGGCATCTTTTGATAGGCCATGGTTCCCCACTTGGTTGTAAATGCATTCTTGTATTGATCCTCTTCCCTAACCAGGATCTAATTGTATCTTGAATAACCATCCAATAATGAAAATCTCTCAGACCCAGTGACAAATTGTTGAATCTGCTCCATAGAGGGTAGTGGATAGTAGTCTTTTAATGAGGCTCTGTTCAAATCTCTGAAGTCAACACATAACCTCAACTCCTTATTCTTCTTCCTGATAGGAATAAGGTTGGAAACCTAACTAGTATGCTTAATGGAGTAAATGATACCACTTTCTATCAATTTGAGAACTTATTTATGCATAAGTGGCTCAAGCTTGGGATTAATAGGCCTTTGGTTTTTCCTCACTAGTTTAGCATTACGCTCTAATTCAATAGTGTGCTAAGCAAGGGCAGGATTAAAACATTTGAGGTCTTCATATTTCCATGCAAATAAATCACTGAATTCTTTAAATAGTTGAGTGTAAGCTTTCTTTTCCAATTCAGTGTTTACTTTTCCAAATTGTAAGCCCTTACCTGGTTCCAATTCTAATTCAACACAATGTTCTTGTTGAGTTTACCAGGCTAGCTTTGTTTTTCTTAACTTCAACATCCTTATTGAAGACTATCTCTAAGGTGACAAGACCTCTAGGCATCTTATTGGACTTAAGTTGTATCACCTGATCACCATAGTTTTGTGATAATCTACCTTGATTATGCTTTGCAAAAACATCTTCTTCAAACAAGAACTGTAGAATTTTTTCATCACTATTGAACACCTGCCAATTGACATCATTATTAGGAATAGAGGGTCTAACAATCACTTTGATATGCTATTGATCTAATTCTTTTGAAATGCTATTGGGAATGTCATACTGAGATCCAACAACAGCTAATCTATCTACATTTTTATTGAGCTTCCTAGGGATAGCAACAATATTGAAAGCACAAAAGTCTTGAATTGCATCCCAATTTCTATGTTTGTATGCTTTCAAGGTGGTATTCTTGGTTGCACTTATCCCTCTTACTTGGCTGACAACTAACTCACTATCACCATAAACTTTTAAGGCTTTAAGCCCTCCTTTTCTAGCCCATTCTAGCCCATTGACTAGACTTTCATACTCTGCAGTGTTGCTAGTGTAGGAGAAATTGAATCTAAAAGTAGTATAATACTTTTCTCCTTTTGGGGACACTAACATAGCACCACCACTAGAACCATGTCTACTTCTAGCTCCATCAAAAAGAAGTTCCCAAACCTAATTGCTCTAATCCTCTAAATTAGTGTCCTCTTTGAAAAGGTTTGGCTCTATAGATCCACTCTCTTGTATTAAATAACTTCCCAAACCAAAATCCTAGATAAGATTTTCTTGGGCCTTTGAAGCTCTTTCATCTAGAATAATATCAAGAATATTCTCTATCTTAGTGTCTGCTTCTTCAATGGTTTGGAAGTCACAACTATCAAATATAGGGTAGTTGGCATTGATAGTGTTGGACACATAATGTTCTATATGGTGTGCTGCCAATGGTTCTGACTTAATGGTAACCTTGGTACCATATCTTGTATGAAATAACATGTGAGACCAATCAAAAGATAGATAACCTCCTATCTTAGTTGTAAACTCCCTTGAAAGACATATAGAAAATAATGCAGGGAGATCTATAATATATATATCAAGGAGGATGGAAAAATTAGTTCTAGAGCATGTAGGATTAGACTAGTATCCTTGGCTGCAGCTATAGTATTGACTGAGGATCCATCAAGTTATGTAACCTTCTTTTGAAAGGGTTAATATTTTAGTCCTAGTTGGTTTGCCACTTTCTTGGGCATTACAGTACTACTAGCTCCACTATCTACCATACAATTATGTACTAAATATTTTCCAATGATTAAAGATACATAAAAGGTAGGTGGTTTTGAATTCCTACCTTGAATGGCATTGGTTTTGGAGTTTCTACTTGGATTATCCTTCTCTTGATTAGTGTTAACCAACACTGGCTTTGTAGCTTCTTTTGCAGGTTGACGAGTTTCTACCTTAGTCATAGCTTTCTTTAAAATCTCAGGTTGTCCCGGAATGGCCAAAGAGTCCCATATAGACATGGTGATATTCACCTTCTTCATGCTGTCTACAATATTGAAAGGTGTCACAGTGTACACCTTTTGTTTTGCTTTTGGCATGATAGGCTCTACCTCTTTGAGAGTTTGATCTTCTTTACTTTTAATGGTAGGAGCTTGCTTAGGTGTGATGGGATGGGCTTGCTGCACTGGCTCTGTAGATGTAGTAGCTTGGGTACCAGATTCAACTCTCTCCATGTCTTGAGCTCTTCTTTTTGCTCTTGTGTATGCAACAAAAGTAGCTTCATCATTGAATCCGTTGAATCCTGGTTGCTCCCAATTGAAAGGAGTAGTCTCACTCTCTTGTGATTCTTGTTGAGGAACTAATCCACTAGATGAAGCCTCATATTGAGCTTGTGAGGCATTCTGAACTATTAGAGCTTGGTTCATCCATCCATTTGAACATGTGGCCTGATTGTGAGGCTGATTAGAAGGAAAACACCATTCATTTTCTATAGCTATATTATTTTGACTACGAACCATATCCCTAACTAGATTTGTAGAATTAAGAGGTGCAGGGTTATATGGTCATAATGGTCTTTGATTAAAACTTTTCCTTTGTCCTTGATAACATCCTTGGTATGGTGGCCTATTTTGTTGATAAGGCTGTCCTTGATTTTGATATTGTTGATTAGGACCTTGGCCTTGTTGCTGAAATGGTGGTTTGATTCCTTGACCTTGCTTCTTCAAATTTGTGACCTCCTTAGTTAAGGTTTGCAATAATTTTGTCATTTCTTGCATACTAGTTGCTTGGCTATTCTTTATCTCTTGCAACTCTTGAGAGAAACTAGTTGTAGCATGTTCTTGACCACTAGTACTAGCCTAAGGTGCTACTATGGTGGGAATAGGGGTAAATGGAGGTACTTGGGTAGGTGCAATGGGTTGAAGGCTAGGGAAGATAGGCATAGGTGGTCTTCTTTGTATCATGCCTACTTGGATTAAATAGTTTTTCAGCCCTAACAACAATGTCAAAAGCTTGGGGTAAAGAAGTACCACCCATAGATTGGATCATGATAGAGATTTGACCATTCAAACTTTTCAAGTAATATAGGAAAGTATGGTCAGTTGATGGCCTTATGGAGACTAGGATTCTATTCCATGTCTTGAGGAATCTACTATTGTAATTTGTCATTTGTTCTTGAGGGTCTCTCTTAATAGTTGTCAACTGCTCAACTAGAGACAAGTTATCTGATTTATCCTCAAAATGCTTACTTAATGCATCTCCTAATCCATCCCATGAATTAATAGAACCAAAAATTAGAGTTCTAAACCATTCAAGAGCCTTACCTTATAGAGAGGCTGCTAATAATTTTGTAGCCACATCTTCTTGAGTAATGTTGTGTATGCTGCAGATGGTGGTCACATCTCTTATGTGCTCAAAAGCAGTTTTCTGCCCTTCACCTATGAAATTAGGTCAGCTCTTTAATGCCACCAAGGGCACATCATGATGCACAGGAAAAGTCAACAGACTTCCCTGGTTGAAACGTGCAAAAGCATATTGTCTAGCCATTGTAGGAGCTGCAACTTGAAGATTAACAACTATATGAGATGTGTTTGTTGCTAGATTTGAATCTTCTTAGAGATCTCTGGTTAGAGATCTTCCTCTTCTTTTGTAATGAAAGGAGAAATGAATCCTTTCTGAAGTATTAGGAGGTGTTGATTGAACTCTCCTTGCAGGGGATGTTCTCTAAGTTAACCTTCCTTTGTGACTTCTTTTCAAGGGAAACTCTAAAAATTAGTGGGTTTTGAGCTTCTAGTCTCAATCCTTCTCATAAACCTTAAACAAGGTTGGCCTGAATCTTTGAAACCAGTGGATTCACTAGATATACTTGGTAGAACAAATTCAAAAGGTCTATATCATGCAATCTATATATCAAAGATAACATAACTTAAACTTTAATCTGGTTTATGTCCCATTGGCCATGCCAGAATTATTACAGCTAAGGTGGGGTGTCTTCTAAATTTGAATCTTCACTTACTATCCCACTAGGCATACCAGAATTGTTATACACTAAGTTTGCACCCTTGTTTCAAGCTCTGTAGTCTTGATAACCTAGTATAACATGGGAATCATCTCCAAGTTGTGGGACCTATGCTAACTGAGATGAGACCTCCAACTTCTAGGTTGGTTCCTCTTGGATAATCACCTTAATTTGCTTCTTGACAAGAAAGTAAAACTTTGGAGGAAAAGGGATAGAAGGAATGCTTGAAAGGGAAATGACTTGAAAGAAAACTACCTACTAGGTGATGCACCGAAATGAGGGTATGAATTTGCAGTATCAAAGATGGAATCAGTGAACAAAATTAGGTCTAGGAGATCATAACTTACTGAATAGGCTTGCATAAGTATTTCATAGAAGGGTCTGCAAATAAAGAGGGTATTCAGGGAAAGAAAGAGATTCTTTCACAAATAATGACACTCTTAGGATTAGACAAATAATCTATGACCTGCAAATAAAAATTCACCTCTGCAACTAGGTATAGGAATGAGACAAGACTGTTAAGGGGTTATAGTATACCCTCAAAAGCATTCACATCAAATCATCCAAAAGAATACACATGAATTGCAGAAAGAAAGAAAGATCAAGAACCCTAAGATGTCACTGAGAAACATATAAATACTAAATTTATTAAGAGATCACTCACACAAGAAGGCATAGGGACATGAGAAATGTCACAATATATCTTTAATACCTTAATGATCAATGGGAATTTTACAATTGCAAAAGTTAGAGGGTAGGAAGAAATGCCTCAGATAACCTCTATGAAAGAAAAAGGTCTCTCTTACAATTGTGCAACTCTTCTTTTTACAAAAATTCAATTCTGAGCTCAAAAGCTCCAAAAATACATTATATACATCTCCTACAGGCAGGAGCAAAATATCTAATTAGGGCTACAAAAGTTTACAATAAAATATCCAACCCTAATTCAGTTAAATTCAGCCATAAATGCACATGAAAATATCCTAGGTGATCAGATATCTATGTTTGCATGTCCATTTCATGTTTACATCTGAAAAAAATCTTACTACCATGATCCATCTACCCACCTACAACTCAGGCTCACCATAACTATTCAAATCTGGCATTGTGAGATTTTTTGAATTTAAAAAATGATATAACGGTCATATGTGGTGCTAAAAATCCCTATCGATGGCCAACATTTGAACTTTTAATCTTACTTTAAAACATGACCGTAGATCCTTCCTTTTTACCTAGGCTCGTCACTTGAATGCAAAACTAACTCAGCATTTACCTCGGGTTTCAATTTTCCTTCAGTCGCTAAATCATTTAATACTTTGACCCACCCTGGTTAGGTCTAGCAAATGCGAGATAAATCCCTCAGTCACTAATTCACAAAATAGATTAAGAAAGACCCACACATGGGCCCCTCTTGTGCCACTTGTCAGTGTTTCACTTGTCCTTGACCATTTATTTAGCAACACCTTGGCGAGCTCTCTGACATGGTCCCACTGCAACTTCAGATTTTGATCCAATGGTGGATGCATGATTGCAAAGGCAAGGAATATTCCTTGTGATCATGCAACCACTATAGATCTTCCTTTAACTGGGACCCTCTGACACATCAGTCCACTTGTAAATCTTCATCAGCATGCGGCAACCAATCACATTTGAACACATAAGCACACCTGGCAACATGGTCCTATAGTCCTTCCTTTTTACTTTGACCAATGAGAAGACAGCATGTCACCTTGACCTGGCATTGGACCCACTGACAAGTCTGAACACTTGGAAAATATGACGGCTGGCACATAATCTCACATATAAAAAAAACCCTTCACAAAGATATGCCAGCAATTGATCTTCATCCTTCTGACATCCCTACAGACATTCTAATAAGGCCCCACTATAGTCTCCAAGTCATCATCATTCAGACCAATAAAATGTGAGTACATTAGCAAATGAGGACCCACTTGACAAGGCTCTGAAAGGAAAACAAGATCAATGGTCGGTGCATGATCGCTGTTAGAAAGTAAAGATCCCCAAGATAACTGAGAGGGGGGTGTGAATAATTTATCTGATAATTTAACAATTCAACCTTATTAATAGCTTCAAACAATATATCCAATATGATAATCAACCACACAAAGATAACCATACACAATTTGCACAATGACACAAGATATGTTAACGAGGGAACCTCTTGAAAAGAGTAAACCCTGGTGGGAATGATGCCCTCAAAATGATGTACTAACATGAAAGTTCCTTGTTAGAGGATGGACCCTGTTAGGAGTCTTATGAAATACATTCAGTACATATGAATCCCTATTAGGATATTTTGAATCCCTATTAAAAGATTCTAACTCGGTTAAGAGTTATGGAAGACAAGACCCACTGCCTAAACAACTTCAATGCAAGATCTCTAAACCCACTATCCAAAAGACCTTAAGATTATTCAATAGAATAATATGAAATAGATTACCTCCTTCTCACTATGCCATAACCGCACTCTCTGCTGCACAACATCACAAACTCTGATCTCTGTACTCAAAAATCTTCCTTCACTACTGTACTGATCCTTTCCTTCACCACTTGCATATATTCGCAACATTTATCATCATCAACTCATCAAAAATTCATTCCAACCATGATACAACAACTATAAACATTCCTTCTTATATATACCATACTCAAATAATTAAAAATAAGTCGGCCCTCAATTACAAAATAATTGTTTCAACATGTTACATCAAAAATCACATAAAATGGTCAGCTTCCAAGTACTATAACTATCTCTAGACATATCCTCGAAGTTTTTGCTATGAACCAGATCATAATCGATGAGTCTTAAACATCCCTACAACTATGCAAAAACAAATTCCAATCCAGCTAAAAGATATATACCGATTTCCAAAAACTGCTACTCAAGAACTCTGTCAGAAAACTATTTTCACCAAAATGCTTATAACTTTCTCAAATGAATATAAATATTTTTGTGCACTTAACCATAGGTTAATAACACACTAAAGAATATGCTATCAACTACGCAAAATCCAATCTACAATACAACATGTGCGCTAACTAAAATTGTGTCTACTTTTCCTGCTAAATTCCAAAATATCACTGTGTTGACAGCAATGACAATCCAAGTCATGAATGCAACAACCACTACTATAGAATGATCACTAAAACATACCAAACAATATATCAATGCCTCACAACAATATTTGCATTCATTCCTAACAAATCACATGCTCTGACAAGAACCCTTGAGAACTTACCCCAACTATTCATTTTTTGCAGATGTCAGACCTTCTGATTGCTAAAAGAACCTGGCCCCACTGACACTTGCAAAATCATTAATACATGGACCAATGAAAAGCTACCAAGTTGGAAAATGTGGCAATGGACCCACCTGCTGGAAGCACTTAACTCTAGAAGATCTAGTGAATACGTGACTAAGCATTCTCTGAGTCGCTGAAAGGTAGCCTAACCGTGATTACATCTGGTGAACATGAGAACAAAGGCCTTCACTGAATCTCTTAATCATTTCATCAACTAGGGTTAAGTCTGGTGAACAAGAGATAAGTGTTGATCTCACTTTGATCCAAAGGTGGTCACTAAATCTCTGAATGCCTTTGGCATATTCCTTCACTTTGGGAGATTGCGCGACTAAAGGAAATCTCATAATCATTGAATGGAAAAGAATATTCACTGGTGATCAAGAGATCTCACCACTGAAGGAAATAAATCACACACATGGATAAAATAGGACTTAAGTTTTTGAAAAATTAGTAATGAAAAAGAATGAGGGCTTAGGGTTTTCAGGATTTATTGGCGCAATGGCTAGATTTTTGAATATTTTGACTTGTAGACTAGGAACTAAAATAAATTTCAAAGGCCAGAGAACCGGACATAAACCCATGAAATTTTTAGGGATGTTTGGCAGGGTAAAAATAGAGGTTTTGGAATGGATATTAGCAAAATTTGAATCCATATGGAAAATTTGGGTAATAGTAACATAACTTAAATGTGTCAGATTTCACTTAAAATAACATCGATATAAGCCATGAAGTTAAGCTAGAATAGTATTTAACAATTGTTAGTAAATGAATTGGTTTCTTTCTATTCTCTCCTTGACCCCTCTATGCACATAGGCTAACTGGCGAGAAACCTCAGTAATTACTAGGCTATCAAAAGCATAACGGGGTAGTTTAAATGGTTCTCCTTCAAAACCACCTACTCTCAGATATGTAAACCTCCAAAACTAGATGAAGAAACTCCCGTAAGTATTCACAAAGGTCTTGGCCTCCTCAGACATTATTTTCTCAATGTTGCCCTAGAGTTCATGTGTCAACTTCCCGAAAAATACTTCATTTACTTTGAGAAAATTAGCCATATAATATTCCTTTTGAAGATGAGGATGATAGTCATAGACTTTCATATTGGGGACAAGTTGTTCATGAAATAAAACCTTCCATTCTTTGGTACAGGCTAGAATATAGAATAGATATGAGGACATATGAAAACCGCTACTAGTAGGGAAGTTAGCCAATTGGTGGTTGAGCTCATCTGCTATTGTTTCAACCTAGTCTATGTATCGTTCTCCTTTCAAGGTCACTTGAATGTAAAAATACATCTAGTCATGCCAGTAATATGCATGTCAGTTTCCCTTAATCCTATTCAACATGATAACTAGGTTTGTTACCTCAGGTTTGAAATTATCTATAGTCAATAGCTTTGGAAGCTGAGACCCTCCTTTCTAAGCCTTAAGGAGCCAATATTGAGCTATTTCATTTCTATACAACTACCTTTTGGTAGCAAAAACTAACTGAGAGGAAGGTATGTTCCAACCCTCATATGGGTCTTTCTCTAGGATTCCTAAAGCTTTTTGTACTACTTCCCTGGTTATAAAAACCAGTGGGTTCCCATCAATTTTCATTATGCACTTTTCTTCAAAACTATATCTCCTGGAACATTCTACAATCAATTCATGACAAGGGGCTACTATGGGAAATGTAGCTGCATCAGCTAAGCCACTTTGGATAGCTTTATCTAGCATGGAGCCTGGTATAGGTTCCTTAATGCGGGCTATGATATCTTCTAAGGCTCTAATTTTGATATGAGTATCCTCACAGTCGGGTAGGGAACATATCAATGGGGAGGTGTTTCCAAAATTAGGCATTGAGTTCTTCATCTTAGGCTTATAAATTTAGGAATTAACAGGAGAAAAACAATAAGTTGATAAAGAAATGTGCCTTAAATTAATACTCCAACAAAGGAGCAAGCTAGCTAAAGGAGCTCACCTGGCTTTCTGTGAATGCCAAATCTCTGAAACAAGAGGAGAATACCTTCCTTAATGGTTGCTGCATGAAATCTCCTTAACATTATGAGAAAATATGGCTAGGTTTTTTATTTTTATCACAAATCTTTTTGCAAATATTTGAGAGATTTGGTGTGAGCCGTATTAATGGTGCATCCCATTTGAATTAATGATTATGTGATGTCTCATGGCATATTAAACATTAATTGTTGTACTTCTCCTAACTGAAATGACTTTTAAATGTCACTTCTATTAATTACGCACTTTCCCCATGCATAGATATCATAATGTAGTGCCAGCTATCATATATATCATGTCACCTTTACTTTTTCAAATCATGAACCAACATTGAACTTTGAACTTAGAATTATGAGGATTCACAATTTGAGTTCAACATACATAACACAAGACTATCCCTCAGTATGATTTTATCAAAATAAAAGAAAAAGCTAGCCAACAAAAAGAATGAGAAAAGTTTGCAAAGTGGGAGTGCCCATTGAACTCAAAAACTTGAACCAAGACAAGTTCAATACTCACGGTTCAAGTGATTAGCGCACACCACAAAGTGAAAAATGCCGCTAGACTTGCCAATGAAAATGAAACCATATCGATGGATGTTATTGAACATTGAACTTTGAACTACTTGAGTTCACAGTTCAAGTTCAACCAATGGGGTGCTTTTGTTGGCATTAAGTTATGTTTGTCATTAGTAACAACACTTATTCTATACAGAGTATACCGAGAAAAATAGAGCATACCGAGCAGAACAGAGCATACCAAGTAAAACAAAGCATACCGAGCAGAACAAAGTATACCAAGCAGAATAGAGTATACCGAGCATAATAGAGCATATCAAGCATAATAGAGCATACCGAGCAGAACAGAGGATACCAAGCAGAACAGAGCATACCGAGCAGAGCAGTGCTTACCAAGTGCCAACATGGTAAACAAGGAATTTAGTTTCTACCGAGTAACACTATATCTACCAAGTCTCAAGTATATACTGAGTTTGAAACTACTACCGAGTGATCAGTATGGACTGAGTCTCCACTTCTATCGAGAGCATGATGATGTCGAGTAACATAGTGGATGCCGAGTATCAAAAATTCACCGAGTTAGTTTGTAGTAACCGTGTACCTATGTTTGGGCCAACTCAGTAATGTTTTTGTTAACTTGTTTGTGAGCCAACTTTTGTAATTATTTTGTAATTGTTTGGATTGATATATAAACAATGTTTTGTATCATATCCTATGAGGTGAAATAGAAGTTATATGCGGAAAATGCAAGAAAGGCAGAGATAAGTGAATTACAAAAGGGCTACAGTAGTATAAGGAGCAGTAGAGACATATCTATCACAAGAGGTGATTAGTACATCAAAGAATCTCAATCAACAAGTTTAGTTGCAAGTAAGAGATCCACTATTTCATCCTAACAGGTGAATAAGTTCCAAATCCTTTGACAAGGTAGACTTAACAGTCTTTTGTAAAATCTCTTAATCGAGTGCATACTTCATTGTATGTTTGTAAATCCTCTACCAAGGTGGACCTAGCAGTCCTTATTGCTCCTAACAGGGTAGATCATCAGAAGTGATCATTGTAAGCCTTAACCAGCCAACTTTATACTGTGGTATTGAAGTTTTGTGGGTATCATCCCCACCCCAGTTTTAATTTCTATTTGGAAGGTTTCTGGGTTACCAAATTTTTGTGTTCAAGTGTTATGAATGTTTTATGTTTTCAGTTTCTCATGCATGTACTTAAATTTGAATGTTAATAGTTAAGATCTGAATTTGAGGAAAGAATTTTGAAGTTACTGATTCACCCCTCCCCTCTCAGTAGCTTAGTTAGTCCTGAATATTTCCAACAATTGGTATCAGAGCTCTGTGGTTCTCAGGATAAAGTTTGGCAGCTTGAGAAAAGATCCAGGATAATGGAGATATTCAGACTTAACAAAGTAATTGAAAATGAAAAACTAGATTTGGAAATGGCCATAGCTCAACTCAAGCAAGCAAAAGAGCATCTTTCCCAATCCCTAAAAAGAAGGAAGGAACTTGCAAATCAGATGAATGACCATCAATATGTTGAAGAAAAGATTGAAGAATTTTTCTCTTCAAGCAGCTCAGATGAAGAAAACAATGCAATCAAAGAACTTCTAGAAAAGAATGGATCTCTACAAGAAGAGGTAAGAAAATTGAAAAGAGAACACAAAATTCAGTCAACAAGGTTTTGTGAAATCTTGGAACAAAGAAACAAGATGAAAGATGAGATAGATGGAAAGAACAATGAAATCCAAAATCAAATTGATCAGATCTCCAATGCAAATGAAGAAATATTTACTTTAAGATTAGAAAATAAAAATATAAGAGAGGAATCCAGATCTAAAAAGAAAATTAATTTAAGATTTATGAATGATCTAAATACTGGAAGGAAAATCAATGAGAGAATGTTGAAATCTCAAGAAGATATTGTACGCACTAAAATGGTGCACTTCTATGAACCATTATATGCAAGGTTTCTCAAGAATGAGGCCTCACAAAGTGGCTCATAGCTCTCTATGCATGGAGTTGCAAGTGACTATGATGTATTTGCTCTCAGCTAGAGCTACAAGCTTGTGACCTTGCTAGTCAACCACACAATGAGAGATTCGAATGAGGACAAGGGCAAGAGTGCCAATATCCTCAAACATCACTATGAAAATGCAATGCAATGCAAACTAGTCTATGGAAATGAAAATGCAATGCAACTAAGCTATGAAATGGAAAGAACAAGTGTTACAAATCCTTCCTATTAAGCTATGTGAGTTAAATCTATTGCATCAAAGGAAACTAAGCTAGATGCCATGAAAGCTAACATACAAGAATGAAAGACTAAGAACAATAAGGTTTCCAAAAGCTCCAAAAGTCTCCAAGAATTCCTGCAGCATAAGATTAGTATTCAAAACATGATATGAAAATGAAGGAGAGAGCTTTCCTTTTATAAGAAATGCAAAGGAATGGACCATTGAGATTAAGAGGCAAAAGTCTTAATCGGCAGTGGAGCTTGAAAGAGGAGTGATCCATGTGCACAAGTATCCTCCAATAGGAATTGACTTTGTGTCTATGTGAGACAAAAGTGCTTTTTTTCCTTTTTGTAAAATAGGAATAATGCTTTATTTGTGCAACTTAGGACAGGAGGAAAGGTGGGGGCTTTTTATTTAATTAAAAGGGGAGGAGCTATTCCTTTTAATCAAATGAAGACTTAGGATAAATGATTATCCCATAGGATAAAAATCCAATATATGATCAAAATTAAGACTTGATCAAGAAATTGATAATGTTGAAAATATTGATTATTGATAAAAACTGATTCAGGGTTGATAAATCAAATAAATGGGGCCCAAAGTCTAGGCAACCATTTTTGGGTGCATACATTTGCCCCTCTTTGACTAATGTGTGATCGATTTGGGAACACATGCAGTCAAAGAAGAATTGAAATGTGAGATCGATTTGGGATCACAAAACAACTCAGATGTGAGGTCGATTCGGGATCATATCCGGAAAAAGCATGAAAAAAGGCTTTTGAATATGAGGTTGATTTGGGATCACATTCAAAGTAAGAGATAAGATTCTCAAATTTTGAGAAAAAGCTCACAAAAGATGTCTGAATCAAGAAAATCAAGGAATCAGGGATGAGAATCCCATAAATACTGCCCCCTTGAAATTGAAATCGAAATCAGGTAGAGGAGAGATAGAAAATTGATAAAGATTTGATCAAATCATAATAAAATCACAATCGAAGGTAAGGGTCAATAGGTTAACCATTAGGCAGTGAAAACATGCCCCAGTGAGGAAGTAGAAGAATAGAAATAGAAGACTAGAAATAGAGTGAATGAAAGAATAAAAAATTTGAGAGACATGGAAGGAAGAAATTCCACCGAAAATCAAATTATGCCTCAAAAAGTCAGTCAACTGCTCAGAAGAAGGAAGTGATTTGACTATCAAGATGACCTTAGATTTCAATTTCGAGTCCGAAAATGGATCCAGGATGTCAAAATTAGCTAGGGGTGCAATTTTTGCGCAATTCTTAGGTGTTTTGAAAATTGGTCAAAAAGTCAAAATGCTATAAAAGGGGGAAAAAGTGTCATTTTCAAAATCATTTGTCTTGTAGTGATTTGAGAATTTTTAGAGCTTGAGAGAGAATATGGCCCAGTAAGCAGGAGTTCCTGTCCACAGGCATCAATTCGAGCGTGCTCAGTTGCACAACCGGCCACCACACTATCCTGCCCCAATACGTTTTCGAAAAACTCACTGTTTTGAGTCATTTAATACATTTTTAGCATGTTTGTAAATTTTTTAATTTTCAAATTTTTAGTTTAGGAGAAATATTGCATGATACTTTATAAGTATCGTGCCCTTTGGGGAGAAATATCACGCGATACTTTGCGGGTCTCCCAAGTATCGCTCGCGTATAGACACTAGTATCGCACGATACCGAGAGAACTATCGTGTGATACCGAGTGAAGTATCGCATGACCAAAGGTATATCGCCCTGCTATAGAAAGAAGTATCATGCGATACTTGTTCCAAAAGTAGTATCGCCTAAGGGTAAAATTTGAATTTTTAAGTATTTGTGAGCAAAAAATGACATGGGTCTAGACAAGTTTACATTTTTAGAGATGTGTGATACTGATTTTGGGACATCCATCATGATATGTTCTAACAACTGGCTTGGTTTAATGGCTTGCAGGAGGTCATCTGGCGCTGATCATTAGAGTGCTGAAGGTGACCAGGTTGAGGTGTGTCTGAGATCTAGATGATCCGGGCAATGCTGACATTAGGACTATGGGGTTCAAGTATTTATTGAGACTCCCATACATCAGAGCTGACCATGGGTTGTTGACTACATTGGCCGAGAGATAGCATAGTGAGCACAACACCTTCCATCTTCCCACAGGTGAGGCATCCATCACTCTGGAGGATGTCTATAGGATCCTACGAGTGCCATGCCATGGAGAGCCAGTAAGTAAAATCATGTTTTAAGATATAATCGTGTAAAATGTAATGTTTCTAAAGGATGAAAATTGACATGATTTGTGTGTTGGCACAGGTATACTATGATCAAGATGCCACTGAGGGGCATCGACTAATCCAAGAGATGTTCTAGGATGTGACTATTCTAGACAGGCATGTCAGCTGGGAGAGGCTGATAGATGATTTTGGCAGAGACTTCCTAGTGACATGTATTGTGGCATCCATTATTTCTCAGATCCTGGTGACTGATCACAGTCAGAAGGGATTCCCTCTTGGATGGGGTAGATTACTGGTTGACTTGGTAGGCAGACCTCGTCGGATGGCATGGGGACTAGCCATTCTTGCCGAGATGTATCATGAGCTACACGAGATCATTTACAAGGATAGTTGGACATGGGCTTGTGGTGCCATCCTGGCACAAGTGTGGGCTTGGGAGCACATTGCTGTGATGCACCCGAGGGTTCAGCTGAGAGAGAGGAGATACCCATACATATACAAATATGTGGGTTTCATATCACATGCTCATATTGGGGATGTGACATATTACAGGAGGATTTTGGATGAGATGGCTACTTTCACATGGAGGCCATACAGGGATGTGGACAGATGGAGTGATGCAAATGACAAGCTGAGTTATATGCTATGCACTCGGCTACTAGTAGGCTGACACTTAGAGATAGTGGAGAGATTTTGCATCACTCGGGTATGGTGGTAGTTTGAGAGGTAGCAGTGGGTCTCTACAGAGACTATTACATATGCCAGAGCCAGGGATGAGGAGGGACATGGGTGGCTACCCATGTTAGATTATCAGTAGGTGATCGCAGAGACAGCTGGTATCAGGAGTGAGCCCTGGGAGTAATACCCAAATGTGGTAGATGTAGGGGTGGATGTAGCATACAAGGTAGAGTGGTGGAGGGTGTCATTCCCTCAGTTCACTATACCAGATGCACAGGTACCAGCACAAGGGGGAGATGAGGGTGGAGATGGAGGAGAAAGAGGGGATGGAGGAGATAGAGGGGATGGAGGAGATGGAGGGGGGGTGGAGATGGTGGGAGGGTGAGAGATGCTAGGGAGAGCTCCAGATCAGGTGGCCAGAAATGGCCACGGGGACAGAGGGAAACCACCCCTGATGCGATGAGACCAGTTCGCCAGCAGGCTGCGGTTAGGTAGGACCCACCTACAGGAGGGGATGATCTAAGGGTGAGGATACAGGCTCTCAAGGCTGAGATATTACAGTTGAGGATTGCTATAGCTATGAGGGATTGGCAGCTCACAGATCAGAGAGTAGAGACAAAGCACCGAGAGAGGTAGCTATAGGTTGCTATTGCAGAGAGATAGAGGGAGGTTGCATGAGCTGTGTACTATCATGGCCTCTATATTCAGGCAGTCCCAAAGGATTAGAGAGCTCCATCATACTCTACAATAGTGGGTAGATTAGATATAGTTCCTAACCCAGCACCACCTCTGCTAGCACCGGGACATGAGGGTGGCAGTCAGTCTTAGGTTTAGGGTTAGATGTTTTTGACATATCTTGAGACTGTGATCCAGATTTTGGGATCCCATATTGTATATTGTATCATGACATTATATATGAGATTACTGGATGTTTGATATATCATATGTTTATGTCTCACTTGTGATGGATGTACCTATTTATGTATATTGTCTTGTCATTTTGCTCAAAATGTTTATGTATATGCTCATGTATGTTCTCTCTCGTAGATGTATTTTTAATTCTCATGTGTATGATATAGACTCATGTTTCTAAAAATAATAGTTATGATATAGATATGATGATATGATTAACCCCTTGTGATGAACAGGAATAGGTTCAAGATGAAAAAGACAAAGAGTGAAAGATGTGATCGAGAAGAAGAAAAGGTGAGCACAGTCGACCGACAAGTCCACGTAAGATGAAAAGGAGAGCTCTCTCTATATGCAAGATGCAAAACTAAACTAACATGACCCTAAAATGCAAGCTACTATGAAAGTGGTTGACTTGCAAGGTCACAATGCTTATAGACATCTAATTATCATCATCGAGCATTAGGTAGCATAGTAAGATCATACAATGCACACTAGCATGATTATGTGGATATGAATATGATCTTTATCAGATAGATATGTGGGAATCTCACCTAGGCATCAAAGACATGTAGGTCAAGATGACTAATGCAATGAGATTACCTAAGTTTGATATGGTGAGATTATGCTTGTATCAAGACACATGAAAGTCAGGATAACTAGAAGCATGCACTCAAAAAAAATAGTCAAGGATAATACCTTGTTAATCCATAGTGTCAAGTAAGACCAGCATAAAATGCTCATGACAATTAGGACCAACAAAGTATACCTACAAGAAGATAAAGAAATAAAACATGTTCTCATACCCTCAGTCTTCTAGCTATGCATCATTGAAAACTTCTCAGGGAGAGACCACTCATCAAAGAAATCCTCATAGACAACACACAAAGAAAAGTAAAGTCAACATATCTCAAGCGAGGTGATTGTTTAAGTGCGTGTGTGTTGGTCATAGGGTCAAACTTTGAGGATCAAATTTGCTAATGAGTGATGTCGCATCACACTAGACTATTGGGAAAGACATCTGATAAGTGTTAAGAAACACCCGATGCAAGGGTAGTGTTGAAAAACACTGTTTGGGGTGGTGTTGAAAAACACCTGTTGTGAAATGCCCCTAAAACGCACCTAAAAGACCAATGCTAATAGTTATGCCCCCTAGACAAAGATAAAGACCAATTCTAAACCAAGTCAAATAAGGTCAAGACATGATGGAGAAAGGTTCAGTGTCAAGGATGCATGCTAACAAATAAGGGTGCAAAAAGGCCTCAAGTAGTGCCTGTTTCCAGGTTTTCACCACTTGGATTTATTGCAATTTTTCTCTTTTTTCATTTTTTTATATTTTTGCTACCAAGGCACTTGTTTCCAGGTTTTCACCAAGGCACTTTTTCTATTTTATTGAATTTTTTGCATTTTTTGATTTTTTTGTATTTTTTTAAGGACTTTTTATGCTTTTAAAATTTTTTTTAGCAATATATATATCAATTTTTTGGGGGTATTTTTTTAGGATCAATAAATATGTACAAAAGATGCCCCCAAACAAAAATGGTTCATCAAGGATAGAACTTCTTGAGGTGCACAATGTTGATGGGCTTAGGGAGTTGTTGTCCATCTTCATCTGACAGTAAATATGCACCTGTACCAAAAGCCGCTGTAATAACGTATGGTCCAAGCCAATTAGGTTCGAACTTGCCCTTTTGTTCTCTATTCTGTTGGTTCTTAGGGTTCTCTCGCAAAACAAGATCACCTATTTGAAACTTTCTAGGGTGAACCTTCTTGTTGAATGCTTTGGACATATGCTTTTGGTATACTCTCATGTGATCAAAGGAAGCCTTACGCTTCTCATCTAGAAGTTCTAGTTCTTGTAACCTCATGGCACGGTAATCCTCATCTGTAATCAAACCTTTGAGTGAGACTCTAAGTGAAGGGATCTCTACTTCTAAAGGCAATACTACCTCAATGCCATAGGTAAGAGAAAAAGGAGTAGCTCCTATAGGTGTGTGTATGCTAGTTCTATAAGCCCATAGTGCTGGATTGATTTGCAAGTGCCAATCCCTACCATCCTTGTGCACTATCCTATGAAGAATCTTAAGGATGGTTTTATTGGAAGCCTTTGCCTGTCCATTTCCCTGTGGAAAGTAAATGGAGGACCAATGTTGCTTGATTTTAAACTTTTTTCATAAATGATTTAGGTCCTTATTCTTGAATTGACCTCCATTATCAGTGATAATCTCAGAAGGCACTCCAAATCGGCAAATGATATGATTCAAGATGAACAAAGAGATAGTCTTCCCTGAAGAAACAAAAAGTGGCACAGCTTCCACCTATTTTGTGAAGTGGTCAGTGGTGGTAATAATGAACTTATGTCCACCTGATGAGTTGGGATGAATCTGCCCAACTAGATCAAAGACCCAACGTTGAAATGGCCAATGAGAAACAGAAGGAATCAGCTCCCTACCTGGAGCATGAATCAAGTTTCCATTTTTCTGACATTTTTCACAAGACTCATCAAAGGCTACTGTGTCTATCTACATCATGGGCCAATAATACCCCACCCTAATCAACCTTCGGGCCATGGCAAGACCATTAGAATGTCCACCAAAAATGCCCTCGTGGATGTCAACTAACGCTTGGTCGGATTCCTCCTTTTCCAAGCACTTAAGGAGTGTCCCATCTAAACCCCTCCTATATAAATCACCAGAGATAAGGGTGTGGTGAGAGGCATTATGGATGAGGTTTCGGCATTCAGAATGGTTGAAAGTGTCAGGGATGATGCCATCACGTAGATATGAATAGATAGCACCATAGCGGGAAGACTCATGTGTGACAAGGGTACAAATGACATGGCTTTCAGATGAGTCAAATATGGGATGGTGTAGCTCTTCCACCAGGAATTTGAATCTTGATTCATGTTGTTCCAACTGAAGGAGTGAAGCTAACGTGGCCATAGCATCTACAACTTTGTTCTCTATCCTAAGGATCTGTTGAAATGTCACAAATGTAAAGTAACATCTCAATGATTCAACCATCTTCTTGTAAGGTACCAATTTATCATCCCTGGTTTGATACTCCTCATTAACTTGGTTGATAATTAACTATGAATCCCCAAAGACATGTAGTTATGTTATGTTCCATTCTATAGCCATTTTCAATCCATTGGTCAAAGCTTCATATTCAGCAATATTATTTGTACATGGGAATAAAAGTTTTTAAGACTTTGGAATGTTGTACCCATGTGGAGAGACAAATAATACTCCAGCACCTAATCTATTTTGCATGTGGGAAGCATCAAAGAACATCTTCCAAGTGCGGGTAGTCATATACAATATGTGTTCATCTGGGAATTTTACCTGAATAGGCATACTATCCTTAACTGGGAAGTCAGCTAATTGGTCAGCAATAGCTTGCCCTTTTATGGCCTTTCATTCAATGTACTCTATATCAAATTCAGATAAAACCATCATCCACTTGGCAAGCCTACCCATGAGGGCAGCCTTACTAAGCAAGTACTTAAGAGGATCAATTTTTGCAATCAAATGTATAGTATGAGCAAGCATATAGTGTCGCAACTTTTGAGAAGCAAACACTACTGCAAGACAAGACTTCTCAATGTTATTATAATTGATCTCATAAGATACTAGAGTATGACTAATGTAGTAAATGGCCCCTTCTTTCCCAGTATCATCTAATTGAGCCAACAATGCCCCCAAGGAATACTTTGTTGCTGAAATATATAAAATCAATGGTTTCCTAGGAATAGGCGGCATCAAAATTGGAAGATTAGCCAAATACTATTTTATTTGATCTAGGCTCTTTTGGCATTCCTCATTCCATACGCAAGAAGCACCCTTATGCAATTTTTTATTAAAGGGTTGTGCTCTGTCTGCAAGCTGATAAATAAACCTCCTTATGGATTGGAGTCATCCCTAAAGACTTCTCATCTGACTAACATTTCTTGGAGGTGGCATATCTAAGATAGCTTGGACCTTTTCAGGATCAACCTCTATACCTTTTGCTGATATTATAAATCCTAAAAGTTTGCCTAAGGTGACACCAAATGCGCACTTCTTCGGATTCAATTTGAGTTGAAACTGTTCCATGTGATCTAGAATCACTTCCAGATCATCAAGGTGTGTGTCCCATTTTCTAGATTTAGCCGAGGTATCATCCACATAATCTTCCATGTTCTTATGCATCATATCATGAAAAATTGTGGTCATAGCTCATTGGTATGTTGCTCTTGCATTCTTTAACCCAAATGGCATGACGTTCCAAAAATAGATTCCCCATGCACATGTGAACACTATTTTCTCTTGGTCTTTGGGAGCTATTTTAATTTGATTATATCCTGAGAAACCATCCATTAGAGAGTATACTTCATAACCCACTTTCATGTCCACTATCATGTCAATGTTTGGAAGTGGAAAATCATCCTTTGGGCATGCTTTGTTTAAATCTCTAAAATTTGTGCATACAGGAATGGACCCATCATGTTTGGAAACTGGTACTATGTTTGAGATCCATTCTACATAATCGATGGCTCTGATGAATCCAGCTCTCAAAAGTTTTTCTAATTCCACTTTGACAAGGAGAGCTACATGTGGATGCATTTTTCCAAGTCTTTGTTTCACTGGTTTGACTCCTGGAGCTATGGATAAGTGATGCATTATAAGATTTGTGTCAAGCCCTGGCATGTCTGAATATGGCCATGCAAAATTAATTTTCTTTTTTTGTAAGAATTGTATATATGTCTTGGTTTCTTCTTCTGATAAAGACTAAGCAAGATGAATTATTTGAGGAGCTTCTTTTGTGTTCAAATTAACTGGTTTTGTTGGCTCAATCAATACTGATTATCTATCCTAAAATTAACTCGGAAAGTTATTAAGTACCCCATCCTTAGGTGCCTCAAAGAGGTTTTCACCCTTAGATACATCATTTCTTTTTACTATTTTTGGTTCTGATACCACCACAAAGTGGTTTTCACCATCAAACCTATTTTTCTTTTTCTTTTATTTTTACACTGAGGTACTTAATATTAGGCTCTGTCATACTTGTTGTTGGTTCACTGGTGGAAGAAGCCACAGGTTCAAGAGCATTCAGATAGAAGGCAATTTCGTAATCATTCTGAAAAGTGAGGAATCTAGGTTCTTGATGGCGCTGAGACCAGTCAATTAGGTCATAGTGAACAAGGGGTAGGTCAATGACTAGTTCAATGTTATTTATGTGAAAGGTGTTATCTCTGGTGACCATACAATTGGGATTCATCAAGTCTTCTCCTAAGATACCCAAATTAGGACTCATCCTACCAAACGAAGCATCGTCCACTAAGGCAATTCAAGGAGGACAATCCTCTAGTCCTACACTAAGCTTACTGGCCGCATCGGGTTAAATACTATATGTATGGACAACATCCATGTCCAAATCAACTATTGCATCTGAAAGTGAATCCCATTCAAACTCATGTGAGTCTATTTCTAAATCATCATTTGGGCCTCGCGATGTAGAAGCCTCAAGGTTGGGAAAGGTTTCCCCTTCTCTAATGCTAGCATTGTTACTATCCATGGCAGCTAGGATAGCAACACTTTCCATTGTTAATCTAGCATTCATATAGTCACTATCCGTCACAGCTAGGATAGTAGGATCATCAATTATTAGATCTTTTGAATCTCCCCAAAGGAGATTTGTTGAAGGCACCCAATCATTAGACATGTCTTGTTGATTAGAAAGATCAGGTGTGTAGTCTGAATCACTGTCACTGTCCATCGTAGTTGGGATAGGGACACCTTTCTTCTTCTTATTTTCAAAACCTAAGCCAACTGTTGACTTATTCTTTCATCCAAAAAAGGCATGGTTAAGAAGCTCATCTTTAGCATCTAGCCTATGGCTAAGGGGACCATATCCTAGATAACCCATATTCTTAACCAATGTATACCCTCTCCCATAAGCTTTAGGTGAAGGAGCAAAGTTCTCATTGTGTTGGTATTTTTCCTCATGATAGATCCAGTCTCTTACGGCAACTTCCTCTTTCTCTTCCTGAATAGGAATCAAAGACTCAAAATTTTTTCCAAATAATGTCATTGCTGATGATGAAGGTTTCATATTTGGTGATGGTTTCTCATAAGACCTAGGAGAGATTGGCATTTTTGTAAAAGAATCAATTTTATAATGTCCCATCCCAAGATCTATGGTCTTAAAGTTCTACTTGCATTGTTCAAGTGAAATACTAGAACTGTTTGTTGACTTGGTGGTCAGCACCTCCTTTGGGGTTACCATGGATCTGGGTAAATCTGGTGTTTGTGACGTTCGTTGATAGTTCAAGCTTTTGACGCAACGGAAAACATTCCAACAATTGGTATCAGAGCCTTGGGTCACGAGTTTGAATCCCAAGAGGTCTCCTTTATTCCGTTGGTGTGGAACCCTCAATTGGTGCTGAGGGGGAGAGAGTCTCCTTCATTCTGTTGGTGTGGAACCCTCAGTCGGTGCTGAGGGGGAGATTGTTGACTCGGTGGTCAGCACCTCCTTTGGGGTTACCATGGATCTGGGTAAATTTGGTGTTTGTGACGTTTGTTGATAGTTCAAGCTTTTGACACAATGGCAAACATTCCAACACTATCAGCTTCCCTATTCAAAGGTACATGTGATCTAGTAGAAATATTATTAACTGACAAAGCACTATCTCTAGGTATGCAAATTTCTACACCATTATGGGGAAACTTAACACACTGGTGATACGTTGATGGGACTACTTGCATTTCATGAATCCATGGCCTACCTAGAAAAATTTTGTAGGCTAAAGGTCCAACATCAACAATTTGAAATAAGATATCCTTTTCTACAGGACCAATGTGAATAGGCAAAATGGCCAATCCCTTAGAAATTCTTTCTACTTCATCATATGCCTTAATTGTGATCTTTTTCCTTGTGTCAATGACTTCTTCAGAATATCCTAGAGCCTTCAACAAACTCATGGTACAAATATTGAGCCTCGCACCCCCATCTATCAATACATGCCTGACATGGGTTTTATGAATCATGACTTCGATGTGTAAGGCCAAGTTATGTTGGTGACTGATGGATTTGTCATCTTCTTCTGAGAAAGTGAGGTAATGAGGGCTAGCCAAATGGTTGACCATATTTTAGAATTGATCAATATCTAAGTTTTTAGGGACACTAGCTGCTCGCAAAGCATCCTCAAGGACACACTTATGCTTAGGGGACAATTCTAAAAGTTCAAAAATAGATATCTGCACTAGTGTACATTGTAATTGGTCAATAAGGTTATAACTTGAATCAGGACCAACAGCAGATTTAGGAAGAACACCCTTGGACATGGGCTGCTTAGACTTGCTAGAGCTAGGATGTCTAATAATAATGGGAGCTTGAGACTAACCCCTAGTGACAGCATTAAGGGATTGGGACATCCTTCATGAGACATAGGAGTTGAATCCACATCATATCCATAAGGATCTTTCCCTCTCATCATGTTGATATTATCATCAGCCACTTCAAGCATGTTAATAACATTTTCAGCATTTGTGTAGGTATAGTTGATAGCAGCCTTGCCATGCTTGTTGTTAGAATTCTCTCCTTTCTCATATTTGGGCAAGGGTTCTTTAAAATCCTTATGATCTGCATTAGTAGTTAAACCATCAACTTGTAATCATCCACTTTCAATGAGGTATTGGACAAGATGTTTAAGTCTAAAACAATTTTCTATATCATGTCCAATTCCATTGTGGAAGACACAAAAGGCCTTCTCATCCCACCAATGAGGTCTAGGATCTGGTATGTGGTGCTTGGTAGTATTCTGAGGTTGTACCAAATTGTGAGCAATTAGTGTCTTGAAAATGTTTGCATAGGAGTCCCCAAGTTTGGTAAATTGTCTTTTTTCCTTTTTAGGTTTCCCTTGATACTTGGGTTTATTCTCTTGTTGTCTTGAGGATGCTTGCAGCTTCATGGCTTGAACTGCATGAGAGAGATTAAGAACTCCTTCATTCTTAGGTTGTGATGAGTCAAAAACTCTGTCATTGACCACTTGCTTATTCTTATTCCAATAAGAGTTCTTTTTGTTCTTATTACCATTATTGTTTTTGTTTTGGCTATTGTTGTTGTTAGTTGATTTAGCCAAAATCCCTTGTTCTTTTAGGACATCCTCTATGCGACATGCCACTTCTACCATGGTATCAAAAGAATTAAACAGGATCTTCCTTACTTCATATCTTAGTTCCAGTATCAAGTTGCTCACAATGATGTCTATTCTTTCCTCATCAGGAATTGTCC
The DNA here is from genome assembly GCA_027943335.1 of Chamaecyparis obtusa. Lineage (NCBI taxonomy): Eukaryota > Viridiplantae > Streptophyta > Pinopsida > Cupressales > Cupressaceae > Chamaecyparis > Chamaecyparis obtusa. The sequence goes on from BSBK01004441.1 coordinate 172,061, forward strand.
TTGGATATTTTGAGCACAAACGTCTCCATCTTTGTAGGAAAGTGACAAAAGGTTCTTGATTTTGTTTGAGTTTGCACAAATCAAGCATTGTGACCGACCTTGATAGATTATAAGCAAAATGTTGAACAAATATTTGGATGAGTTCTTTAAATGTCTTTACTGGAGGGCTCAGGTTGGTGAACCACTCCATGGCTTGACCTTTGAGACTCCTTGGAAATAATCTCATTAAGTAGGAGTCTTCATGATGAAAAGAAAAGCTCATTATGTAGAACTGTCGAACATGGTCATGAGGGTCACCAACGCCATCATATTTGTCATAGGTTGGAAACTCAACTTTCTTAGGGAACTCAACCAACACCACACTCTTGTCAATCAGGTTGGGACATATGGAGTCCAAATTAAATGTGCTCTTAGGAGCCCTCATCCTTTCTATATCCTTTTGCATTTGCATGATCACCCCATTGGTTGAAGGATTCTTCTTCTTAATCTTTTGGTGGACGTAAAAATTATATGGAACCTTAGCACCTTTGTTCATAAGGCTTTCTAGGAATTGATCCTTGTTTTGTTCTAGATATCATTCCACATATGCTTGAAAGGATGGTTCTTGTTGCATAGTCATAAATTCCATATGATCATATTTGGCATAACTTCCTCCATGTTGTGAGCCATGATGTGCTCATTGGGAGGGTTGCTTTGAATGTCTATGAGGTGATCATCTCCTATGAGGATCATATCTTGAAGCCCTTCTTCCTCTAGGACTTGGGGATCGTGAGAGTGTCCTTGATCTTCTTCTAGGACTTGGCGAAGGGGTAGATGGGGGTGAGTTGGTCCCACTATTGGTACCCCTCCCATTGAATTGGCTTTGGAGTTGTTGTGCATAGAGTCTATCTTCTTCTTCTTGGGTGACTCTCTTCCTTATGTCCAATAATGCATGTTCCTCTTCTTCTAGTTGTCTAAATTTCTCCTTTTTAGCAGCTTGTTCATCCAAATAGGCTTGCTTCTCCCTCTCAATGCTTTTCAATCTCATATTTGCATATCAAGAGGTATCTTTAAGTGGAGAAGATTGTCTTGAATGCCTTATTGCATTGGCTGCATTTATGTGGTGGTCACTAGATTCGTTGTTCTGGTCCTCGCATTGTGACCCTGAATCTGAGTGAGTTTTCTTATAATGTCTCTCGGCTCATTGGTGGGCATCAAAATATCTCGTGTTGTTGGGGGGGGGACCCGAGTGGGCTAGCATGAGAAGAACCACCATACACTCCATGCCATTGGAAAATATCCTCCAGAGTTTGATTCATGGCTTCTCTTTGTTGTCAAGTGAAAGTGTAACTCATGTCCATACTTGATGAAAGTGGTGCTAACAAGGTTCTCACTTCACTAAGATTACCCTTTGGATTAAAAAAAACTTTAGATTCACTCTTAGGAGATTTATCAAAAAGGGGTCTTTTTCCCTTATGTTGTTGACAAGTCTTAATTGGTGGTAACTGGCTAAAGGCAATAGGGGGTCACTTCCCTTGATTGACTTGGTACCTTGTTGTAACTGAAATGAAAGAAAGATACTCTCAATGATAAGATGACCTCTCAAAGTGTTAGTACCAAACTAGGATAATCAAAGTCCTCTATTGTCCAAAGAGAAATGAAAAGATAAAAAAAGGGCTTTACCATCACTATCAAAGAGGTGCTTCAAATGAAAGGGTGACTACCCGTGCTCTTTTGAACCAAGAGGTTGGACTAGGCTAAAATATAATTGAAATTGAGATTTAAATGAAAATGATTTGGACAATAAGAACACTAAAATTTTCCAAGAATGTAGCTAACAATCCTAGAGATGAACCTTGTCACCAAGAAGGACCTTCTAATTTGACAATTATTCCCAAAGTGATTTTGTAAATCAGATGATGCTATCCCAGAGGACTAAAACCAAAAATTTAGAGTCAAGACAGGTCTCAAATGATAGAGCAAGAAACCTACTCAAAGACCTAACGTGACTGATAGCAATTGAAACTAATCAAACTGAAAGCACAACATAAATTAACCAGGCGATATACTCCAGGCTACCAGGGTGATACACCTATAACCAGGTGATACTTCAAATCATACCAGGTGATAGACCTCACAATAGTCGGGCGATAAACACCAGGCAGGTCGGGCGATAGTCTATTAGGGGTGAACTATCGCATGATATTTCCTCTCAAAGCGGGTGATACTTTTGGGACCCGCGAAGTATTGCGTGATATTTCTCCCTAAAGGACATGATACTGTTGCAAAATTGCTTAACTCTTGACCAGAACTGTGTAAAATTTGCATTTTTGGGTCTGTTTGGTCAAAATTTTCAGTCTGAGGGTTGATGTTTTTGATCTCAATCATAATATCAGTAGAATTTTGGTAGGTTTACAAACAGTGAGGGATCAAACATGTCTCATACACTTAAAACAAGGGCAAAAGCAACCTTGCCAAGACAAACACTTGTGATATCAAAATTGAAAAAGCACCCTATGAATGCTACCGATTGTTTGTATGTGAGAACATTTACACTGGTATCACACAACTGAAGACAATTCAAGCAAATCTATCTTAAAAAGTCAAGGCTCAATGCGTACCAACTTAGCCCACAACTTGATGCCCCCTTGCCTCACACCAAGTGGTTACCCACAAGAGATATTGGCTTTGTCATGGAAGTGTCAAATGACACAACCAAAGGACACATATGGTGAGTATCTTAAGGTGATCCAAGTAAACCACTTGGATCAATCCTTGCACTAAGAAGATAAGCGGCTAAACAAGGTGGCTTCTATCTGATGGCTCTTAATAAGGATTTCCATTCACAACACCCCTCTTGCTCCTCAAAGAGGACTCAGACCTCGCGGCCTCAAGAGTACCTTAAGCATTCTTGTTCAATGTTTTCCCCATGGTCACAATCCCATGAGCTACTCACATCAAACAAAGACAAGTTTTATGTCTATCAAGGTTTTTGGTGTCCTTGATAGCCTTGAGATTATAGTGAGTTGGAATCACTCACCACCAAGTAAAATGATGACAAGGTTGTCCCCACTTGAGTCGTTCCTCTTGATTGCTCAAGAGTAGGTCCGCTAAAGGATTCCTAAACTAAACAAAAATGGATAATTTATGAGGTTCAAGGTTTTTGGTTCACCTCAAGGGTGAAGAGCATACTCCCCTATCTCAAAAACTTCTCCCAAACACACCAAGCAAAGAGATTCAATTACTCCCTTGCTTCCAAAACCTTAAGATGGGTCAAGATTTTTTGATTCACCTAAAGGTGAAGAGAATACTTCTCCTACCACCTCAAAATATCTTTCACAAGGTATTAATGTTCCTAATACAATTAGTGAATGCCACACTTGAAAAGAAATAAATCACAAGAAAAATTTTTGTTTTTTTGTTTTTATGCTTTTTGGGTAGCCCTGCAAAAACTGTTAGTAGCCCTATTTGACCTGTGATTTTTGGCAAATTTCTTAAGCAAAGGCACCTACAACCACAACTAGTTAGGCCCACAAGGTTAGCAAAATCCAAAATCTAAATGAAAATAATTGCAAGAAACTAATTTATCTAAGCTAAGAGATGGAGGTTAGACCTATCTAAATACAGTAAAGTAAACCAGCCAACTAAATATGATCAAATTCGGATGATAAAACTTGAACCAAAGGTCTCTGTCAGATCAGGTGATATACCTCAGACTTCACCAATATCACGTGATACAGTTTCCTATATCCGCGTGATATACCTTAGTTCAAGTGATATACTTCACTATATTCAGGAGATACTTCGCACAACACTAGGTGATATACCTTAATATTGGCATATGATTCTTCTCTGGAGTGAAGTGTTGCACTAGTATAGTAAGGTATATCACGTGATATACCTGAGAAGTGTCACGCGATACTCTGAGACACAAAACCAGAGACTGCAAAATTTCCAAAAAATAATCCGAAAAATGATGAAAAATGCAAGAAACTAAAGGACAAATCTTATCTACTCTGCCCCATGGTGGGTGCCAAAAATGTACACACTAAAATGGTGCACTTCTATGAACCATTATATGCAAGGTTTCTCAAGAATGAAGCCTCACAAAGTAGCTCATAGCTCTCTATGCATGGAGTTGCAAGTGACTATGATGTATTTGCTCTTAGCTAGAGCTACAAGCTTGTGGCCTTGCTAGTCAACTACACAATGAGAGATTGGAATGAGGACAAGGGAAAGATTTCCAATATCCTAAAACATCACTATAAAAATGCAATGCAATGCAAACTAGTCTATGGGAATGAAAATGCAATGCAACTAAGCTATGAAATGGAAAGAACAAGTGTTACAAATCCCTCCTATTAAGCTATGTGAGTTAAATCTATTGCATCAAAGGAAACTAAGCTAGATGCCATGAAAGCTAACATGCGAGAATGAAAGACTAAGAATAATAAGGTTTCCAAAAGCTCCAAAAGTCTCCAAGAATTCCTACAGCATAAGATTAGTATTCAGAACATGATATGAAAATGAATGAGAGAGCTTTCCTTTTATAAGAAATGCAAAGGAATGGACCATTGAGATTAAGAGGCAAAATTATTAATCGGTGGTGGAGCTTGAAAGAGGAGCGATCCATGTGCACAAGTATCCTCCAATAGGAATTGACTTTGTGTCTATGTGAGACAAAAGTGCTTTTTTTCATTTTTGTAAAATAGGAATAATGCTTTATTTGTGCAACTTAGGACAGGAGGAAAGGTGGGGGCTTTTTATTTAATTAAAAGGGGAGGAGATATTCCTTTTAATCAAATAAAGACTTAGGATAAATGATTAGCCCATAGGATAAAAATCCAATATATGATCAAAATTAGGACTTGATCAAGAAATTGATAATGTTGAAAATATTGATTATTGATAAAAATTGATTCAGGGTTGATAAATCAAATAAATGGGGCCCAAAGTCTAGGTGACTATTTTTGGGTGCATAAAGATATGAATCAGCTGTATGAACAAAACCTTCATAAGCAAAAAGGAAAAGCAGGACTTGGATACAAAGAGGAAGGTGAATCCTCCAAACAAGGTACTCAAAAGAATCAAAAACCTACTTGTAAACACTATGGTAAAATTGGTCATACTTCAAACAAATGTTGGAATAATGGAAAAATAGAATTCAATGGAATATGCTACAATTGCAATCAGCATGGTCATAAAGCAAATGAATGTAAGGAGAAACTAAGATTTAAAGGCAAATGTCACAAATGTAACAAACAAGGTCACAAGGCATTAGACTGCAGATCTAAAACACCCAATCTAGTAGAACAAATTGTGAAAGCAATATTTGGTTGGGATTATAATACTTGGTGTAGATGTCATTACTGTGGTGTATATGGACACATTGGCAAAAACTATGTAAGGCATCACTTGAGAAATAGGGATACTACCATAAGATGTTATAAGTGCACTAAACTTGGTCATATAGCAAAAAATTGCATGAATTTAGGCAAAGTTGAAGGTGAAAAGAAAGGTAAAGCAGATAGCATTAGAAAATAGATGAGACAACAATGGATTCCTAAATCTACTAAGAAAACCAACTCCAGTAATGAAGTCACTCATGATATGGGTGGCTCTATCAATTCCAACTAAGTCTTCAAGGAATCACTAGAACTGTATCTTCATGGAAAAAATTCCAAAAAGTTTCTGAATAAAGAAAAGATCCAATCAGTATGCTAGGTACAAAAGGTTTGCAGGAAGGTCGGTATTAGTTTCCACCGAACAAGGTTGGGAGTAACCTAATTTCATGTGGTTACTAAGTTAGGTTAGAACAATATGATTTCATTTGTTCACCGAGTTGTGAAATCTTCACTGAGAAATAAATGCATAATGGATGACAGTCTGTACCCTAACCCTTACTGGGCATTAATGACAAAGTTTTTGCAAAAAACATGAAATTGAGTTCATTCTTCACTGCGAATATCATAATATTGAGCATCAAGCGATTTAGAGGATCTTGCAGCAAAATTTTTTGGAGAATTTCTCTATTTACCAAGCTACCATGGCATCATCCAGCTCTAAAACAAAGACAGGTTCTGAGATGTTAGTTCATGGAGAATGGAGAGTGCCAGATTTCAAACTTGTGCCCGTGATTGCAGAAGCCCTAGACCCGAGTGGAGCTCAATCTCAGATTCCTCCTAAGGTACTTCTTGTAAATGACATTCACAATCATTTTAAGTGTACAATTCAAGAACTTGGAACCCTAGAGATAGATGTTGTTCATGATGAACTATGTGTTGATGGTGTTCTTAAAACGGAACATAAACATTTGGAAGATAAGGGTTTAGTTCACATCACCCACTTGCCTCAAAAATTCCAAGTGAAATGGATTAGGTACATTCTAAGCTATGTTCATGAAGGTAAAATTTGGCTAGAACAACCAGTAGAAATTACCAAGAAAATGATTAACTAAATCACTGGTCTTCCTATGCTTGACAAGGCAAAATCAACTAAAACCCTAGGTCGGGTAGAGCTAGAAAGGGAAACCCTAGCAGAGTGGGATGGTAGAGGCATGAAAATAAGTAGTATTACAGATGCTGAACTAAAGTTTGGCACATATATCATAGCTCACAAGCTTTACAGTTCAAGTCAGAAAAATAGTGTTCCATGTGAAGTAGTTGACATAGCCTACAAAATTGTGAAGAATAATCTGTCATTTGACCTAGCAGACTTGCTGTTGAATCAGTTCAACAAGAACATGGAAAGCATTCAAATGTTAAAGAACAATCCATGTAAGTTTGGCTCATTGTTGGTTTGTCTATTTTTCTATGTTCAAATTTTTTTCCCATCTAAAGGTATGGTTGTATGGAGAAGAGATGTGCCTATTCTTTATCAGATAAATGAATACATTACAAAAATGGGTGAAAATTTTGAAAGCATAATGGATAATTACTTTGAATCCTTTAAGGAAAAGATGAATAACAAATTCAGGATTCCACAAAAGCTTGTAGAAGATTATAAAGATGATATTTGTTTCATGGTTGATTGTGATAGAGTATACATTCAGGCAGCAAGGCCTAGGATTGTATGGGTAAAACCTCTTCCTTATGAGGTAAACATTGATGAAACAAATAATGTAATTGAAGCCCTGATAAATCAAAATGTTGACCCAAAGGCTCCATATTTTGGAACTTATGAGGAAGCTAAGGTAAGAATTGAACTAAGTATAAAACTTCCACAGGCGGTTAACAAAGGTAGAAAGAGGATAGCCAAGATGCAATCTAGCACACCTCTAATGTTAACCGAGGGAAAAGGATAGGATATTGTAGAAGAAGAAGAGAAGGGTGAGAATAAAGAAGAACTAGTGCCTGCAAAGAAGTAAGGGAAGGTGACTATCACCAAGGCACCTGAGGAACCAACTATAGTATTCACAAGAAAAAGATCAAGGGGCAAGGTAGGTAAAGATAGTGAAGAAGTTGTACTCAAAAGGCCTCCTCCCTCATTAAAAGAAAAGATTAAGAATTTGAGAGAAGGATCTGGAATTGCAAATTTCAAATCTCTCAAATATGAAATCAGATCTGAGGAAGAGCAGCAAGAAATTGAAGATGCTGTTATTGAGAAAATAGGAAAATGGAAGTACTCACCTGAAGAAATAGCTCCTCAAATTGTAGGTTTTTTGTTAAGCAAAATCAAATTGAGATGCTCAAATGCAAGGCAAACTATCAAGGACATATATGCTCAAACATTAAGATGGTTGATGCCAAATTTGAAAAATGCTGAAGTTAATAAGGCATTAATAGAAAATGAGAATAAGATGACACTAAAGTTTAACAGTTGTTTGATTTTGATCAAGGATATAGAGTCAGTTGTAAGGAGTGCAGAATCTACTTGGAAAAACATTTACAATCTTCACAAATCGAGCACTGAAACTATTATAATCAAAGATATTGAAGATGATAGTGATAAAGAAGAAGAAGCAGTATAGACAGATAATGTTGAGGAAGAAGAAGCTATGAAAGAAGCTACTGAGGAAGATGATCCAGTTCGGATAGCTGCAGAGGTGATTGCCTCACTTCCTCACTCTCCTGCAAAAATTGCTACATCTAGTCCAAAGATATCTTCAAGTGTGATTGTGACAACTTCAATAGAAGCAACAAATGTCCAATCATCATCAGTACAACTTAGTGTATCAATGACAGAAGTGGCTACTACTTCATCCACCGAGCTTCAGCCTCCTCCTTCCACCGAGTTGCAGTCTCTAGTACCAACTTTAGTACATTCATCAATTTTGGACACTTTAGTAAGTTCTTCAATTTTGAGCTTTTTAGTAGCAAGCACATCAATTTTGGATACTTCAGTTGTAAGTACCTCAGTTTTGGGTTCATTAAGTATTCCAGTAAGTACTCCATTAGTTGGGAGTTTATCATTTTTCACCACAAGTCCTACTGTGTCTACAATAGTTTCTACTACTAAGGCATTAAGTACAATATCAGTTGAACCTAAGGCTCAACCGAGTACAAGATTTTTGAGTAAGAAAATAGAAGAGGAGATAGACTTAGATGAGGAGATAGAGATTCCACAACTGGACTTTGCAAACCTCATAGCAGACCAAATGCAAACAGTTGGTGAACTCCTCCAAAAGAAGGCAAAGCAAAAGAAGCTAAAAGAGGAAAGAGATAAAGAATATAACATAATAGAAGATGCCAAGAACATTATTATAGAGGCTATAGGTGTTGAGGTTGATTCCTCTCAACACATTTTGTTGTAGTTGGCAGAGGCAGTAAATAAGTTTAATGAGAACTCCTCTAGTTTAGATAAGTTACTTGAAAAGGCTAAGAAGAAATTTGATAACAAAGTGCTTGAGTGTATTGCTCAGTGAATTACTATCAATCAAGTAGAATTATTTTCAGCTTTGACTAACATTGAGTCCTCCTATTCCAGTATATCATCATTTTTTGTTAGAATATGTAATGTTGTCGAGTTCTCAAAGGAAACTAAAGATAAAATGAATAAGATTGATGAGGATCTAAAAGTTAGCACACAAAAGTTACAGCATGAACCTAGTTCAAGCTTTGCACATCATATGACAATTAGACTCCTATCTATCAAGCAATTTGACCTATTGAGAGAAGATGCAAGGATCAGGACAACCCTGTCAGACATTTAGAATATGATCCTTCCCATCATGGATATAATGCAGAAGCATATTGCTCACTCTAAAACATTGATCCATGACAATCAGTTTTTTATTGCAGACCATATGATTGAACTCTCTATAGAAGTTCAAGTTGCACTTCATACATGTAAGATTTTGCAAGAGAATTGGGACAAAACTCTAGCATAGATCAATAAGGTACATTCTGATTTTCTCTCACATTTTGATATCTCTATATAAACCATTTGGATATACATCTTTGGCATTATTGTCAAAAAGGGGGAGAATGTGTATAAGATAGGGGGAGATATAGAGATAATTATGAGGTGAAACATTTGAATATACTATATGGGGGAGACAATGTAAATACAACAAATTGACAAAGAGAGATTTTAAAAAATCAAAACCAGAATCAACATGTCTATGTATATAAGTTTTGGGCAATAAGTTTTTTTGTCACTAATGCCAAAGGGGGAGATTGTTGGCATTAAGTTATGTTTTTCATTAGTGACAACACTTATTCTGTACATAGTATACCAAGCAGAATAGAGCATATCAAGTAGAACAGAGCATACCGAGCAGAACAGAGCATACCGAGCAGAATAGAGTATACCGAGTAGAACAGAGCATACTGAGCAGAATAGAGAATATCAAGCAGAATAGAGCATACCAAGCAGAGCAGTGCTTACCGAGTGCCAACACAGTCAATAAGGAATTCAGTTTCTACCGAGTAACACTATATCTACCGAGTCTCGAGTATATACCAAGTTCAAAACTACTATCGAGTGATTAGTATGGACCGAGTCTCCACTTCTACCGAGAGCATGATGATGCCAAGTAACGTAGTGGATGCCGAGTGTCAGAAATTCACCGAGTTAGTTTGCAGTAACCATGTACCTATATTTGGGCCGACTCAGTAATGTTTGTGTTAACTTGTTTGTGAGATGACTTTAGTAATTATTTTGTAATTTTTTGGATTGATATATAAACAATGTTTTGTATCATATCCTGTGAGGTGAAATAGAAGGTATATGCAAAAAATGCAAGAAAGGCAGAGATAAGTGAATTACAAAAGGGCTACAGTAGTATAAGGAGCAGCAAAGACATATCTATCACAAGAGGTGATCAGTACATCAAAGAATCTCAATCAGCAAGTTCAGTTAAAAGTAAGAGATCCACTATTTCATCCTAATAGGTGAATAAGTTCCAAATCCTTTAACAAGGTAGACTTAACAGTCTTTTGTAAAATCTCTTAACTGAGTGCATACTTCATTGTATTTTTGTAAATCCTCTAACAAGGTGGACCTAGCAGTCCTTATTGCTCCTAATAGGGTAGATCATCAGAAGTGATCATTGTAAGCCTTAACCAGCCAACTTTATACTACAGTATTGAAATTTTGTGGGTATCATCCCCACCCCAATTTTACTTTCTGTTTGGAAGGTTTCTGGGTTACCAAATTTTTGTGTTCAAGTGTTATGAATGTTTTATGTTTTCAGTTTCTCATGCATGTACTTAAATTTGAATGTTAATAGTTAAGATCTGAATTTGAGGAAATAATTTTGAAGTTACTGATTCACCCCTCCCCTCTCAGTAACTTAGTTAGTCCTGAATATTTCCAACAACTTTTGTAAAGGAAGGACCAAAAGTAGACAACACTTTGTAGCATTCTTGAGCGGTTTTGGGAAAAGGAAACTTGCAAAAAAATTTACAAAATCTATAGGTAACAATGGCTCCGACTAGGGGCAAGGCCTGACAAGGATGAAGAATGAATCTTGACTCTAGTTTTGGAGACTAGGAAAATTGAAAAAAAAAAAAAAGGAGCAAAGCTAAAGAGTAAAGCAAAAGGAACACAACAAAAAGATATGTACAGAGTAGGGCAATCTTATCTAGAATTTGTATAGCTTTAGATCCTAACCATTAAAGGTCAAGGGTAAAATAGAATCATCTAGATTTTCTAATTTAAAAGAGTTACCTCCAAGTGTTGAGCTGATAATAAAGGGACCCTTCCAAAGTGAATCAAATTTTCCATGGGCACCCTTTGGTTCATGCCGCTTATCCCATAACAATACCTGATCTCCTTCTATGAAGTTTTGGGGCCTAGCGTTTTGATCAAAGATTTTCTTTACTCTAGCCTAATGTAGAGCTATTTTATTAACCATTTCTTCCCTTTCTTCCTATACATTTCTCAGATATAAAATTCTCTTTTGAAGAGCATCTTGATAAACTTGGTCTTCAATAGTTTTCTGTAGTTTTGCAGTGGCTAACTCTAAAGGTAATGATAATTGAGCCTCAACACCATAGACCAATTCAAAGGGAGACACACCAATAGCCCTTTTTGGAGAATTTCAATCTATCCAAAGGGCTTCGAAAAGCTTCTTGTGCCAATCTTTAGCATTATCACACACCAATTTTCTCATTATTCAGATCATAATTTGTTACTCTAATCTACCTGCCCATTTCCTTGTGGATAGTAGTCAGATGCATGAGAAAGGTAGATACCATGATCATAACAGAATGATTGCAACTCATTAGAATAAAAATTGGTAGCATTATTTTTTACCAACTTAGATGGAACCCCAAAGCTAACCAAGATATAGTTTTTAACAAAATCACAAACCACCTCAGATGTAGTTTTCTTAACAGGGATCGCCTCCACCCATTTTTTGAAATAGTTTGTTGTAGTAAGGATGTGGGTGTGACCAGCACTAGAAGGAGGGTTAATTGGACTAATAAAATCTAATCCCCATTGATCAAAAGGTTCTTCTATAACTACTGGTTTTAAGGGAAGAGCTGCCAACTGTGGTTTCCCTCCAAATAACTTACATTTTTCACACTTCGCAACCCATTTGTAAGCATCAGCAAACATTCTCGACCAATAATAACAATTTCTCAAGATTTTGAATGCAGTCACTGTGGAAGAAAAATGGGTGCCACAAGCCTCATTGTGAAATTTTGCAAGTAGCTTCTCTTGTTGTCCCCTGTCCACACACTTCAGGAATGCTCCATCCAACCCCTTTTTATATAAGATGTCATCCACAATTACATATTTTGTAGCTTTAAGTCTAAGATTTCTCCTTTCTTTTGGGCTTAGATGCAAAGGGCAATCTCCATATTTTAGGTAGTAGGCTACATCAAAAAACCAGGAATCATGTAAGCTTACAAATAGAGCCATGGGAATGTTGTTGACTAGTTCTTGTTCAAATAATAGTTTGCATAGCCCTTGTCCCCAGACTAGTTTGGTAGGATGAATATCCAAATCAAATTCTTGAATTCTGGAGATCCAAGTGGCATGCTTATTTACCCCTACTTCTTGTTGGGTAAGTATATCTTTTACAGTAGAAGAAGACACAAGGACAAGTGAGTGTGAGTGCAAGATATAAAACCTAAAAGCCTTGACTACCTTTACCACTGTAAACACTTGCTTTTCTACCAAAGGATAATTCAGCCCATGCTTCTTGAGAGGCATACTCAGAAAGGCAATGGGCACTTCTTCATTTTTTTCATTTTCTTGTAGCAAGATCCCAAATACCGTATGATCGGAAGCATAACAATGTATAATAAAATCTTTCTTATAATCAAGATTTATCAAAGTAGCAGCATCTGCTATGGCTCTCTTTATGTCTTCAAATGCTTTCAGTGCGTTTGTATTCCATTTAAAGGGGTTCTTTTCACTAAGGAGACTCACCATATGTTTGGTAGTTTCAGCAAAGTCAAGAACGAACCTCCTAACGAAATTTGTCTGTCTGAAGAAAGACTTTACACCAGTCCTGTTTGAGGGTAGGCCAATTTTTTGGATTTCTTTAACTCTATCTAGATCAATCTTAATTCCTTCCTTTGATACAATATGACCCATTAATTTCCCTTCTATAACTACAAATATAGATTTTTTAGGGTTCAGAGAGATGCCATGCTCCCTACACCTTTGTAGTACAGACTTTAAATCTCTTAGGTGATTTTTACGCCTCTTAGAGAAAACTGTTAAGTCATCAAGGTAGACAACTATTACTTTATTCAACAGATGACTAAATGAAGAATTCATTGCATGTTGAAAGGTAGCCCCAACATTTATAAGACCAAAAGGCATTCTATTGTAAGCATATGTCCCCCACATAGTAGTAAAGGTTGTTTTGTGTTGATCTTCATCTGCCACCTTGATCTGATTGTAACCAGAGAATCCATCAAGCATTGACATCATTTCTGAACCAGCAATAGTTTGTAAGATATGATCCATAATAGGAAGACCATAATTATCTTTCAGGCTACACTGATTCAAGTTCCTGGAATCCATGCAAATCATTATCTCTCCATTTTTCTTCCTTATAGGAACTATGTTTTCAATCCACGTAGAGTGGTGGATAGGTTAAATAATGCGAGCTTGTAGCATCTTTTCTACCTCCCTTTGAATTGCTTTAGAAACTTTTGGATTATAAGTTCTTAGTTTCTACTAGAAGGGTGTAGTACTTGGCTTGAGAGGTATTTGGTGTTGGAAGTTTCCACCTTTAAAATTTTTCAAATCGTGGTAGGACCAAGCAAAAGTATCTTTGAATTCTTTCAATAAACTTATAAATCTTCATTTCTCATCCAGAGAGCAACACTTCCCTAAGTTAATACATCTGGGTTCTTCTTCTGATTCTCCTATGTTAATCTTCTCGTAATCACTCTAATTTTTATCCTCATGTGGAAGTGATTCATGTCTTGGAGCACCATATCTATCAAATTGTCCTTCTAGGGAGACCAGACCCTTGGGAATTCGATTTCCTTTCAATTGAAAGATTTCTCCTCCTGTTGTTTCATTTGGACAAAACTCATCACAAGTTGTTAAGGATCCCTCAAAATAATTTGTACCAAAACCTTCAGCTAATTGCAAAAATTTATTTATTTGGTTGTCATCCTAAAAAACATACCAATGATCAACATTATCCAATACTTTGGGCCTGTGAACTATCTCAATTTTATAAGAAGTTTTCTTGAAATTTGCATGTGGTAATAATAGGGAGGAAGAAACAGCCAGTGAATCAGCCCTACTATTAAATTCTTGAGGAATAGCTTCTATTAAGAACACTTCAAACTCCTCTATTTCATCCCAGACTCAGTTCCTATAATGCTTGAGCCTTTCATTCTTAGCTGAATACAACCCACGTACCTACCTAACCACCAGCTCTACATCCCCTTTGGCTTTTAGCATTCTGACTCCCATCTTCTTCGCTTCTTGTATACCTAGCAGAAGAGATTCATATTCTGCGGTATTATTAGTGTTGTCAAAATCAAGCTTGAATGCTTGAGGAAATAATTTTCCTTCTAGGGATATTAACACAATGCCTGCTCCTAAACTCACTACTGCATAACTCCCATCAAACTCTAGAATTGAGAGACCATTTGAAGTATTGGTGGTTTCTTCACTGCTGAGGCCAGGTGTTGAGGAAATCATATAATTTCCAAATTCAAACTCTTGATAAAACACTTGAGCCTTAAGGTCTTCAGATGGGAAAACAATATATTTTGATTTTCCTTCTGGCTGCAACACTACCCTCTTATCTCCAACTAGAATTATTGTTTGGGACCAATCAAGCTTTATCTCTCCTTCGAGATCCCTATAGAAAGTCCTGCTTAGGAGCATACCATAACTTGCAGGAATATCAGCAACAAGTATAGTCAACTTAATCTTTTTACTAGGGTATGCAACTAAACCCACCTGAGCATCTTTAATTTGTCCAACTAAGGGAACTTGCTTAGCATCTAAAGCATAACATTCACCAAAGGTTTCAGTGAGTGGAAAGTCTAAAGCTTTAGCTACTAAAGCTGGCATGATATTGTCTGAGGCCCCTGAATCTATTACACAATTGTTTAATTTGAATCCATGGATAACAAAGATAAGTAAAAGGGTTTAGGCTTGACACCTAAGGGAGGAATTTTCTCTTGTACAAGATTTTTCTCTTCCTGAGGATCCTTTCTCTTGGTTGATGAATTTTCTAGAGGAGCTTTCTTGGTAAATGCAACATTGGTACTAGCATTGACTGGATGATCGATAAAAGGCTGAGTAGACTTGACATGCTTAACCAGTCTATTCATTCTTAGATATTCAGTAGGAGTAACTTGAATCTTGGAGGTTTCATAGAAATCAATAATATCAAAAGAAGGAGTAGAACTATTTTTCTTTATTGAATCATCTTCTTTAGAAAAAGAACCCTTAAAATTTGGTGGCTTTTGTGAAAAATCTTTACCTTTTTCCTAGCGTTGTGATGTAGATGGTGTGTCAGTTGTCTGAGAATTTTGGTAGCTTCTAGTCAACATAGTGCATGCAGGGTCCTGTACTGTTGCCAAAATACTTCCTCCTCTTTCAGAATCGGGTTCGTATTCTACATAAAAAAATTTGGAGCCGCCAGGCAACTGAGGACTCCCTTCATCATCAAGTGATTCCTTTGTCAACTCTTAATTTACATGCATTTGCATTGAGCGGATCATCTCTAGACATGAGGTCCCATCATGATCATTGTGAGATGGAAGGTGCACATGTTAGCCCTCCTAGGGGGAGCTTCAAGTAAATTCTTATTAGCTAAAGTTCTATTGCTGGGTCCAGCTTGTTCAAGTGCACCTTTGGGTATATCTTTATACAAAGGAGGAGGATTTGTATTATTTTTGGGAAGCTGCCTTTTGAGGGTAATTACATCATTCACCAATCTTTGCAGTATTGGATCAGAAGAGGACACATTTTGAGCATTCGGTATTTGGACATCCTTCCTCCACTTTCCTGTTGTGATTAGGTCATCTTCCAACTCAATAGCTTGATTTTGGGCAGCCGCCAAGTCTGCTGGTCTATTTCTCCTAAGATGGAAACCCACGTCAGGAGGCATTGAATTCACAAAGAAGCATTGTTGATTATCAAGAGTGGGTCTCTTTTCGGTAGGGATTTTGTTAATGAATTTTTTATAATGAGCTACATAATCCCTCATGGGCTCATGAATATCCTTTTTCATTTGAGTAAGTTGAGCCAGCAAAGAATGCTCATCATTAGCACTTTTAAAGTGATTCTCAAAAGTAGTTTTCATAGAAATCCAGTCTGTCATGGATCTCGCTACTAAATGTCCAAACCAGTCAGTTGCTCCTTTAGTTAGGGTTTGAACAAATAGTCTAACTGCAACATCTTTATGTTCACTACCAAAATTCTTGTAGCCACATTGAATGAGTTAAAATGTTCTTCTAGTAAAATTTTCCCATCTCCTGAAAATCTTGGAAGAACATCCTTAGCACCTTTAGGCAAAGGGTGATGTTGACCCAAGGCTAGAGGGCCTACAACTACTCCCCATGGTTGTGCCATTATGGTTAGTGGAAATATAGTTACTAGGGGAGGTGCTTGAATTCCAAAAAGGATAAGGGCTTGCCAAAGGTTATTTGAAACATAAGGGGTTGGTAAGACTTTGGGTGGAGACGAGGGTCTACTTTTTGCCTTGGACTTAGGAGAAAAAGTGCTATGCAACTCAAGATTTTTTAATTTGTCAAAGAAAGGGTTGGGTATTCCCTCCCTTCTGAGAGACCGAGTATAAGGCCGAGAATCTAGAATGATAACCCTAAGGTCTTTGAATAGCTCTATTTACTATCTCAGCTTCTTGAACAATGGGGAGGCCTCTTAACTATTCACTGATTTCTTCTTCCTCTTCTAAAACACGTAAGACTTGATGGAATTGTTCATCACTTGTTCTTACTTTCCAAGTAAGTGCACTTAAATTAGATATAATATCTTGTTGTGTATCCTCAAAATTTAAGCCTGGTTGAATGACAGGAGGAAGTTCTTGTTGATTAGGTATAATGTCTCCAGGTAAGACCATGATTATATGATGTTATACATAAGTCTATTTTTTTAGCGCTTCCTAGTACAGTCACCAAAAATTGTTAGTAAATGAATTGGTTTCTTTCTCTTCTCTCCTTGACCCCTTTGTGCACATAGGCTAACTGGCGAGAAACCTCAGCAATTACTAGGCTATCAAAAGCATAACAAGGTAATTTAAATGGTTCTCCTTCAAATCTTCCTGCTCTCAGATATGTAAACCTCCTGAACTAGCTGAAGAAACTCCCGTAAGTATTCACAAAGGTCTTGGCCTCCTCAGACAATCTTTTCTCAGTGTTTCCTTAGAGTTCATGTGTCAACTTCCCAAAAAATACTCCATTTACTTTGTGAAAATTAGCCATATAATAGTCCTTTTGAAGATGAGGATGATAGTCATAGACTTTCATATTGGGAACAAGTTGTTCATGAAATAAACCCTTCCATTCTCAGGTACAGGCTAGAGTATAGAACAGATATGAGGACATATGAAAACATTCTCCTTTCAAGGTCACTTGAATGTATCTGCTATTGTTTCAGCCCAGTCTATGTACCATTCTCCTTTCAAGGTCACTTGAATGTAAAAATACATCCAGTCATGCCAGTAATATGCATGCTAGTTTCCCTTAATCCTATTCAACATGATAATGAGGTCTACTACCTCAGGCTTGAAATGATCTATAGTCAATAGCTTTGGAAGCTGAGACCCTCCTTTCTGAGCCTTAAGGAGCCAATATTGAGCTATTTCATTTTTGTAAAACTACCTTTTGGTAGCAAAAATTGACTGAGAGGAAGGTATGTTCCAACCCTCATATGGGCCTTTCTCCAAGATTCCTAAAGCTTTTTGTACTACTTCCCTAGTTATAAAAACTAGTGGGTTCCCATCAATTTTCCTTATGCACTTTTCTTCAAAACTATATCTCCTGGAACATTCTACAATCAATTCATAGCAAGGGTCTACTATGGGAAATGCAGCTGCATCGGCTAAGCCACTTTAGATAGCTTTATTTAGCATGGAGCCTAGTATAGGCTCCTGAATGCAAGCTATGATATCTTCTAAGGCTCTAATTTTGATATGAGTATCCTCACAGTCGGGTAGGGAACATATCAGTGGGGAGGTGTTTACCAAATTAGGCACTGAGTTCTTCATCTTAGGCTTATAAATTTAGGAATTAACAAGAGAAAAACAATAAGCTGATAAAGAAATGTGCCTTAAAGTAATACTGCAACAAAGGAGGAAGCCAGCTAAAGGAGCTCACCTAGTTTTCTATGAATGCCAGAGCTCTGAAACGAGAGGAGAATACCTTACTTAATGGCTGCTACATGAAATCTCCTTAACATTATGAGAAAATATGGTTGGGTTTTCGGTTTCTATCACAAATCTTTTTGCAAATCTCTGAGAGATTCAGCGCGAGCCGTATTAATGGTGCATCCCATTTGAATTAATGATTATGTGATGTCTCGCGGCATATTAAACATAAATTATTGTACTTATCTTGATTGAAATGAATTTTAAATGTCACTTCTATTAATTATGCACTTTCCCCATGCACGGATATCATAACATAGTGCTAGCTGTCATATATATCATGTCACACAACAAATAGCTTTCTTTGGGAGAGTACAACATACATATTTAAAAAAATTATTACTGTGAAAGAGTAACTCTGTTGTGCAAGTTGTTCAATGGACATTAGGTGAAGAATTCCATAATGCTACTCATTGATGGAAAGTTAATGCTGATATTGCAGCTATGTTAATGGCTTTGGGTTTAGAAATAGGTGAAAATATTCAGACCATTCATTTTGTTATGATTTCTCTTTTTCCTAAAGATTTGATTGACGAAATTAATTTTTTGCTAGAATATGCACAAACAGGTGAATATTTTGAGTATAGTAAGTGTTTTGTAAACAAAGAAGACATTGAAAAGATAGGTATTTTACCATTTCTATGATGGAAAATGTCAATTGATAGAGAGATTTACGAAAAAGATATAGAAAATCAATGGGTAAATCTATGTGAAGAAATCACACAATATAAACAATTTGAAGTTGTATCAATATTTCCAATTGTCTTTCCACAATATGAACATTCTATCTGTGTACAAATAAAAAAAAAACATTGGAATTATAAAGGTTTTACAGCAAATCAAGTTGCATTGAGGATGCCAATCATCTATTTGAAATGTTGTCGCAGTTTTCATGAATTAAGATGAAGGATAGTTGAAAATTTTTCAAGCTGATAAAAAAGTAAGGTAATTACTATAATATTTATATTATTTTAAACTTAATAAATCATAACATTAATTTTTGTCATCTTTTTCATTTTTTTGTATGTTTTAATTTAGGTAGACAAAAGGTTATACCTTTGGAAAGTATGATAAGAGGGATAAAATATTTTTAATTTTATATGGGAGGTTGTTCATATTTGCAGTAAAGCATGTTCTTGTTAAATTATCTAGTTTACATTTAATTCATGAGCTTTATCTGCGGATCAAAATACCCTCAGTCAGGTGATCTCTGAGAAAAATAAAGAATTGATATAATATACAATGATTATGAGGTTCTTAGTTGGTCGCTAAGTCTCCAGATGCAAGTTGGCGATCAATTTTGCGGGTCGCCAGATGTCAAAATTATTCAGTGGTTAGTTCTTTTATTCAGTGACCTGGCAATTTCAATGGTCGCGTGTTCTCATTATTCTAGCGGCTATGTCTCAAACATTCAGCGATTCAACAACACAATTATCTCAAGTCTTCCAATGTAGTGGTTAAGTTATTAAAAGTATGTTGATTTGAGGATATGAATTTTTTATATAGAATTAGAATATTTTTAGAAATGTGGAAATTTTCTTCATTGTTTCTAGTGAAATATAGTTAATTGAATAGTGTATATGTATTTTTCAATACTATAAAATATATTTCCAATAGTAATATGTAAAAGAGTTTGCATATTTAATTTTTGTATTTTGAGTTGGTGAGTAAAGAAATTGTTTTATAATCAGTGATTTAAATTTTCTAGTAAAAATTTATTTGTTGACTTAACAAGTCAGGTTTGAATGATAGTTTTCAATATTTTACGTTTTCATGATTTTATGCAGAGAGTCATGTAGCAATTTTGATTTTAAAGACTTATTGGTTATTGGAAGAAAAGGTAGTCACTGAATTTGATAGCTTGCTATGTCTTTATATAAGTATTCATCGACTATAATTTTGAGGTGATAAGTGTGCATACAATGGATGAAGAGATTACCCGACTATAGTTTTATTTAGGGAAGAAATCATTAAAGTTGGTTGATCTCATAAATGTTTATTCAGTGTAGTTAACACATTAATTTTTTTAATAACCCTACCAAGAACTCAAAATGATTTATTTCATATTTAGTAGTGATGAATAGCTTAAACCGTTATGTCAAAATAAACATTTAATGGGGACTGTACCATTGTCTCATTATCTCATAATGAACCTTGTAGTTGACAAGAAATTCGAAGAATGTGTGAACAATTGTCATTGGGGAGATGTTTGATACTTTTTAAATTTCTTTGTTCGATAGGGTTTTAGGTAGTAGAAAATTCTAATATAGAAATGACTAACAAAAAAATCCAATAATTATTTGACAAGACTAATTTTTTTTGACATATACAAGGTTGTCGGATTTAGTTGTTAGTGATTTCTAAATGTGAATTTTGTTTTAAATTTATTTGTCTGTGTGATAATATTTAGTGGTCATGACATCATAATCGATTAACGGTTTTCAAAAAATTTATTGCTCTGATAGTAGTTGGAAAAATACAATAATCGATATAAAAGAAAGTAAAGCCATACACCGTTCTATGCACCATTTTTACTAATATTTCCTATTTTCAATAGATATACTGACGATAACTGCAAGTGAAAAGAATAATTGTTGAAAACAAGAACATTAATTAATTGTACTTTTTTATATGTTTTATGTGTATTAAATTATGTTATTAAATTAATAGACTTGCAGTATGTATCATTTGATTGTTTGAATTGCGTATATCTTGAAGAGAAAATGGTTACCAATGTATAACCTTGTACAGTATGGCTAGAAATATAAATAGTTACGATCATCTTGATGGAATAGAAAATGCATCAAAAGGAATCATAGATACAAACCTTTATTTTCACAATTTAAATGATCGACACAAAAGGATTAAATCAGAACTAGTTCATCCCATTACACAAAGGCTCATTGACAGTGGATTAATAAAAGCTTCAGGATTTCCAATTGCTATTTAGGTACCAAAACTAAGTATAGAGTTCATTCAAAGATTTGATCCACATACTAGAGAAATAAAGGAAGAAAATAATGAAGTAGTCATTTGTTTGAACAGAGAATCAATACAGAAGTACTTTGTTTTACCTTCAAGAGAAGAATACTCAGAATGGAATTTCTCTCTTTCAGTGTCAAATTTTAGCTTAAAAAGGTCACGATGGTGAGGTGTAATTTCAAATAGGTGGTTTGAAACCATTAGAGCAAGCAATTCTAAGTTACCGAAAACCCTATACAAAACAAATTTAAAAAAAGAGATTGTTAATATTCTAGTACTTTTGCATAGAATCAAAGCAAGTGAACAAGCCCTACATTTTGAAGAATGGTGGTTTTTTCTTGTGCAATGTATAAGTAAAAATAATATCTATATTGATTGGGCACAACTCATAAGTGATAGGCTTACTGGAATTCTTGTTTCAGCAAAGAATTCATACAGATTTGCAATGTCATCTTTCCTCATCTATGCCCTAGCATGTGAACATATAGGGAATGACCTTCCTAGTGTTGGTGAATATGATACAAATATTTAGGTTTATGATTTCTATCCATGGATACAACTTGAAAATAGCTATGGAAATTTTAGAAGGGTTAATGATTTCTTTCAATGAAGCTCTATGCCATGAAATTTAGGGTTGTCCAGAATGCAGATTATTAGATGCAACTGCTCAAATAATAATATAATTTGGTAGCTATTATACTCAATATCCTACATTTACGTATATTAGGATTAGAGGGTTTGATGGGTTTCCATACAAATTGCCTAAATATCTAGATGATAAAATGGCTTTGATAGAGTTGTCCAGACAAATTATTGAGGTCAACAACAAATATAGTGAATGACATAAAGTTGGTATTCATTTTCCAATATCGATAGGTTCTTATACATACTTTTCTAGTCCTTCTACAATGAATGTCATCAAATCATTTGGAAAAATATATAAATTTGATGAATATAATGTTATTAGGCATCATTTAAACCCTTCAAATTATGTAAAGTAAAACTTGCATTTAGGCCCTAGTTTTAATCACGTTCCTTCATTAGAAGATTTATAGGCTAATTATAAAGATGACTTTGAAATGAGAGAAAGATCATGGTCCCAACTCACATTTGAATAGATTCAACTTTATAATATTGATATAGATGTGAAAGGACTATATAATGATCAATCTAAATTGTTTTTTGATCATTATTTGGACAAAATAAAAGGGACACCTTTGCAACTTGTACAATTTGAAGAACTTGAATTAGACAATCTTGAAAAGAGAATGGAACAGATAATGAAAAGGACCAAGAAATGGGTTTTGTACAAGAAAACAACCAATGACTCATCAAACACACAAGGACAGTCAAGAATAGAAGATCAAACAATAGCTTCAGTTCCTATAGTTTTACCAACAATGTCAACAACAGTTAAGTTCATTGAACAAATGACAGGAGGGGATGATCAACCACTGGATAAAGACATATCTATAAGAAAGACTTGTGTAAGTGGTTCAGTTGCATTGATTAATATATACAATTTAGAGGAAGTATAAAAAATAGAACAAGAAGATAAAATAGATAAATCAGAACAAAATGCATCAATGCAATCTTTTGAAGAAGAACCACTAAATCAAGAAAGAGATTTTATTGAAGGTAGTGTAACATGTATTCAAAATATAGTACCCAAGTTTAAAAGTTGAGGTCATCAAATACAAAGCCCTACAATAAGGAAATTAGTTGATAATGAAAGTTTAGCCTCTGCCTCAGAAATTCTAGGCACTGCTTCATGGATAGAAGAAACAGTGCAAAGAAGAAAAAAAACAAGGTAGAATTGTTAGTGAAGATTTTGTTTCTGAAATGATAAATGAAAGTAGTGGTTCAAGGAAAAAAAAAGAAAGAGGCAAACTAGCTGCTCTTCAAAAACATCAAGAAACATGACATGTAATAATACAAGTTGCAGAACCAAAACAAGATAGTAATTTATTTGATCTAAATGTAGTAGATTTTGATGTAAATGAAATTGACATAGGACCTACATTCCATGATCATACAGTTGATATGTGGGATTTCACATATCATGAGGTAAGAGAGAGATTGGATCAATTAAAAGATGAAAAAACATTCTAAAATCTACTATCAAACATTTATCTGATTATATCCAGAAAATTTTAGGTCCTATGTCTTTTCAAAGAGAAAGTCAGAGAGAAGATATTTTTGATCCATCACTTAAATCAGGTGAACAAATTATCAAGTAGATGCATGAAGACAGAAAGATGGCCCAACTCTCATGAGAATAGGTATAATTTCTTAATTCAAGAGGTGTGCATCTCATTGACTATGTAGGCAGATATTACAAAATATATATTGACCTAAAAGGTATTTTGTGTACAGAATTGAAAATGCTCAAAGAATAGAAAACAATATATAGTAGATAATAAAAGGTATTGCAATCTAGAAAAGATATGGAAAGTGAAGAAGCTTTGAATGTAAAAATTATCAAATCCACTAACACACCTCTACCGAAGTGGATTTTTTCAATCAAATTCAAAACAATGATGTGGATAGATGTTATTCAAGAAGTTCAAAATCTAATTGAGATAGTTGAGATGGGCATTACACATGAAACATATGTTTTCTAATATGGGCTGCAATATTGATGTAGCCAATGCTGAAAATGCTCTAGATATAGAAATGTTGACAAAAAATTATGAATTGTATCTTCAAAGTATTATCATGAAAGAAGCATATGAGGAAGTAGATATATACAAATTGACTACAATTAGAGAGCTATTAAAAATTGTAAATGAAGACACATGAAGCATTTCTGAACAAATTAAAACAATTAAAAGGAATTATGAATATTCGATTGTAAGAAGTGAAAATATTATCATACCATAGGTACAAGAAATGCTTGTTGTAATTAGAGCAATGGATCAATATAACAGTAACAAAGTTGAAAAAGAAAAGGCCATTAGCAGATGACCTTGATATTCTTGATGAAGAATGAAGTTTTGAGCTGGATATTTGACACCTGACCCATGAGCACAGGGATGGTAATTATTTATGAAGAATGGTGTAGATTAGGCTGAAATGGTGGTCACCATATCTTGTAATAACTCAGTCAAATTATCAAGAAAATCTATAGAGAAAGTTTTCAATTATCAATTAAAGAAGATCAGATGAGTGCAAAAGTTTTTGGTCTTTGGAGCACTCGAGAGCCTTAATTTTTATTCTACAAAGGATTCCAAAATGTTTTAACTTTATATTTTTGAGTCGTAATGTCTTATTTAAAACACCTTTATCTACTTATTTATGCATATAACATGTCCATTCATGTAAATGAATTCTCTTTTGGTTTGCATATTTTTGAGTTATATAAATATTTGATAATTTATGAAGCTAAAATACAGTATTTTAGGTCTACTTTTCTGTGAGATTTGTTTGGTAAACTTGGTACTCTATATAGTATTAATGGAAATGTACAAAAACTAGTTTTCATAGTTTTGATTTTGGACATCTGGTTTTTGTATATTATTATCATACAGTTTGGTTCATGATGATGTTAGAAACTTGTATATCGATGTAAATGATTTCTCTATTGGTTTGAAAAATATTGAGTTTGAGGAATTGTTGGTAATTTATGCAACTGAAATACAGTATTTTAGGGTTGGTATTATGTGAAATTTGTTTAGTAATATTTGTACTAAGTATAGTATTGTTTTAATTATATGTAAACTCATTTTAATTGGATATTTTTTAAATTTAAGGCATCTGGTTTGTGTAATTTGTTATCATATAATTTGGCTAAAGATGATGTTAGAAACTTGTTTATTTTATATTGTCATGTTTTAATGAATTTGTAGTTTTTGTGTTATATGATGGATTTGATATTGCAAGGTTTGATTTGATATTAGTTGACAAATATATGGATGTCAAGATCATAGAAATTGAATTAAGGAAGGAGATGATAGAAAGCTTTCAGACAATCACTCCATAACAGGGGAGAAATCTAGTGAGAAATTGAGGAGTGCTTATCCTCCCAAAATGGGATATAGTTGTTGCAATGGTCCTAGATGCAGTTAGAAAATAGAGCATATCTATGCACAAGATCAGGGAGGAGGCAGAATAGACCATTAAGGGATTCTCTTTCAGTAATGACCATCAAGCCTTGGTCATGTGGTCTTTAAAGAAGAATAAAAAAAATAAAGGAAAGTAGATTACTACGGGTGATCTCATTGGTAGCCTCATAGTGAAAAGGGTCACTGAATCTTCTATAGTTGAGGCTTCAAGTATGGTGGTAACAACAATTGAGTTGATAGTGAGGGAAGCAGAAAACAAAGCCAATAAAAATGAGGAGGTAACAACAAGCCTAGAAACAATACTAAATTCTTATCGGGAATTAACATAGAGAGTATATGAGAAGGATAAATTAATTATAGACTTAAAAAAGAGGTTGGGTGAACAAGGCCCAATTAAAGCATCAGGGAAATTGCAAATTTCTTCGTCCCCTGCTGGACCTTCATCTTAAAGTCCTATTATTGAATATTTGCCTACCTGTCTTGCCCCTTCCATCAGTGATGAAGACATAGAACAAAGACAGAAGTAGAGATATGAAAAAAAAATAAACGATACCATTCTACAATTTTTTGCAAATGTAAAATCATAAAACAAATTATACAATTGCTAAGTAGTTGTTTGATATTTTCATCAGTTTTAAGAAAGAAGTAGCCACTATAGACCCAATTTTGGATAAGCAGGTTTGTAGAGAGAATAGGTTGAAGTCATTCTTTGAAATGATCATAGTTTAGTGTAATGATTATAGATTATGAAGTTAGATAAGCTATTTGGTTGTTGTTCAATGTTAATGGACATGTTGTAAAATAGTTTAAATGTTTTTAGTGACTTAATGGAGATAATCTGAGAGAAAAATAGTGAAGATGTATCAGTCCAATTATGAATTATAGACTTATCTCTGGATAGAAGTAATGGTAGGTATGTTATTATTGACAGTAATGACAGGTAAGTTATGATTGTCAGATATGTTGTGTTAATTTTTGGAGTATACTTTACATTGAACTAATTATCTTTCTTTTATAGTATGTCAATTATCGTCGACTAAAGTTTTGTTCTGTATGACTATTTAACCAAAGAGCATTTTACATGGTTATTTTATCATGTTTAGATTTCATATAAATTTTAATTTGTTTTTAAATTATTAGATATATAGGTGCAATTAAATTTTCCACTTAATTTATTAGAAAAGTTTAAATAGTTGTGCATGAGATTTGATGTTTCTGAACTTTATTGCCATTCAAAAACATCCAAAAAATATAAGAAGTTAAACTGTAGTTCAAAAGAATATTATGAATTCCATAACATGTTTGTACATATGCAGTGAAACATAAATTGTTTGAATCTAATGTTCTTGTTAAATTAACATTTGTTATGCATGCCAAAAGCCTATATCTTTGAAATCAAATTATGTATTATTAATGTATTATAATGAAGATTATAATATACAATTATTTTCTTGGAAATTTAAATTTAAAAATTCTAATCACATTTTTTGTTTGTTATATATATATATATATATATATACACACACACATATATACACATATATATAGATATATATATGTATATATATATATGTATATATTTGTATATATATGTGTGTGTGTATATATATATATATATATATATATATATATATATATATATATATATACATATATATACACATATATACATATATATATATATATATATATATATATATATATATATATATATATATACATATATATACATATATATACATAGATCTATATATCTAGATATATGTGTATATATGTATATATATGTATATATATGTATTTATATATATATATTGTTGGAAATATTCAAGACTATCTAGGTTAGTGAGAGGGGAGCGGTGAATCAGTAACTTTAAAACTTTTAATAGATTCAGATCTTAATAATATTGGATTGATAATCTAACTGCATGCATGAGTAAAAAAAAGAATAAAACATTCATAACACTTAGAACATAGAGAGTTCGTGACCCAGAAACCTTCCAAGTAGAAAGTAAAACTGGGGTGGGGATGATACCCACAAAACTTCAATATTGCAGTATAAATTTTTCCGGTTAAGGCTTACAATGATCACTTCTGATGATCTGCCCTATTAGGAGCAATAAGGACTGCTAGGTCCACCTTGTTAGAGGTTTTACAAACATACAATGAAGTATGCACTCGGTTAAGAAAGTTTTACAAAGACTGTTAAGTCTACCCGGTTAAAGGATTTCAGGCTGATTCACCTAATAGGATGAAACAGTAGATCTCTTACTTGCAATTGTACTTGCTGATTGAGATTCTCTGATGTACTGATCACCTTCTATGATAGATAGATCTTTGCTGCTTCTTATACTATTGTATCCCTTTGTAATTCGCTTCTCTCTTTCTTTCTCTCTTTTTCATACTTCTCTATTTTATCATACTTGGATATGACATAAAAAATTATTTATATATCAATCTAAGTCAATTCCAAAACAATTACAAAGTCGGCTCTTAAACAAGTAAACACAAATATTACTAAGTCGGCCCAAATATAGTTACACAGTTACTGCAAACTAACTCGGTGACTTTCTGATACTCAGTGTCCACTGCGTTACATGGCATTATCATGCACTCGGTAGAAGTGGAAACTTGGTCCATACTAACAACTCGGTTGTAGTTTCGAACTCGGTAAATACTGGAGACTCGGTAGATAAAGTGTTACCTGGTAGAAACTAAATTTCTCGTTTAACCGTGCAGCACTTGGTAAACACTATGAAACTTTGCAAGATCAGTATGCACTATTTTACTCGGTAGGCTCTACTCAGCTCGGTAAGCTCTACTCAACTCGGTAAGCTCTGCTCTACTTTATATGTACTATTCTACTCGGTAAGCTCTATTCTGCTCGGTATGTACTGTTCTGCTCGGTATGCACTGTTTAGAATAAGTGTTGTCACTAATGACAATCATGCTTAATGCCAACAATCTCCCCCTTTGGCATTAGTGACAAAAACACTTATAGCCAAAACTTATATACAAGAATCATGCTAAATCTTTTTTTGATTTTTCAAAATTTATCTTTGTCAAACTGTTGTTTATATATTTCATGACTCCCTTATATAGAGTACTTTCTCCCCCTTTCGTATTACACACCTTAATCTTATACACTTTCTCCTATACATTTTCTCCCCCTTTTTGACAATAATGCCAAAGGTGTATATACAAGTATTTTACAGGGAGAATCCAAAATGTGAAAGAAAATCAGAATGTACCTTTATGATTAGTGCTAGAGTTCTATCCCAATTCTCTTGCAGAATCTTGCATGTTTGGAGTGCAATTTGGACTTCTGCAGAGAGTTCAATCATGTGATCTGTAATGGAAAACTGATTTTCATGGAGTAATGCTTTTGAGTGAACAATGTGCTTTTGCATTATGTCCATGATGGGAAGGATCATGTTCTGAATATCTAGCAGTGTTGACCAGATCTTTGTATCTTCTTTTAATAATTCTGACTGCCTATTTGATAGGAATGTGATTTTCATATGATGTGTAGAGCTTGAACTAGGTTCAAGTTGCAACCTCTGTACACTGTCCTTCAGATCCTCATCAATCTTATTCAATTTTTCTTTGACTTCCTTAGTGAACTTGGCAACATTACATAGCTTAGCAACAAGTGAGGTAACATTGGAATAGGAGGACTCAATATCTGTCAAAACTAAAGATAATTCTACCTGATTAATAGCTATATGCTGAGCAACATGCTCATGCACTTTATTGTCAAATTTTTTCTCGACTTTCTCAATAATCTTCTCTAACGCAGAGGAATCCTCATGGAACTTGTTTACGGCCTTAGCTAACTGTAACAAAATATGTTAAGAGGAATCAACTTTAATACCTAATGCTTCTGACAAAATATCCTTTGCATCTTCAATAATTTTATATTCCTTGTCCCTTTCTTCTTTTAGTTTCTTCTGCTTTGCTTTCTTTTGGAGGAGTTCACCAATGTTTTGCATTTGATCTGCTGAAAGATTTGCAAAGTCTAATTTTGGAATCTCTATCTCCTCATCTAAGTCTATATCCTCTTCTACATTCTTACTCAAAAATCTTGTGCTCGGTTGAGCCTTAGGATCAACTATTATTGCACTTAATGCCTTTGTAGAAGTTATTGTAGACATTGTAGGACTAGCTGTGAAAAATGATAAACTACCGACTGGAATACTTGAAGGGCTTAAAACTGAAGTATTCACAATTGTAGAATCAAAAATTGAAATACTTACTGAAGTATCCAGAACTAAGGTACTTACTACTGGAAAACTTGATATGGAAGTAGGTACTAAAGTAGATACAGGAGACTGCAACTTGGTAAAAGAGGTGGTAGTCATTTCTGTCGATGATTCATTGAGTTGTGCTAGTGATGATTTGACATTTGATGTATCTATAGAAGTTGTCATAATCATACTTGAAGTTATCTCCATGCTAGGTGTAGCAACTTTTTCTGGAGAGTGAGGAAGTGAGGCAATGACTTCTGCAGCTATCTGAACAATATTATCTTCCTCATCACTTTTCTTGTCTACCTCAGTATCTTCTTCATGTTCATCACTGTCATCATCAATATCCTTGATTATCACAGTTTCGACACTTATTTTGTGAATATTATAGATGTTTTTCCATGTGGCAGTGGCACTCTTCACAACTGACTCAATATCTTTGATCAAAATCAAACAACTATTGAATTTGAGGGTCATCTTAATTTCATTATCTATCAATGCCTTATTAATTTCAGCATTTTTCAAACTTGGCATTAATTGCCTCAAGGTTTGAGCATAGATGTCCTTGATAGTTTTTCTTGCATTGGACCGTCTCAACTTAATTTTGTTCAGCAGAGTTCCTGGGATTCGATAAGCTATCTCTTTAGGTGAGTATTTCCATGTTCCTATTTTCTAATAACAACATCTTCAATTTCCTGCTGCTCTTCCTCAGATCTGATTTCATATTTTAGAGATTTGAAGTTTGCAATTCCAGATCCTTCTTTCATATCCTTGATCTTTTCTTTTAATGAAGGAGGAGGCCTTTTGAATACTATTTCTTCACTATCTTTGCCTGCCTTGCCTCTTGCACTCCTTGTAAATGCTGCAGAGGGTTGCTTGGGTGCCTTGGTGATAATTACTTTTCCTTTCTTCTTTGTTGGTACTTGTTCTTCTTCCTCCTCATCCTTTTTCTCTTCTTCTTCTTCAAAGTCCTCTCCTTTTTCCTCGGTTGACATTAGAGGTGTGCTAGCTTGTATTTTGGCCATCCTCTTTCTTCCTTTGTTAACCACCTGTGGAAGCTTTATACTAAGCTCAATTCTCTCCTTAGCTTCTTCATATGTCCCAAAATATGGTGCCTTTGGATTAACAGGTTGATTAATTAGAGCTTCAATAATATTCTTGGTTTCATCAATATTTACCTCATAGGGAAGAGGTTTCACATGTACAATCGTTGGTTTTGCTGCCTGTATATACAGATTATCACAGTCCACCATGAAACAAATATCATCTTTGTAATCTTCCACCAATTTCTGTGGAATCCAGAATCTATTGTTCATTTTATCTTTAAATGATTCAAAATAGTTATCCATTATGCTTTCAAAATTGTCACCCATTTCTAAAATGTATTCATTCATCTGATAAAGAACCGGCACATCTTTTCTCCATACTACCGTGCCTTTTGATGGGAAAAACTTTTGAGCATAGAAAAATAAACAAACCAAAAGTGACCCAAACTTACATGGATTTTTCTTTGAGGTTTGGATGCTCTCCATGTTCTTGTTGAACTATTTCAACAAAAGATTTGCTAGGTCAAATGACATATTGTTCTTTACAATTTTGTATGCTAGGTCAACTGCTTCACATGGAACACTGTTCTGCCGACTTGAACTGTATATCTTGTGAGCTACGATATGTATACCAAACTTCAATTATACATCAGTAATTCTACTTATCTTCATACCTCTACCGTCCCACTCAGCTAGGGTTTTCTCTTCCAGTTCCGTCCGACCTAGGGTTTTTGTAGATTTTTCCTTGTTGAGCATGGGAAGACCAGTAATTCAGTGAATCATCTTCTTCGTAATCTCTACTAGTTGCTCAAGCCATATTTTACCTTCATGTACTCGAATGAGGATATATCTGACCCATTTTATCTGAAAGCTCTGAGGCAAGTGTGTGATGTGAACTAAACCCTTATCTTCCAAATGTTGATGCTCTGGTTTGAGAACACCATCGACACATAGTTCCTCGTGAATAGTATCTATCTCTAGGGTTCCAAGCTCTTGAATTGTACACCTAAAATGACTATGAATATCGTTAATAAGGAGTACCTTAGGAGGAATCCGAGATTGAGCTCCACTCAGGTCTAGGGTTTCCGCAACTGCGGGCACGAGTTTGAAATCTAGTGCTTTCCATTCTCCATGAACCAACATTTTTGAATCTTTCTTCATTTTAGCATTGGATGATGCCATGGTAGCTCGGTGAAGATAGTAAATTCTTTGAGGAAAGAGAATATCTTGCTAAAATATGCTTCGAAACACTTGATTGCACTAGGAGAATTTTTTTCGCAGTGAATAGTGAACTTGATTTCACTCCTTTTGTTAAAACTTTGTCATTAATGCTCAGTACGAATTAGGGTATTGAATTAGATAGGCTGTCATCCACTATGAATTAATTTCTCGGTGAAGACTCCGCAACTCGGCGATCATACGAATTCATACTTCTCCGACCTTACTCAGTAACCAAATGAAGTTAGGTTACTCCCAACCTTTCTCGGTGGTAACTGATACCGACCTTCTTGTGATCTTGCTATGTTTTGCATACTGATTTGGATCTATCTTCCTTTTAGTTGAGGAACTATTTTGGAATATGTCTATGAAGATACAGTTCCAGTGCTTTCTTGGAGACTAGTTAGAGCTCATAGAGCCACTCCCTTCATTAGTGACTTCAGGATTGGTTTGCTCGGTAGGTTTAGGAATCCACTTCTGTCTCATCTACTTCCTAATGTTATTTGCTTTTGCTTTCTTTTCATCTTCAATTTTGCCTAAATTCATGCATTTTTTAGCTATGTGACCAAGCTTAGTGCAATTATAACATCTTATGGTAGAATCCCTTTTTCTCAAGTGGTGCCTTACACAATTCATGCCAATGTGTCCATATTCTCCACAATAATGACATCTACACCAAGTGTTGTAATCCCAACCAAACATTTCTTTAATAATTTGTTCCACTGGAAAGGGTGTTTTAGTTCTGCATTCTGATGCCTTATGACCTTGTTTGCTACATTTGTGACATATGCCTTTAAATCTTGGTTTCTCCTTGCATTCATTTGCTTTATGACCAAGCTGATTGCAATTGTAGCATTTTCCATTGAATTTTTATTTTCCATTGCTCCAACATTTGTTTGAAGTATGACCAATTTTGCCACAGTGATTACAGGTAGGTTTTTTATTCTTTTGAGTACCTTGTTTGGAGGATTCACCTTCCTCTTTGTATCGAAGTCCTGCTTTTCCTTTTTGCCTATGAAGGTTTCATTCATACACCTGATTCATATCTTCTTGAGATTTCAGCATTCTCTCATTGATTTTCCTTTCAGCATCTAGCTCACTCATCACTCTTAAATTGATTTGCTTTTCAGATCTCAGCTCTTCTCTCATATTTTCATTTTTTGATCTTAGAGTCAAGATTTCTTCATTTGCATTGGAGATTTGATCAATAAGATTTTCTAGCTGAAGATTTTTATTCTGGATTTCATTGTTCTTTCCATCTATTTCATCTTTCATCTTGTTTCTTTGTTCCAAGACTTCACAGAATCTTGTTGACTGAATTTCCTGTTCTCTTTTCAATTTTCTCACTTCTTCTTGTAGAGATCCATTCTTTTCTAGAAGTTCTTTGATTGCATTGTTTGCTTCATCTGAGCTGCTTGAAGGGAAAAAGTCTTCAATCTTTTCTTCAACATACTAGTGGTCATTGATTTGATTTGCAAGTTCCTTCCTTCTTTTTAGGGAAAGGGAAAGATGCTCTCTTGCTTCTTTGAGTTGAGTTATGGCCATTTCTAGATCTAGCTTTTCATTCTCAATTACTTTGTTCAGTCTGAATATCTCCATTGTCCTGAATCTTTTCTCAAGCTATCAAACTTTATTCTAAGATCCATTGTGCTCTGATACCAATTGTTGGAAATATTCAAGACTATCTAGGTTACTGAGAGGGGAGGGGTGAATCAGTAACTTTAAAACTTTTAACAGATTCAGATCTTAATAATATTGGATTGATAATCTGACTGCATGCATGAGTAACAGAAAGAATAAAACATTCATAACACTTAGAACATAGAGATTTGGTGACCCAGAAACCTTCCAAGTAGAAAGTAAAACTGGGGTGGGGATGATACCCACAAAACTTCAATACTGTAGTATAAAGTTTGTCGGTTAAGGCTTACAATGATCACTTCTGATGATCTGCCCTGTTAGGAGCAATAAGGACTGCTAGGTCCACCTTGTTAGAGGTTTTACAAACATACAATGAAGTATGCACTTGGTTAAGAGATTTTTACAAAGACTGTTAAGTCTACCCGGTTAAAGGATTTCAAGTTGATTCACCTGTTAGGATGAAACAGTAGATCTCTTACTTGCAACTGTACTTGTTGATTGAGATTCTCTGATGTACTGATCACCTTCTGTGATAGATAGATCTTTTCTGCTTCTTATACTATTGTAGCCCTTTGTAATTCGCTTATCTCTACCTTTCTCTCTTTTTCATACTTCTCTATTTTATCATACTTGGATATGACATAAAACATTGTTTATATATCAATCTAAGTCAATTCCAAAACAATTACAAATTTGGCTCTTAAACAAGTAAACACAAATATTACTGATTCGACCCAAATATAGTTACACAGTTACTGCAAACTAACTTGGTGACTTTCTGATACTCGGCGTCCACTGCGTTACTCGGCATCGTCATGCACTCGGTAGAAGTGGAAACTCGGTCCATACTAACCACTCCGTCGTAGTTTCAAACTCAGTAAATACTGGAGACTCGGTAGATAAAGTGTTACCCGGTAGAAACTAAATTTCCTATTTAACCATGCAGCACTCGGTAAACACTGTGAAACTTTGCGAGCTCGGTATGCACTGTTCTACTTGGTAAGCTCTGCTCGGCTCGGTAAGCTCTGGTCTACTCGGTATGTACTGTTCTGCTTGGTAAGCTTTGTTCTGCTCGGTATGTACTATTATGCTCGATATGCACTATTCAGAATAAGTGTTGTCACTAATGAAAATCATGCTTAATGCCATCAATATATAAAATATATATATATATATATATATATATATATATATATATATATATATATATATATATATATATATATATATATATATATATATATATATATATATATATATATATATATATATATATATATATATATATATATATATATATATATATATATATATATATATATATATATATATATATATATATATATATATATATATATATATATATATATATATATTGTATTGATAGGAAAATTCAAGTAGAAACTTAATATTTTGCATAACAACTTTACAAAGACTTTTCTACATATATAGATATTGACATGACAAATGTTTGAACAAGTTAGTAGTTATATTATATTCAATTGAATTTGAGTTACATGTCAACATTTTGTTTCAAAAAAAGGTGATACATTGAAATTTTATATTTATATGTGGTTCCAACAAACAAACATAATTAATATGCAAATAAATGCAATTAATACAGTGTGGAATGTTCGTAAAAAAAATATTTTAGTTTTTGCCATTGATAGAATTTCAGGCATAGTGGCCTCTTGATAGCGCAAGCTACATGTTGGTAAAAATATTGTTCTTCTTTTGATTCTCCTTTTAATTGGCCCAATTTGTGATGAAGAACAACCGTACACAATAGTTGGGCAACTATTTCTATGAATAGCTAATTTCCCTTTGTATTAAGGTACAACTTCCTATGTGAATGATATTCAATGAATATTGTTTGGTTCCTACTTCCTATTGTGAGTATGTTCTTGACTAGAGAACATCAAAGGAAACTAAGTTTCACCCAAGCAAGTGAAATCTTAGGCAAGGGTCAAAATGCAGAGGCGATATGTTTATGGTCTTCACAATCTTATGATTCCCACAACACAACAGTATGAAAATGTAGTTTAGGAAAATATGATTATGCAAATGAAGTATGGTGATGCAATCTCACAATCAGTTATAACTCTTTGATTATTCTACTGATTAATCAAACTGAAAATAATGAAATAAAACTTTGTTCATTCACTACTTCCAATTTAACGCCAATGAAATAAAATCACATATAGATGAAGAAAATGGACAATAAAGTAATGGCACAAAACTAAATTGTCTCTACAACAAGCTTCACACCAAAATTTTCCGACCTCTTTTATGCACTTCTTCAACAGTATATATAGAATTCAAAATGTACAATGCTTGTAGGAATCGATAACTTTTCAACTTCTTGAATACAAAGAGACAGGGGACAAGTGGCTATGAAATTACATTAAAGAGGAACTAATCTGACCTTGTCTCTTCATCTAATTTTGCTTGATAAGATGAACTAAAATAGACCTTTATCAAATTAATATAATTTAGTCTATAATATCAAGACTGCTCGACATAATGTTGAAGATGTTCAATGAACACTTGCAAGCTTCTATAAGAATTATGTCTCCTCAATAGCTGAGTTTCATGCTATTGAAGATTTAACTTAGCAAATAAAAGTATACCTATGATCCATGTTGATAATCATATAACAAATCTAGCTAGAAGAAATCACCCCTTAGCAATAGCCTGTACTTCATCCTGAGATGCTTGTAATCACTGAACAAAAGCCCAATGCTATGATGAGATATTATCCTTTCAGTAATCATCAAATCTAGAATACATATGATTTAGAAATATATAACCATCTTACTGCACCCAATTCCTCCTTTATCTTCATTTTTTGATAAGCCAACCTGTCCATAATCACAGTAGTAGTCTTCTGATCAAATCCCACCACCAGTCAATGTGCAATTCCTTTATGAAATTAAATCCCCTATTACAAGTCTCTTCCACTTTGTCTTTTATGCTGAATTGAAGTGTATGAAACATGTCATTCAATTTTGTAAGAATTTTGATACCAAAAGAATTTTCCTAAGGCAAAGAATGAATGCCAAGATCTAGAAGCTCAAGAGATAGCACAAGAGAGACAAAATAGGATATGATCAAATGATCAAATAGATAGATTGAATTGGAATTGGAATTGGAATTTATTTACAAAGTAGGAGTGCCCAAATATATAGGCAATGCAATGATATCTGGAAGATATGCAAGTGATAAGATCATAACTAGACATGGTGGAATCACATGTCCACAAAAGATGGATCATCCTCCATTGTACATAAAAGTATGTGCAACATGTGCAACAATGAGAGGATGATAATGTGATAAGATCACTAAAGGTGGATCTCACACACAAAGAGGTATGAGAAGACAACTATGACCACCTAAAGTGGAGATTCTCCTAACCATGTGCTAAAAA
Organism: Chamaecyparis obtusa; assembly: GCA_027943335.1. Taxonomy (NCBI): domain Eukaryota; kingdom Viridiplantae; phylum Streptophyta; class Pinopsida; order Cupressales; family Cupressaceae; genus Chamaecyparis; species Chamaecyparis obtusa. The sequence goes on from BSBK01004441.1 coordinate 208,930, forward strand.
TAAATGCAAACTCCTAGGTGTATCAAAGACAAGTAATATACAAATGCATTATCCTAAGTAAACTTAAGTAAAGTGTAATTAGTAAATACTTAATTACACCAACACCCCCCCTTAAGTGCAACTTAGGGGAATGCACTTAAGCTCACAATGCAAGATGGGTCCTAGCTACTAGGCCATGTTAGGTACCCATGTACAAAATGCAAGAACAATGCAATCTCTCATAAAGCGGAGAAAGAGGGAAAACCTCATGGGAAAAACCCTCCCCCAAAAAGAGAGATGAATACAAGATGCATGCATGGATGGAGTAATCAAGACCCCCCTATTATGACATACATCATGCATATACAATAAAGAATCCCCTCAAAGGAAGGAAATAGAGAAGAGAGACAAAGTAGCCCCCCCTCAATGCTGAATCTCCTGCAAAGATGGTTCAAGATGTTGACCAATACTCCTCCATAGGAAGAAAATAGAGCAAATGTTGCACCAAGAATGTCAAAGTGTGACAAAATCAGGTACCAATGTTGATGTAGAATGACTGACGAAATGCCCATTGAGATATGATAGAGATAGGCATGGAAACACCTGCAAGCACCATGGGTACTCAACTAACAGGTTGGTATACTTGAATTTGTGTCATGCATCCATTGATGATTGGTTGGACCATAACTTTCAAGAACCAAGTCCCATGATATCCCTAATCTACTAACATAGGGATTACATCAATTGCGTCATCAATGACAAGATACAAAAAAAATGTGTCACTTTCTGATAGTGCGTATACAACATTACTCATGCAAGAGCATACAACATCAAATACAATGCAAAGTTGGAAACATGAGAAGATCAAGCCACCAAAGATGCCCTGTCAAATGCTGCAGAATAGGTGTCCTCTTGTTGGCCTTGTGCTAGGAAGTCTTTGGGACAATATTGGCCTCCCCCGTGCTGCCGGTTGGATGACGCTGCAAAACAGGTAGATACAAGTGGCAAAGAAAAAAAATGTGTTCCCAATTTCGCTTATTTATTTATATTTTGTTTTTTAAAAACCCATAGAGTTTATGAAAAAACATTTATTAAAAAGCTAAAAAACATTTTATTAAAAATAAAGGAAAAAAAACACACTTGTTTTTATTTTAAATTTTTTGAAATTTTTTTTTATTAAAATATTTAATAAAGAAAATATTAATTTTTTTTTTAAAATTTTTTTTAAGATTTAAAAATACTTTATTAAAAAAATATATTATATTAAATAGTTTTTATTTTAAAAAAACTATTAAATATATATATATATATATATATATATATATATATATATATATATATATATATATATATATATATATATATATATATATATATATATATATATATATATATATATATATATATATATATATATATATATATATATATATATATATATATATATATATATATATATGTATGTATGTTTTTATATAAAAAAAACTTATTAAAAAGTTTTATTTATTAAAAAAACTTTTTTTGAAAAAACATATTAAAAAACATATGAAAAAGTTTTATTTAAAAAAACATTAAAAAAAATTTAAAAACTACATTGAAGGTGGCCGCACGCAGTGCGGGTAGTGCTGTATGCACTGTCAGTGCGTACCGCACTGTATAGTGCAGTCAGCATTGTGCAGTGCTGCGCACTGCAGACCCCAAAAATAATTTTCTAAAAAAACTTTTTAAAAACAAAAAAAATGCCCCCCCCCCCTTTTTGTTAATTTTTGATTTTTTAATTTTCGATTTTAAAAAAATTAAAATCATACCTCTGATGCACAGTCGTGTCCATACAGCAGGGCAGGGAGGGGAAAGTTTTTCCTCAGATCAATTGCGTTCGATTTGGGTGAATGAATAGTGGATCTTAGGGTTTTTGGCCGCTCTAATCGCAATGGAATTATCAAATCTAGCCCAAAGTGCTCCAATTTTGCAGATCAGCCTTAGGGGTCCGATTTGCAAAAAAAATTTGCTTTAATTTTCACTTTTGCCCAATATAGACAGATTTATAGTCAAAATTTATGGAAATAGCCACCCGAATGCAATGGTGAGGTCTGATCTTGCTCAAAATGCTCCCACAAAATGCTGATCCCAGATCTGATTCGTGGTTCTTCAAAAGTTGAAGCAATCAATGGCTCTCCAATGGTTATGCAATGAAATCTTCTATGGCTTTGATACCATGTAAGAATTTTGATATCGTTTTGATACCAAAAGAATTTTCCTAAGGCAAAGAATGAATGCCAAGATCTAGAAGCTCAAGAGATAGCACAAGAGAGACAAAATAGGATATGATCAAATGATCAAATAGATAGATTGAATTGGAATTGGAATTGGAATTGGAATTGATTTACAACGTAGGAGTGCCCAAATATATAGGCAATGCAATGATATCTAGAATATATGTAAGTGATAAGATTACAACTCGACATGGTGGAATCACATGTCCACCAAAGGTGGATCATCCTCCATTGTACATGAAAGTATGTGTAACATATGCAACAATGAGAGGATGATAATGTGATAAGATCACTAAAGGTGGATCTCACACACAAAGAGGTATGAGAAGACAACTATGACCACCTAAAGTGGAGATTCTCCTAGCCATGTGCTAAAAAGAAATGCAGACTCCTAGGTGTCTCAAAGACAACTAATATGCAAATGCATTATCCTAAGTAAACTTAAGTAAAGTGTAATTAGTAAATACTTAATTACACTAGCAGATTTTACGTTATGACAATATGAGGAATACTGATTACATTTAGAAATTGCAGCAAGCCGTAGACTCACAATATATGTGATAATACATTCTAGAGGATGCTTCAAGTAGTCTCAATGAAAATATTTGAAAGACAATCATACTCGGCCCATTACATAATACTATCATTGTCGCTCATCATTATGAAATTCAGCCCCATTCTTTGGTAGTTCCAATTCATTATTAAGTCATTCATAATTACACAATAATATTTGTCAATTACTACAAGCAGTGAATTCATCCAATTGACCAAACTGATCGATCAAACTATAAATAATGGATTTTGGTTGTTATAATCAATGAATCTATCCGATCAATGGATCCATCCCATCAATAGACCATCTCCTAAATATTTTTGTATAAGTTCACTTCCAACAACACACAAAAATGTTACTGAAATGGGGTAAGCCACGGCCTTGTCAACAATAACTTGCACTGGGTAATTTGTAACATTTCAAGTACACCACTTTAATATAAAAGAAACACCCTACAGTCATACTTTGCAAGAAGAGTTTTCCCTGTTCCAAGTTCTCCATAGAGGATAACTTCCTTTGGAGGCTTTATTTCAATGTCTTCATACAATTCAAGATGAGTCAAAGGAAGCTCCACTACTTCTTTAATTTCTTGAATTTGAGCATCTAAACCTCCAATGTTAGCATATGACTCCAGTGGTGCTTTCTCAACCTTCATCACTGACACCATGGAGCTACCTCATCTTGAAAAAGAGCTTAGATATAATTCAATCTCTATCTGTCCCAAGTTTCTTCTCTTGAAAGTTAATGTCAAATTAGTAGATACAATGCTATCACATGCTTGATGTTGAGCTAATTAGTATATCCTCCCTGGGTGATCACTTTAATTATTTTGGAATACTTTTCTAAATAACTTCATGCATAAGTTAATGTTGAAACTTTTCTCCAAAGTCCAATTACTATTTGAGATACATTCCTTTGAAGTACCCTTTATATTCTGATCCTATGGATCATAATGTCATGTGTAACACAACTAAAATGACAACAATACATTTACCTTCTCATTCTGTAATTACCTAGGAACACTCCTTGAGACCCCTTTAGCCTACAGATGTTTAATATAAATCAATGTCTTTAGATGCAATTTCTTCTTCAATTGGATTGTTCACACTACTATATGGAGTGGAATTCTAAATAGTCCAATGCCAGCTCTGTCCCTATATGAGGAATCTTTTCTTTGATTTCTTGTGAATGTTTGGAGATTATGACTCCCAATGATCATTCCACTTGAAAAAGAACATCAATAGGAGCACATTTTCCTTGCCAGGTTAGGATCTATAACCTACCCAATATAAAGAGACTTTTAAATAACCCACCCGACTTAAAGAGATAAGGCAAAGGCAGGGGAACTCGACAAGGAATTCCTATCCTAAGGTAAACTTAGACCTAGACTCAAACATGACCAGACATAGTTGTGACATCAAACCTTCCACTTGACAACATGGCTACAGGATGAAAAGTGGGGCAACACTACACTAATGAGTTTCATTTACATTTGGTGGTAATGGTGTCACATATGCATTTGAGACATCATCCACCCATGTAAAGTAACCGCAACTGTTGTTGCCCTACAATATCAACTTTACAATAGCACACAAAATAATGTATAGTCTGTACATTTTTTGTAAACATAGTCTTCATGTCCAACACTAACCTTCTTGCTAAGTGGATGGGTCCAAAATTTTCTTTGAGGGTTTCTTAAGTGTTTGAGGTTTTCAAAATGCAAGCTCCTTTATCACAGTTACAGTGTGGCACATTTAGGACAGTCATTGCTTGACAAAGCTATAAAAGAAAAACTTATGTCTAAATGCTGAAAATAGATGGATTAGGATGTAGTGTTAGTTGAGAGACTAAAAATGAATTCAGTAAATGATAAATATATCAGAGACAATGAAATAGGCTATTGTGGGTGACTTTGAATAGAATGTACATAAAAATGTATTAAAAATTAGTGTGATTTAAATAATAGTCTATATTCATTTCCTCTTCACATGTAAAGTTTGAATATTATGCATTAAACTAAGATAAGTCAACAAAGTTTTGGCAATGAAGAGAGTCATTAAGAGAGTCACTTTGGACGTATTCATCAGCATTGTAGAAAATAAATTGCAAGAAAGTACCAGTGGTAATGAATTCATCACCACTGTAGAAAGTAAAAAAGAGAGTAACAAAGAAATAAGTAAAGTGTGTCTTGTAAACCATGAACCTAACTCCGGTTGTTGGTGAATAAATCAATAGCTCTACATTCTGTTCATACAGCGAAAATGTTACAATACATGAAATATTGAACTCTCAAAAACAAAACTAGATAAAGATTTAAATAACTACAAAATAGGGTACAATATGAGTATGAAATTATGTATATAGCATTATGAACCCATAATATCTAATTGAAATATGCATTTAATTACAAGCCTTACCTGTATAAATAATAGAACATATATAGATATAACGATTATATATTTGTAAAAAGTTATTGATTTGTATAGAAAATTGAAATTGTAATTATTGTGATTCTAATCTAATATAATGGATTTGTTCAAGGAGTTAGAATTCCATGTCCTTATACATAAGTAGTAGAGATCTACTATTTTACAATCTAACAAAACTTACAATCTTAAATTATATTATCATAACCCATGGGTTGACTGTTCATGGGATTCAAATCATCGAACCGGTAAAGATGTTCAGATGTTTGACGTAGTATACCCTAGTTCTATGTATGAGCATTAATACTTGGGTAGAGTTTATAAGTGGTTTGGGTCCATGTAGGTATTTGTTCTCTTACAATCTCTTTTATACGTTCACAAATAGGTATAGATAAGTAACAGCCATGAGGTCCCCATCTTTGTATGACTTGTTGTTCCACATTGTTTTTGACCTTGATGCAAAATGCAAGTGATACATTTAACCATGATAACAAAGACTATGTAGAGAAGTAGTATCAGTTTGTGGAGTTCGAAGTAGTTTCTCTATGCATAATTGACCTATTCCATTTATCAACAAAGATTATTCAGTCTCAGATGCTATTGATGTTGGCTGAAACCATGTTTCACTTGGGACATGATGAATTTGTGTTGGATTGCATGTGTCACAAGACTCCAATTCTAAAATATATGGATCTCTATAAAAGTGGTCAAAATTTCTTTGTGATACTGAACGACATGTTATTAGTCATTTTTGTTGTAGAAACCTTTGCACTTGCAATCCTAAAATTATGTCTTCTTCATGTATTGTGTGAATGTCAATGTGTTGAAAGAAGTCATGACTGACAACTGTTGTCTATTGCAACATTTGTATGTGATGCCTTATAAATAACAAATTTTTTTATAAGTAATCAGTAATTTAAAACGAAATTAAAAAAAAAAATTGTATTTCATTTTTAGAGAAAGACATGTTTTATTCTATATATCTTAAAAGAAGTAAAAATATTGGTAAAGGTATCACATTAGATTTATAACCCTAGTTCTTCCGTTTTGAGAATTTTGAAGACAATTGATGAAATAGTTTTACTATTCAGTTAATTAACTCGATTGTAAGAATCGAATATTTATCAAATCAAGATATTTTGAGATTGCAAGACATTTTCTTCAGATTATATTGGTTCAAATTGATTTGTACATATTGGTCCCTATCTATATTATTGCATTTTTTTTTCTAAATGAACTTGGTTATATAGTTTTAGGTATTGAAATAAAAAATGTGTCATAAATGAAGGAGATTAAGAATGATAAATAATGAATGTAAATACCATAACTTAGTTTAGATACCAGATATTGTTGTGACTTGCCTTCATCTTCTCTTCTATTCTTGGCTTCTTTTCAAGTTTCTGTTATTTTATATTGTTTTGATGTTTTATCAATTGTTTCTATACAAGTATTTGAAATATCAATATTATTTGACACTTTATAAAAGAACAGGGTTGTGCTATAGAGTGCTTTGCTCTCATAACATTAATTGCAGGAGATGATATTTTGAGGAATGTCATTAAAGTGATGTGATTGAGCTTTGTAGAGGCAGGCTTACTATATTTATCTATGCGTCTAAGGTTCAAAGCATTTCTCACTTACAATTATAAAATCTGAGCTAATTTAAAATGAAAAAAAAAATTGTACCTCATTTTTAGAGAAAGACTTGTTTTATTCTATATATCTTAGAAGAATTAAAAATATTGGTAAAGGTATCGCATTGGATTTATAACCCTAGTTCTATCATTTTGATATTTTTGAAGACAATTTATGAAATAGTTTTACTATTCAGTCAATTAACTCGATTGTAAGAATGGAATATTTATGAGATCAAGATATTTTAAGGTTGCAAGACATTTTCTTTAGATTATATTGGTTGAAATTGAGTTGTACATATTGGTCCCTATCTATATAATTGAAATTTGTTTTCTAAATGAGCTTGGTTAGATAGTTTTAGGCATTGAAATAAAAAAATGTGCCGAAAATGAAGGAGATTAAGAATGATAAATAATGAATGTAAATACCATAAGTTAGTTTAGATACCAGATATTGTTGTGACTTCCCTCTGTCTTCTCTTCTATTCTTGGCTTCTTTTCAAGTTTCCTATTATTGTATGTTGTTTTGATGTTTTATCATTTGTTTCTCTACAAGTATTTGAAATATCAGTATTCTTTGACTCTTTATAAAAGAACAGGGCGGTGTTGTAGAGTGCTTTGCTCTCATAAAATTAATTGCAGGACATGATATTTTGAGGAATGTCATTAAAGTGATGTGATTGAGTTTTGCAGAGGCAGCCTTACTATAATTATCTATGTAGTATGACGAGTTTAAATAATTTACTATAATGGGTTAAATAAATGACATGTAATGATAGCTTTAATGTTAGTCTTGATGAAGCCTTTAATGCTGAGATGATTTTTTAATAAATTTATTTTATATGTCAAGCATATCACTGATGACACGTGTGAAATAGACAAGGTACTTTTTAAAGTATTTCGATATTCCATATAACTAACTTGGGAAATCTCAAGATATATCAGAGAAATTAAGAATGGAAAATGTCGTATCAGACGACATCGATATTATATATAAAATTAGCTTACAACTATCAAAACATTAAATACATGTCTGTGAAAAATCTAAGAAAGATTTTATTAATTAATAGTCTTTGAGTTCTTATACAAACTGAAATATTGGTATTCAATACAAGGAAGACATGCATCAGAATTATATGCCAGGAACTACTAATTACAAAAATATCATTATCGGGTTTTTGGAAAAGAGATACATACTGTAGTCATCTCTAGCATTCTGTCAGTTCAACTGCATTTGTAGTCATCACCTTTTGCAAGAAAAATTGTAATTAGTTAACCTAATTAAGATATAAATTTATAACTATGATAGTAATACTAATTTCTTTTTTAATATTAATGTTAGTGATAGTATAAGATAGTAAATTATATTAAATAGTTGATAAATTTATCCAATAAATAGTTGATAATAACAACAACAACAATAATAATAATAATAATAATAAGATATTTATAACAATAATAAAAGATATTGAAAATCCTAATATAAATCATCATATATTAATAAATTATTTAAACAATAGTAATGATCAATATGAAATTTAAAATTAATAAAAAATAATAGATAAAAATTAAAACAAAGAAAATTAATATAAAATAATACTATATTGTATGTACGCAAAAAAAACCATTTAGTGGGTGAATGTATTATTTTGTGGTTATCTCTGAATGAAAGTTCTAACTGTTAGATGTTGGTAGTTGTTGCATGAACGCAAAACTAAAGATACAACAATAATGACCTTCTTAGCTGGTCACTGAGTCTCCTAATGCAAGTTGGCGATCTATTTGTGGCTCGCCAGACCTCCAAGTTATTTAGTGGGTAGTTCTTTTATTCTATGACCTGGCGATTTCAATGGTCACATGTTCTCATGATTTTGGTAGTTATGTCTCAAGTGGTCAGCGATTCAGCAACACAGTTATCTCAAAGTTTCCCAATCTAGCGGTTAAGTTATGAGAAGTATGGTGACTTAGCGAGAAATGTTGGATGAAGATTTGATCAACGGTTGATCTTTAATCTTATTACTTGACCTTTCTTAAGAAAATTTTCTCGCGACTTGTAGAATAAAGGTCTTCGCACAGTTTTTAGTGTTAACCATAGTTAAAGGAAATATCTAGTGACATGGAGATGACTTTAGTTGCATGGTCACCAGATGAGGTTGAGTTATAAAAATATTTTCAGTTAGTTGTTTTCAATTATTGTTTTCAATGGTCATATAGATTTTAAAAGAGCGACCTAGGGTTTTCTTTGTAAAGGAAAGATATTTAGGGTTTTTTCATGTTTGATTGTTTAATTAAGGCTTATATTAATTAAAAATAGTTCATTTAGTATACAATTTGGAAGAGTACTAGTTAAAAAAATCTTTCATAGATTTGTCACGGATTTACTTTCATTGTGGTAACTATTGTTAGTTAATTTTCTAAAAATGTTGACAGTTTTCTTTTTATTGGACGGTTGTTGTTAATTTGCAAAGAAAACATGTATTCATTAGGATCCTGTGACATCCATGAATGTAGGACATATGTCATTGGTTTCACTATTTATAACAAAGGAACATGAACTTATGGTGTGACTATGTCGAATGGTCAACAATGGGAAGTGGAATAACTGGGTGTTGAAAAACAAACTTGAATTTGAAAGATATCAGTGCAACAAACTAAGTGTGGTTAAATAAGAGACATTCTTGTATGAAAATGTGCAGTTTGTATCAAGCAATGAACAAATTTTTCTATTTGTGTAAGTGTCAAATCAAATATAGTCTATTTTGTTAGACAAATGTTTTGTTTATCAAAGAAATTTGGTTTTATTATCTAGTTATGAAGTTATTGCTTATTGGTTGATTCAAACTGCACATTTTGATACAAGAGTGTATTTCATCTAATCAATGTTTGTTTTCTGCACTGATATTTTTTAGACACCATTTTTTTCAAAAATGGAAATGTTGAAATAAGACAACAATATTGTTTTTTGTTGTCACTAGTTAGATAGAGATATTTTTTGTCTGTTAAAGATATTGAAGATTCTATATCTAGTAATTGTAGCATTGTTTAGGTCATGGTTAGTGATGAGGTTTTTTTATGTATGATTATATTGTTATAGAAGTGGATAGGAAATATAATGTAGTATGAAGAGGTGTCAATGATATATATGAAAAGATCTTATAAGTATCATAAATGATGAGATCAGAGAAGTGATTTTATTAAATGACTCCTCTATTGTTTTAAAAAATATTGATTTTGATGAATTGTTCATGATTTATGAATGCGAAATCCATTATTTTAGGTATGTTTGTCTGTGAGATTTATTTGGTAAACTTGTTACTATGTCTATGATTGATGGAATTATATGAAAATTGGTTTTGGTTGGATATTTTTTAGATTTAGGGCATTGGGTTTGTCTAAATTGTTATTATATAATTTGATTGAAGATGATGTTAGAAAATTGGGTTAATCAAATTGTTATCATATAATTTCTTATCTTAGGGCTTGAAGCCCCTTTTGATAGCTGTCATTTCACCTTCTGGCAACATTGCCTTATATATGTGCAACAAAAATGTAGAAATGGGGCTTTTATCTAGTAAAATCATGAAAAAGATAGGCATATACCTTAAACCTGTTTGTTATAAATTTGTGATTATTTTATGGGTCTCTATTTGTTTAACTAAACTTGTAAATTTGGGTACTATATTTTGATAACATGTTATATTTGGGTGGATAAGTTGATTTCTTTGAATTGATGTATTTTTGTTGAAAGTTTGGTCTGTGGTATTACTGGTATTGCATAATTCTTTACTCATGTGCGGACCCATAAATTTGTTAACAGAAAAAATTGTTGCCTTGTATACAAAACAATTTGTTTTCTTTTTAGAAATGTATAATGTTAGATTAAATAGGCTTGATAAGCATAAATTGAATTATAAATTTAATAAAAGGTGATCGAGAAAGAGAAATTAGAGTTTAGTATATGTAATACATGCTAGGTTAATCGAGTCAATGGCACCTTGTAGCTACTTTTGTCTTCATCTGACAGACTTGATTTGAGTAAATTAGCAAGTCAAACATAACTGTTTGACATGTCAATAAAGTATACTATAGCGATCTCAGAGACTAAACTTAATTATTACAATTTTGATAACAGAAATATCTATTGTATTTATGTTTGAATAATAGCAATATATGATAATTATTGTAGCAACAACAAAATAGGGTAGAGTTAGTGAGTCTCAATAGACAATTCAATTTCTCATAAAATGGTTATTGTTACTAACTTTATACCTATTTTAAAATGACTATATGTTCTGATACTTTAGAGTTCAAAATCTGAGAATCATGTATACATATTTGTTATTTAAATGAACAATATACAATAAGAATACACAAATGAGTTAATATTCTGATACCGCATTTAAGCATCTTTCTTCTTCTTTTCGCCTTGTAACATTTGCATTTTGTTCCATGCGTTAATATCTTTCAAAACTGAAAGTTGGATGAATACAAAGTCTTGAGAGTTCATGAACTCTTGAAAGAGTTGTAAAGGTTAATCCTTGTTGTTCTATGCTTCCAATGTCAATTGTTTCTTTTACAAGCGAAAAACCCTATGATTTATGTATTGTTAAAGCCCATGACATTCGCAAAGGTATTTGTCGGCAGCAACTCCTTTTAATTTATGTGATAGGAATATTCTTTGGATTAGTATCATCCCAAGATAGAACAATGTAGTTAAAAAATTGAACCACAACTATCAATGGTAGTTGAGGAGGATTTTCACCATCGTTATATACAATAGCTTTGATTTTTCCAATAGCACCATTAACTAGTCATGTCTAGATACATAAATTTGTACATAGCATAACTTGTTGGCCTATACATAAAAGAATGTGAGATTGAAGTTGTTCTTCATCTGTATTTGAGCTGTCAAAATATTTTTGTTGTTCTACTATTGAAAGAGCTATAGGTTGATGTAGAGATAATAGCATACACTTATTATGAAGATCTACCATTTCATTAGTTGCAGATAGGTGTATTTTATAATGAAAATCCTCTTGTTCCTCTTTACTGAGAGTTTTACTTATCTGTGACATGAGTAGAGTCCAATCTTCAATTATTGGTTTGGCATTTCTTAGATTTGTAAGAAGAGAATGGAATTCTACCTAAACATCTGTGTTACCAATTTTCTGAAAGTTAGCCTCTAAATTTATTCCTTTTCTGAATGATTTCCATAATTGTCCACCATATGAATTTGAAGAATACATTGGAATATCTTTAACTGGAGGAAGTTGACCCAAATCATCGAAGAGAATCATTGAGTGACCTCCAAAATGAATATGATTTCTATTTGGAAATGCTTCTCTTAATCTCATATCAGTTCTTTCAAATAATTTAGGACCAATAAAACTCATTTCATCTATAATAATGTACTGAACATAATATATATTTTCCTGTAACTTTGCTAGTTGTTGACCTTTCAATTGTACCATCTCTTTGATAGGGATGCAAAGAGATGAATGAATTGTAGATGCCTTGATGTTAAATGTTGCAACTCCTATTGGTGAAAGAAGTAGAATAGGTGACTGTCCTTTACGTGCTGATTGAGTGAGACTTGCTTTGATTTGAGCTATCAGATGAGATTTTCTAGTGCCAGTAGTGCCTTGTACAATTAGCTGTAGTGGTTCTTGTATAGTATTTCTTTGGGTATGTGATATAATCATATCATATTCTTTTGTTTTTGAACGGACAATTTATAATAAGTTTGCTGATGCATAACTAGATTTTGTTGGAAGATTTCTTGATTTGATTGAATGAAATTTGTAGCTATAGCTTTTTGGAAATGAGTAATATTATTTTGCAACTAATTATTTCCTGAATCAAAATTTTGATATCAAAGCATATCTAAATCATTTAAATGTATAGGTATGGCTGGATGTAAGCGAGATAAAACTTGCCATCCATCTAGTATAGTCTCTTGCATTTCATCTAGATCTGTTGTAGGGCTTATAAGATCATCTACTTCTTCTCCATTTGATTGTGTTCTACATCATATGATCTTGAAAAAGATTTCCATTGTTGTATTATTCCTTCATCTGATGTTGCAAATTCTATTTCAATATTGTGGAATGGTTTGTATAATAACAGTTCACTCTAGCAAAAATTTGGATAACAAATGTCCTCTTTGGAAGGAATATTGATAAATCTAAGGGAGACTCTAACTATAGAAGGCGATGTTCTTTCTTTCCATTTGTCTTGCATTTGTGTAGGTCTAAATGTCCATCTTTGGGTTATGTCAATAAGAGAATACAATTCTAAATTTGTTGGATGTGCCATATAACTATCAATTTGGTTTTGGAATAAGTTTATTGACATGTCTAATATAGGTAGATGTTGAAGATTTTTTTGGTTCGCATTCAAAGATACAAATTTTCTACTACACAGGGATAAGGGAAGCTTGTGTAGAAGATGGTAGGTTTCTTGGGCACCTATATCATGGTCAACAAAATTTTGAAGAAGCATTCTCTGAAGTGCAGCTAGTGCAGGCATTGTACCATTGAAAATCGTAAAATAAAAACAATAATGAGATATGGAAATGTAATAAAAAAATAATCATGGTAAATTTGGAAATGCTACTTCTTTATAAGTTCTATGCAGTGTGCACATATAATTGTCATTTATATCTGTAATAATTGAAAATTGTAAATTTGAAAACAATACTCAGGTATGAAATGTAATCTATAAACAAACACCATAAATTCAAAAATATTCATTGTTTATAAGATCTATGCATATTGTATTGACAGAAAGTAAATGGAAAGTTATTTGACTAAATACAATAATAATGTAAAATGTAAAAATATACTAATATTAAAGTAAATTATATAAATATTTAGAGAAATTCAGTATATTTGTACAACATAGTTTTAAAAGATCTAAAAACATTTATATATTTCCCAAATTTTGAAACAACATAACATTAACATGAGACAGTTTATTGTTAAATAAACATATATACACAAACATATTATTAGATATGTTTAATATTACAAGTTAACTACTATTTTAAGCAAGCTTCAAAGCCTGAACAATTATGCTTTGAGTTTCTTGTCCAACAAAAGAAGATGTCTTGATAGTTAGATCAAATACAAACTCAGAATCATACAAATTATTGAAAAGTTGTTTATCTGCACTGGCTTCAGCTAACAGTAGCTAAAAATATTCTGGATCTACACCCAATAAAGAATTTGCAAGGCCTTTAAATGTAGTAATATTGTGAAGTTCGCCTAAAGGATTTTGTAAATCCATATTAAGCATGTAGGTGAAATCACATACTGGAATATGAAGACAACATTTGGTACATTCATATGTCCCAATATGATTCTGAATAACTTTCTTTTTACATTTTTTGCCATCCATGATTCATGGACATGAGAGATAATAAAAGTTATCCAAATCAGGTCTACTAATTTATGCTATTACACAAACAAGAATCATGGAATGGAATTTTTTTACAAATGGTAGACATTGTCTGTAGATTTGTAAATCTAGCAAGCATTGTTGGTTCTTTAGTCAGAGAAATAAAAGATTGATCTTCTCCTATTCCTATACACCATGCCAACAGAGCGGTAGTTTCAGTTAAATTTGGATTCATAAGAACATTGGTTGAAAAAATAGTATCCAATGACTTACTAGACCATGAAAGCAAACGAGCATATTTTATTAAAAGAACAATTATTTTACTTTCCTTGAAAAAATTCACAATTTTTTGTTCTTCATTCTCACAATGATGTCCCCATAGAGTCACTTCAATAGAGCAGCTAGAGATATCTTTGATAGGTGTACTATATTTTTTTATTTTTGTACCATTTTTTTTCTAATGGTACTTGAAATATTGATAGAAACAATAATTCCAATCACATCTACTGGTGAATTAACTAGAAAAGTTTCAAGAGACTCAATGCTTTTGATATGGTAATCATGTTCGGGAACTAAAATTGAACACATGTAGAAGGTATGATTGTTGAAGAATCCCGTAGAACTATTTCATATGAATTGGTTGAACTATTGAATTTTGTATTTGCAACTTTTACAGAACTGTTAGAAATCAAATAAATATTATTTGATTGAATTATTTCATAAAAATTATCAACCAATTCATTGAAACAAGTTATATGTATACCAGTTCCTTGTTTGTCTATAAAGTCAAATCCCAATACTTTTCCCTCTTTAGACCTTTTTTTGAAACAATGGGTAGGTGATTTTTGTAAAGCATGACCCTCAATTGTCCATAACTTGTGGTATAAGCTCAGGAGTTTTATGGGCATTATATTACATGAAGAATCATCTAAAACTCCACAAGTGGTAGACGATGCTAACTATTTAGTAGCTTGAGCGATAGGTATTGGAGATCCAATAATGTCTTCATTATTTGACACTATATGCAAATTATCAATTAGGATAGCCCTACAAGTAGAAATAAAATAGATATTTAATAAAAAAATTTAATGGAATTTTCATAAGTACAATAAAATATAGTAAAATAATTGGCATACACGTAATTGTGGAGTTTCTTGCAAGAGTATTCTTTGATGCAAACAATGGACCCTTTAACTAAAGCATCCTCCACTACAAGTGTGTTAAATTGTTCTGCTAAAAGGGCAAAGGTTGTATGCACACCATCAGAAAGTTCCAGATGATATTTTGTACTTGCAGTGTGTTGTTGTTCAAAAGAATGTAATGATACAATTTGAAAACATGGTTCCTTGATGCAAATACAATCTATTATTTGACCGATTGCTCCTTTTGTTAACAAGGCCATTTTTGTTACCTATTTAATGGCAGATAGTCTGATATTAGCAATAAAAAATATATCATTAATATATATACTATATTTTTGATAGATGCATTCTTGAAAAAAATATGTACACATCATTTTGTGACACAAATAATTTTTTCAATGTTCAAATCATATAAATTACTTATTTAATGTTAACTTTAAAATTGTAATTTTGTAAAATAAAATATAAACTGTAACAAAATGTGAAAGTTTGAGCGAAATATATGCAAACTTAAAAAATGTAAAATGATAGAATCTAAGAATTGAAGAAAATGGACAACTCTAAAAATATAACTTAAAAGAACCTGTGATAATAATGCCTCCATAATAATCAACTTGAAATGTTTCGATAATCAGGAAAATGTATATATTTGATATCTGTATAAACGCTTCTATAAAATATTTTGGTGATTCAGAAAATTATTAGTAGAATAGTTCTTATATAGGCTATGATGATAATCAATTAAGGCGGTCATGTTGAAAAGGATAAGGAACAACTATTACCAACCAAACCTTTGAACATTGAATGCAATTTAATGCATTTTCAACAACTTTTAGCTATACAAGGTAAAACTTCAAATACAATGAGGACAAGCATTAATTGAGTAGCAATAAATAGTCATTCTGAATCATCGAAGAACTATTTATATCGATATCCAAAATTCTTATATATTTAAACATAACAAATATCTTGATACATGTTGGAAAAAGTAATCATTCACAGATATAAAAGGTATTGTTTCAATTTTTTGCAGTGTAGACCATTATGAGAGAATACATCTTTAAATTCTTCAAAGTGGAATGTGTCTTCACATCAATCCAAATGTATATTTTTTTAATGTATAATTTTATATTAATTGTAATATTTTATCTATCATTGTTGATAGATATTAAATGGCAATAAAATTGAAAAGGAATGAGTATGGTCTTTGCTTTGCTATTGTACTTTTTATGATAACCAATGAGTAAAATGAATAATTTACATGTTGATTTTATGTTGTATTTTTGTTGTTATTATAACAACAAGGCTACTTTTTATTGTTTTTTATAACTTGTCAATGTCGGATATAGTAGTGACTGGCATATATTTTTGATGATGGAAAACATTTTATTCAAAGCTAATATTTGACTAAGCTATCATTACTTGGATAGATTATTTATTAAACAAATCTTTCTTAGATTTGTGGTGGATGGGCTTTAAATATTCTGATTGTTGTCACTTATTTTATGTATAATGTCGATGTCATCTACTGCGAAATGTGACACTATTAAAATTGATCTTCAAGGGCTTTGCAAGCTCATCCTGTTGGCATTTTAATTTTCAAAACATGAAATATTGCTTTTCCTTACAAAATTGAGGTATATGTATGTGGTCCTAAAATTGAGAAAATTTTGCTACAAAAGACCCAAGAAAAATCTTGCAAAATTACTAGGGTTTTATCTAAAATGGTAAGCCCTAATAAAAAAACCAGGCCTGAGAAAATGCTAAGCACCTTTATCTTTACTAAAACTCTAGGTTGGTCTTGTAGGTTCTATTTTGTCATTACTTTTTATAATCACTTAAGTCCTTAAGTGCATGTTTTTTTATCTAAGCATCACCAAGTAGGGTCATTTTCTTCACACTTTATACTACCTAGTCTCGGCCCTTTTTTTAATTTTCCCTAAGTCTACACCCAATGATATTTTTAAATGTTTGTAAGTCTTAACCGCTCTATTTCCTAAGGTTTTGGTGTTTTATTTAACCTTGAATCTGACATGAATATCTAACACCTGTCGCATAACCACAATGAATCTATTTAAGGTATGTGATTGTGTGTCAGTTGTCGATCTTCTTTATTCCTCAACACTTATAGAAGGTGGGACCACTGCCAGATGTATACACATGGATTTTTCTGATTGGTTATAATATTTCCTGACATGGAAACCATTGACAAGGATACCACTCAAGAAGGAAAATTTGTATGTCCACTCACTGAATTTTGCAACATGGCATCTCCTTATTGATTAAGAAAAAATGGGCCTGGTTTCAAGAGGATCTGGAGGACTGACAACCCACAGAAGATCCAATGGTGGTCGCATGTTCACATGAAATCTTTGGAGCCCTTGCAATCATGTGATAGCGATTGATTTTACTTTAATCCCATGTGTAAGATAAAGGTGGGTTTGCTGCCAGGTGTACACACATTGCCGCTACTGATTGGTCTGAGGTATTTGATGATGTGGAAGATGTCAGTAGCACTAACACTTAGTAAATAAGGGTTACACATCCTCTTGCTAGGTAATGCAACATGGACATCCCTAATTGGTCTAAATAGAGTGGGCCCAGTTACTTAAGGTAGCATCAACAAATGGAAGATCTAACAGTTGTCTCTTATGTGCATGGAATCTTTTAAAGCCATGAGGTCATGTGACAATTGTTGATTATGTAGCAAGGCCATGATGACCTACTTTATGTCCAGTCATAAAGGAAAAATAACAGTGATCATCGAATGATTGATCTAACGGTAGTAAAGAATCCAATATATCAAGTGGGTCCTAGATGACGTGTTTAAGGATTGTCATTGATATAGTTTGATCTAATGGTTATCACATGTTCATAAGTTTCTTTCAGGTGTTGTCATCATGTGACAGCCATTCGATTTTCTTTAAAATAAGATCAACAGTCCAAATTCAAACTAGATGCAGAGTTGGTACAAAATTCATTTTTTCCAATTGAACGATGACAATTCGATTTCTTAGAGAATTAATAGTGAAATCATGTGGTGTAAATTGCTGAAATGATTGCTAATATTTCAAAGATCTACTCTTTTTTAGAAAACCAAAAGAAGATAAAAGTTTGTAGAGAGTTGGGTGAGAAGATTTGCAGAGACTGATTATTGTTTCGTGAGAAATTTGAGATAAAGGTTGTTAAATATTTTCATTTCATTTTCTTGTTAAAAATCCTTGCAATTATGCAATGTTTCTTTTGCAACAATTGTATAAAATCAAAACCCTAAAGATACCACCTAAGAAGGAGTTGTCTGGTGAAACTAATTATAACAAGAGAGGTCTACATGAAGATTTACTACAACTTTACCTAGTTTGATAATTAATTTGGTGAAAGTCAAATAATTAACACCAAAGGAACCTAGGGTTAAGGTAAAGGATGGATTGTATGATACAGGTAACTATATTAGGGATGCTAAGATTGGTACACTCAATGCGAGTGACATCTCTGATATCACTGGTTTGACAGTAATCATAGTGGGGTTCAACCAGAGAAATGACCCTATTCCTACTAGTAATATATGGCAATTTGACCTAGGGAAGCTTGTAATGCACAGTGTTTTCCTAGATGCAGACCTAATGATTCAAGTTGCAAAGAATTATGACCCTATTGCTAGTGAAATTAGAGGTGCTAGAGGAAAATTTTTAATGAAAGTCTCGGCTAAAGAAATCAAGATGGTTTTTAGGTTAAGTGAACCATCCAATGACTTAGAACAAATCAATTTTGAAGAGTTGAGGGAAGTATATGATGCACAGAGGAATTACCTCAGAAATGGTCCTGTGAAGGAATTGTGTGGTAAGGTTGGAAAATTGGTTGTCATAGGGCCAAGTACATAGGATCCTTTCAAAATAGATTATTTTGATGTGAGAGTAAGAGGTGCATACTGGTCACTATGTTAGATCTTTGGAGAAGATGCTAAAGAAAAAATGCCAATACATTTGATGTATATGATGGTTTAGATTTTACATTCACACCTATAAGTTACATTTGATTATGCCCTATTATTTCTAAATTGATTCATAATAGATTAATAGTAATCTAGAAAAGAAAAGTTGATAAGCCATTTTGTTGGTATTCCTTCATGATGTACATGTTTTTATTCAAAGGTGATAGTTATTTTGATTAGGAGATGGATTTGTCAAAACAAAGGGATGGTGAGGACATACCAGTCCGATTGTGGAACCTTAGCATGACTTGGGATAGGAAGGCTAGTAGTTTCATACAATTTGATAAATGTTTTGTAGCTAGACTGAGACTATTGTTTGTTCATGAGAACCCAAGAATCCCAACTACCTTGGTCGAACTTATTAGACCAGAAAAAATTTCCAAAGACCTCAAAATGGTACATAATTGGGGGGATGTCATTGTCTATCCTTATTCTACTATTATTAGATTATATGGTTTTAGAGGGACTCCTTTTATATTGCCATATCAAGTTCCCCTTAAGGTTGGTATTGCAGAATTCTTTAGACAACTGAGACATATTGAGGAGAACACTCTTATAGGAAAAGGTAGAGGAACTCTATTCCCAAACCTTAAAATTGCCCACCAATTTTTAATTACAAAGGGTGGATGGGTTCATATGGATAAGTTCCTGGAACCATATCATATGGCTACTACAATTACTAGGACAATAGACCCAAAGGGGTTTTACAATGAAATGTTTAAAAATAGGGTCAAGTATACAGCAATAAACCACATTTTTAACTTTCCTAAGGATATTATTAGAAATGTCCCAAGATTATAGGATCATGAAGTCAGGAAAGAAAAGTGGTTAGTATATAAAAAGACATTAGATTTTGTCAGAAAATTTGATCCAAGATATTGTTAGAGTAATAAAGTGTTAACTGATTAATGGAATCATATTAATTTAATTATTTAGTCACTTATTACCTCTTTCTACTTAAGCTAAACTTTAGGCATATAATAATTAATTATCTTTATTAATTATTATTATTATGCAACCTAGGGTTTTACCTTTTTAGGTTTTCTGATCTTCTTTTATAAGGATTGATCTCATAATACTTTGTAACCTTTTCTGACATTTCATTATTGATTGTAACTATTACCCTAAATTTCCTATTTCGCAAATTTGGCCAAAATATATTCCAAGGTCTCTATTTTACCCCTACTGAGCATCCTTGAAATTTTCATGAAATTGCGTTTTATATCCTGGCCTCCACAAATTGTTTTATTCCCTGGTCTGCAGGTCCCAAAATTCAAAAAAGTAGCTGTTTGAGCTAAATAACCCTACAGACCCTAGGCCCTCATTCTATTTTCATGTTACTTTATTGGCAACTTAAAAGTCCCAATTCCCATGTGCGTAATTTCTTCCTTCAGTTGCCAGTTCTCTTTTTCTTCTGGCGGTTACCTTTTTCCCTTCAAGGAACTGGTGACTATAGTAATTCTCTTAATCATGGGATAAATTGGTAGTGTTCTAAAGCATTTAGCGATTGGGTGAATAGTGTTCATGGGATCTCAGAATAAAATAGTGAAGCCTCTAAACATTTAGTGACTGGGCGAATTTCCTTTGGTCGTGTAGTTTCCAAATTGACTAGCAGTCTTTTTATGTGGGGTCCCAGTTCAAGAAGATATGATGACTATCATGAATTTGCATTGGGTCTATTAGAGGCTTGTGATCTTTTGATGACTGTCGATCGTCCCTTTTTCTTAGTGCTTCATGCTTTTGTGGGTCCACTGCCACGGTGTCCTACTTGGGGGCTTTTTATTGGTTGAAGGATGATGACTTGTATTTTTGTGAGCGGGCCCAGGGGTGTCAGAAGCTTGGAAATCAATGGCTAGCATGTGTTCTCATGAAGTGTGTTAGAGGTATGCGATTATAATACAACCGTTGATTCTCTTGTTGACGTAACTCTTCACGGTAGGTGGGTCCACTGCTACGTGAGTAGAAATGGTGGCTTCTCATTGGTCCACATAATAATGATTTGGAAATGTGTCAGTGGGACTAGGGTTCTAGCATTTCAAAAGGCCCTGACATCTATAGGAAATCTATGTTTGGTGTGTGTTCTCATGAGTTTTGTCAGAACTATGAGATCATGCACCGACTGTCAATTTTACTTTATTCCAAGGCACCTATTCTAGGTGGGTCCTCTGAAAATTGAT
Source organism: Chamaecyparis obtusa (assembly GCA_027943335.1). Lineage (NCBI taxonomy): Eukaryota > Viridiplantae > Streptophyta > Pinopsida > Cupressales > Cupressaceae > Chamaecyparis > Chamaecyparis obtusa. The sequence goes on from BSBK01004441.1 coordinate 230,503, forward strand.
GTTGACATGCTTGAATTTGATTGGTCCATGTGGTGATGACTCAATTTTTAGTGGGTCTATTTTTTAGAAGGGTCCCAGTCTAATAAAGATTTACAGCTGGTGTAAAGGCCTAAGGAATCTTTCTGACATATGAGATCATGCGCCTGCTGTCAAAATGGAATCTAAGCTACACTGGGACCATGTCAGAACTTGCTGAGGTGTATGCCTACAAAGTAGTCAAGGGTGAATAAAAGGTTGACATGTGGTGGTTCTGGGCCTAGGGTTAAGAATATTCTCAGTGACTGAGGTATTTATCTCACATTCGCCAGACTTAACTGGGGTCAATCTGAAGTTTCAATGATTCAACAACAAAGGAAAAGGGAACCTAAGGTAGACCTGAGGTTTATTTTGTAGTCAAAGCGGTGCCAGATAAAGGGGAAGATCAAACGGTCATTTTTTCAAAGGAGATTCAGATTTAAATGTCATTCATTGATGAGATAAATCTTGGCGCCACCTGGTAACCATTAGAATATTTAAATTCAAATATCTCAAAAGATTAGATTTTCCCAGTTATGGTGAGATCAAGTTGCAGGAGAGTAGATGGATCATGGTGGCTAGATCTTTTGCAGGTATAAACATGAAATGGACATGCAAACACAAAAATTTGATCAGCTGGGATATTTTCATGTACATTTATGGCCGAATTGGATAGAATTAGGGTTTGATTATTATATGAAAAATTATGTAAACCCAAATTATATTTTTTGCTCTTGCCTGTGTGCATTAAAGGAGAGGTATATAATGTTTTTTAGAGAGCTTTAGAGCTCAAAATGGACTTTATGTAAAAGAAGAGTTGGACAATTGTAAAGAAGAAAATATCTTTTTTTAGAAGGCTATCTATGGCATTCTTTTGGCCCTCTGGTTTTCTATAGTTGTAAATTCCCATTGATCATTTGGATATTGAAGATATATTATGACATTTCTTATGTCCCTATGCCTTCTTGTGTGAGTTATCTCTTAATGAATTCAATATTTATATGTTTCTCAGTGATATCTTAGGGTTCTTGATCCTTTTTTCTTTCTGCAATTCATGTGTATTATTGTGAATGATTTGATGTGAATGCTTTTTTGGGTATATTACAACCCCTTAATAGTCTTGTCTCATTCCTATACCTAGTTGAAGAGGTGAATGTTTGTTTGTAGGTCATAGATTGTTGCCTAATCCTAAGAGTGTTATTGTTTGTGAAAGACTCTTTCTTTCCCCTGAATACCCTCTTTTATTTACACACCCTTCTATGAAATACTTATGCAAGCCTATTCAATAAATTGTGATCTCCTCGACCTAAGTTTATTCATTGGATCCATCCTTTATACTAAAATTCATACCATCATTTTGGTGCATCACCTAGTAGGTAGTTTGCTTTCAGTTATTTCCCTTCAAAGCATTCCTTCTATCCCTTTTCCCCTCAAGTTTTACTTTTCCTATCAAGAAGAAAATTAAGGTGATTATCCAAGAGGAACCAGCCTAGAACCAGGAGGTCTCATCTCAGTTAGTAGAGGTCCCACAACTTGGAGATGATTCCCATGTTATACTAAGTTATCAAGACTATGAGAGCTTGAAACAAGGGTGCAAACTTAGTGTATAACAATTCTGGCACACCCGATGGGACAGTAAAGAATCAGAAGTTCATTGTTTGAAGTTATGCTATCTCTGATATACTGATTGCATAATATGGGCTTTTAGAATTTTTTCTATCAAGTATATCTAGCAACTCCACTAATTTCAGAGATCAAGGCTAACTTGTTCAAAGTTTATGAGAAAAATTGAGACTAGGAGCTCAAAGCCTACTGCATTTTTAGATTTGCCATCAAAAAGAAGCTACAATGGTAGGTCAACTCAAAGAACATCCCCTGCAAGGAGAGTTCAATCTACACCACCTGATACTTTAGAAAGGAGACCTTTTCCCTTTCATTCCAGAAGAAGAGGAAGATCTCTAACCAAAGATCTAGAAGAAGATTCAAATCCAGCAACAAATACAGCTCACATAGTTGTTAATCTTCAAGTCATAACTCCTACAATGGCTAAGCAATATGATTTTACACCTTTCAACTAGGGAAGTCCATTAAATTTTGTTGTGCATCATGATGTGCCCTTGGTGGCATTAAAGAGCTTGCCTAATTTCATAGGTGAAGGGTAGACAACCACTTTTGAGCACATAAGAGATGTGACCACCATTTGTAGCATACATAACACAACTCAAGAAGATGTGGCCACAAAGTTATTAGCAGCCTCTCTAAAAGGTAAGGCTCTTGAATGGTTTATAACTCCAACTATTGGTTCTATTAATTCGTGGGATTCTTTAGGGGATGCCTTAAGTAAACATTTTGAGGACAAATCAAATAACTTGTCTTTGGTTGAATAGTTGACAACCATTAAGAGAGACCCTCAAGAACAAATGATAGATTACAATAGTAGATTCCTCAAAACATGGAATAGAATTCCAGTCTCAGTAAGACCATTATCTAACCATGCTTTCCTATATTACTTGCAAAGTTTGAATGGTCAAATCTCTGTCATGATCCAATCTACGGGTGGTACTTCCTTACCCCAAGCTTTTGACATAGCTACTAGGGCTGAAAATTGTTTAATCCAAGCGTGCATGATAGAAAGAAGACCACCTATGACTATCTTTCCTAGCCTTCAACCAATTGTACCTACACATGTACCCCCATTTACCCCTATTCCCACCATATTAGCACCTCAGGCTAGTACTAGTGGTCAAGAGCTAACAATGAGTTTCTCTCAAGAGCTGGAAGAAATAAAGAATAGTCAAGAGAGCAATAAGTAGGAAATGATAAATTTTTTGCAGACCTTGACTAAAGAAGTGACAAATCTAAAGAAGAAAGACCAAGGAATCAGACCACCCTTTCAGCCACAAGGCCAAGGTCCTAATCAACAAAATCAGAATCAAGGACAACCTTATCAACAAAATAGGCCACCATACCAAGGAGGATATCAAGGACAAAGACAAAGTTTTAATTAGAGACCATTCCAACCATATAACCCTAAACCTCTCAATTCTGCAAATCCAGTGAGGGATATGGTTCCTAGTCAAAATAATATGGCTATGGAAAATGAATGGTGTTTTCCTTTTAATCAGCCTCAGAATTAGGCCACATGTTCAAATGGATGGATGAACCAAGCTCTAATGGTTCAAAATGCCTCACATGCTCAATCAGAGGCCTCATCCAGTGGATCAGTTCCACAATAAGAACCACAAGAAAATGAGACTGCTCTTTTCAATTTAGAGCAACCAGACTTTAATGGAGTCAATGATGAAGCTTCTTTTATTGCCTATACAAGAGAAAAAAGAAGAGCTCAAGACATGGAGAGAGTGGATTCTAGTGCAGAAGCCACTACATCTACAGAACCACTGCAACAAGTTACTCCTACCACACTCAAGCAGGTTCCTATCATCACAAGTAAAGATGGCCAACATTCCAAAGCAGTGGATCCCATCATACTAAAAGTACAACAAAGAGTATACACTATGACACCTTACAATATTGTAGACAACATGAGGAAGGTGAATGTCAACATGTCTATGTGGGACTCTTTGGCTATTCCAAGGTAGTCTGAGATTTTGAAGAAGGCCATGACTGAAGCAGCAACCCCTCAGCCTGCAAAAGAAGTTGCAAAGCTAATGTTGGTTAACACTAATCAAGAAAAGGAGACCCCAAGTGGTAACTCCAAGGCCAATGCCATGAAAGGTAGGAATTCAAAGCCACCTCCCTTTTATGTATCCTTAATAATTGGAAAATCTTTAGTACATAATTATATGGTAGATAGTGGAGCTACTAGCACTGTAATGCCCAAGAAAGTGGCTGACCAATTAGGACTAAAATACAAACCCTTCCAAAAGAAGGTTACACAACTTGATGGATCCTCAATCAATACTATAGGTGTGGCCAAGGATACTAGTCTGATTCTTCATGCTAGTCCTAATTTTTCCATCCTCCTTGATATATATATCATAGATCTCCCTGCACTATTTTCCATATGTTTGTCAAGGGAGTTTACAGCTAAGATAGGAGGCTATCTATCTTCTGACTGTTCTCACATGCTATTTCACACAAGGTATGGGACCAAGGTCACCATTAAGTTAGAACCATTGGCAGCACACCATATAGAACCATATGTGTCCAATACCATCAATGTAAACTACCCTATATTTTATAGCTATGACTTCCAAACCATTAGAGAAGTAGACACTAAGATAGAGAATATCCCTAATATTCTTCTAGATAAAAGAGCTTTAGAGGCCCAAGAAAATCTTATTTGGGATTTTGGTTTGGGAAGTTATTTAAGACAAGAAAGTGGATCTATAGAGCCAAGCCTTTTCAAAGAGGACACTGATTCAGAGGATCAGAGCAATCAGGGTTGGGAACTATTTTTTGATGGAGCTAGAAGTAGACATGGTTCTGGTGGTGGTGCTATGTTGGTGTCCCCAAAAGGAGAAAAATACTACACTGCCTTTAGATTTAGTTTCTCCTGCACTAGCAACACTGCAGAGTATGAAAGTCTTGTGAATGGACTGGAGTGGGCTAGAAAAAGAGGGCTTAAGGTGTTAAAAGTTTATGGTGATAGTGAGTTAGTTGTTAGCTAAGTAAGAGGGATAAGTGCAACAAAAAATGACACTTTGAGAGTATACATACATAGAGTTTGGGATGCAATTGAAGATTTTTATGCTTTCAATATTGTTGCTATTCCTAGGAAGCTGAATCAAAATGCAGACAAATTAGCTACTATAGGATCTCAGTATGATATTACAAATAGCATTTCAAAAGAAGTAAATCAATAGCATATCAAAGTGATTGTCATACCCTCTATTCCTGATAACAATGTTAATTGGCAGGTGTTTGACAATGATGAAAAACTTCTACAGTTCTTGTTTCAAGAAGATGTTTTTGCAAAGCATAATCAAGAGAGGTTATCATAAAACTATGGTGGTCAAGTGATACAACTTAAATCTAATAAGATTCCTAGAGTTCTTTTCACTTTAGAGATAGTCTTCAACAAGGATGATGAAGTTAAAACAAACAAAGCTGACCTGGTAGTTCAACAAGAACATTGTGTTGAATTAGAGTTGGAACCAAGTAAGAGCTTACAATTTGGAAAGGTAAACACTGAATTGGAAAAGCAAGCTTACACTTAGTTATTCAAAGAATTCAGTGATATTTTTTGCATGGCAATATGAAGACCTTAAATGTTTTGATCCTGCCCTTTCCCAGCACACTATTGAGTTAGAGCCTAATGCCAAACCAGTAAGGCAAAAGAAAAGGCCTATTAATCCCAAGCTTAAGCCACTTATGCATAAAGAAGTGCTCAAATTAATAGAAAGTGGTATCATCTACCCCATGAAGCATACTAGTTGGGTTTCCAACCCTGTTCCTGTCAGGAAGAAGAATGGGGAGTTGAGGTTATGTGTTGACTTCAAGGATCTTAATAGGGCCTCATTCAGAGAATTCCATTCATTACCCTCAATGGAATAAATCTTACATTGTGTCTCTGGATCTGAGAGATTTTCATTATTGGATGGCTATTCAGGATACAATTAGATCCTAGTAAATGAAGAAGATCAATATAAGACCACATTTACAACCAAGTGGGGAACCATGGCTTACCAAAAGATGCCCTTTGGTTTGTCAAACACAAGTGGTACATTTCAAAAGGAAATGGATATGGCCTTTAAGATCCTAATGTACAAGTTTGTGTTGGTCTACTTGGATGACATAACTATTTATTCCACACATGCAGCAGACCATATCGAACATTTGAGGAAGATTTTTGAAATGTGTAGAGAATTTGGGATATCTCTTAATCCCAAAAAATGTGTGTTTGCAGTTCATGAAGGAAAATTGTTGGGATATGTAGTATCCAAAGAAGGAATTACAGTGGATCCTTAGAGAATTGCAGCCATCCTAGGGCTACCATTTCCACATCATAAGAAAGGTCTCCAATATTTCATAGGAAAGATTAATTTTGTTAGGCATTTCTTGCCTAATATTGCAGATTTACTGAAACCTTTGACAACCATGTTAAAGAAGAATTCAAATTTTAGCTCGACTAGAGAAGGAAAAGCTAATGCTATTAAAGAGGCCTTAACACAAGCCCTTGCTCTCCTAAACCCAAATTTTAGTAAGGATTTTATCCTTTATGCTTATGGAGGGCATGATGCTATATCTACAATGTTGACTCAAGAAAATTTAGATGGATTGGAGCAACCTATTGCTTTCTTTAGCAAAGGTTTGGAAGGGTATGAATAGAGATACTCTTTTGTGGAGAAACATGTACTTGTTGTGGTGAAGAACCTTAAAAATTTCAGATATATATTGACCCATAGCAAGGTACACTTGAAAGTTACTCATCCAAGTGTCAAAGAATTTTTGCTTTCCAATGACCTAAATGAAAAAAGAGCTAGTTTGATCACCAAGGTGATGGAATATGACATTCATATTCAGAACACCAAGCTGGTTAGAGGAAGATGTCTCTATGAGCATTTGGCAGGGGCTGAGAGTTCAAATAAATCAAAACAAATGGATGCATCTTTGGTTGTGCATTCTACAGAGGAACATGTTGAGGCATCAGGTTGGTTGCCTAGAATGATTCATTACTTGAAGATAGGACAATGTCCTATAGGTTTGGATTCAACAAAAAGAAGGTATTATAGATTGAAATCTATTCCTTTTGTGCTGATAACTAATGTTCTTTTTAGAAAGGATCACAGTGGTGTCCTTTTAAGATGCTTTGATTCAGAAAAGATAGTTGATGTCCTATTTGAATTTCATGATGGACCTTCTGGAGGTCACTTTTGTTAGGAATGAATGCAAAGTGTTTTGGCAGTCATTCTATAGCAGTTGTTGTTGCATTCATGACTTGGATTGTCATTGATGTCAACACAGTGATATTCTGGATATTAGTAGGAAAGAAGGTATAGTTTTGTTTTGCACATGTTGTATTGTAGATTGGCTTTTGCATAGTTGATGGTATGTTCTTTGGTGTGTTATTAACCTATGGTTAAAAACACAAAAATAAATTCATTCATTTGTGAGAGTTATGAGCATTTTGGTGAAAGCAGTGTTTAGACAGTGTTTTTGTGTAGCGATGTTCGAAAATCGGAGGATATCTCTTAGCTGGGATGGAATCTGATTTTGAGCAGTTAAAGGGATGTTGGAGACTCATTAATGATGATGTGCTTCATAGTGCAAACTTCGAGGACATGTTTGGAGAAAGTTATAGTAACTGGAATCTGACAGTTTTATGTGAATTCTGTGTGTAGCGTGTAGAATTTATTATTTTGTAATTGAGGACCGACTCATTTGTAATTATTTGAGTTTGGTAGATAAGAAGGAATGTTTTCCTTATTGTAATGTGTACTGAAAAAGATTGTGATGCGAATATATGCATGAAGTAAAGAAAAGAGCTAATTCAGTGATGAAGGAAGACTTGTGAGTACAGAGATCTAGATTTGTGATCTTGTGTAGTAGAGAGTGCAGTTTTGGCACAGTGTGAAGGAGGTAATATATTTCATATTATTCTATTGAATAATTCTAAGATCTTTTGGACAGTGGGTTCAGAGATCTTACCTTGAAGCTATTTGGGTAGTGGGTCCTTCTGTCTTCCATAAACTCTTAACCGGGTTAGAATCTTTTAACAGGGATTCAAAATCTCCTAACGGAGATTTATATGTACTGAATGTATTTCATAAGACTCCTAACAGGGTCCATCCTCTAACAAGGAACTTTCATATTAGTGCATCATTTTGTGGGTATCATTCCCACTGGGGTTTACTCTTTTCAAGAGGTTCCCTAGTTAACATATCTTGTGTTATTGTGCAATTGTGTATGATTATCTTTCTATGGTTGATCAGTACATTGATTATATTGTTTAAAGCTATTGAATGGATAAATTATCTGATAACTGATTCACCCCCCCCCCCCCCCCTCTCAGTTATCTTGGGGATCTTTACTTTCTAACAACTTTTCCCCTAGGACTACTTCCTTTAAAATCATGAGGGTTGGATACTATTAGCCATCTATCTTTAAGGATAGCCATGGATAGCCATGATTATGTAATAAAGTGCATCAAGTGTGCCATGTTTGTAGGAAAAGAAAGGCTTGCAGCCTTGCCCCTACATCCAGTTAGAATAGAGCAGCCATTCATGAAATGGGGCATAGATTTCATAGGTATGATCAATCCTCCATCTAGTGCAGGACACAAGTGGATAATCACTACTACTGATTATTTCACTAGATGGACAGAAGTAGTTTCATTGAAAGAATCAAATGGGAGTGTTGTCTTAAGTTTTTATGATGATATAATTCATAGATTTGGTACTCTAGACTCCATAATATCAAATAATGCATTAGCATTTATAGAACTTTGATGAAGGGTGCTCCCCTTAATACCACAAGTACATAACAAAAATAAAGAAACAACAACAATAATATGCAAGAACAGAAAATTGGCTTCTTATTATCTCCACAAATGTGGAATTACAAACTTTTAGAATTACAATATGCAAAGCCACATGGGCATTCCCTTACAATATTTTGTAGGACAAAGCCTCGAATCAATACCCAGATCTACTACCCAAAACTGCCCTAGACAACACTATGGGCCTTCTTTATATAGGCAATTTCCACCGCCCGAGAAGGTTCTAGAAATTTAGCCCTTAGGGCCGACCAAACTTAGAATTATTTTATTTTACAATTTATTACATCAAAGTCGACTCAAAATGAGTTTTGAAACCCAAACAAAAATTTTGAAGAAAAATTATTTTCAGCCATTTCAGGTGACCCAACTTCTGAAGACCATAAGTCATCACCTGTTGACCCGATTGGCTATTATAACCCCATTCTGGAAATGCCACGAAGCGCTCTACAGGCTTGATCTTTGCAAAGTGCCTATCACCCAAATTTTCAACCTCATCTGGGGCCTCTAAAGCCTTCAAAACTGAGTTCGAAGTTTCTGTACCCTGCTGCCAATACCAAAAATCTTCAATATCTTCAAAACTACACTTGATCTAGCCATGAAACTTTGCTGGCAGGCTGATATGACTGAGATGAACCTCCATATGTAAAATCAGACATTCCAAGATCATAAGACCAACTTACTAAAAATAGCAAGTTTCCATAAATAGCAACTCTGCACAAGATAGCCCTTATTGAATACAAAAACATAAATATTTTTTGAGTGATGCAAGATTGCTCTTACACCCAGGATGCTCCTGCATCAGCCTTAAAGTCTCAGGATGGGCAATCAGAAATGGCATTTATTTGAATTCCAGTTCAAATTACTACCCTCAGGGTAATGGCTTAGTAGAATCAACAAATAAGAATTTGATTAGGATAATCAAGAAGACTCTGCAAGACAATCAAAGGGATTGGCATACTAAGTTGAGGTCTGCCTTATGGTTAGATAGGATTACTCCACAAAATATCATTTGGAATTCTCCATATGTGTTAGTATATGGTAGAGAGGATAAGTTATCTATTTCAACTGAATTGCCAGCCCTAGACTTAACCACTCAATATGCCCTATTTGAAGAAGGAGATCCCTTGCAAATCAAGTATGCTCAACTCATGGAGTTGGAGGAGCTCAAAAACAAATCCATGAAGGATATGGAGTTCCATCAGATTCAAACAAATAAGAGCTTTGATAAAAGAGCTAGGATCAGAAATTTCAAGGTTGGAGATGTAGTTCTCAAGTGGGATGAGTTCAGAGCCAGACCTGGCAGACATACAAAGTTTGATTCTTTTTGGGGTGGACCATTTGTCATAATGGAATGCAAGGGACCTAATAATTTTCAGCTATCAAATCTTGAAGGAGATGCCTTACCAATCTCAATGAATGGATTCCACTTAAAGCCCTACTTTGAGGTTTATCCCTCTCTGTAAAATTCTTGTAAATATGTTTCTTGTTTTCTTTCCCTATTTTCGTAGGCTAGTTTCCTACTTTTCAAGAAATGCCTATGCACAAGTTTGTCTTATAGTTCAGTTTTGCCTCTCTGTCAAAGTTTTGTGTCTCTAAGATGGCCCCATGCCCAATGGATTGCTCTAAGGCCACTAGTTTTCCATGTCTAGCAGGCTAACATCCAGCAGAAATTGCCAAAATGTTACCCTAAATTTCCTATCCTACAAATTTGGCCAAAATATATTCCAAGGTCTTTGTTTTACCCTTGTCGAGCATCCCTGAAATTTTCATGAAATTGCATTTTATATCCTGGCCTCCACAAATTGTTTTATTCCCTGGTCTACAAGTCCCAAAATTCAAAAAAGTAGTTGTTTGAGCTAAATAACCCTATAGACCCTAGGCCCTCATTCTATTTTCATGTTACTTTATCAGCAACTTAAAAGTCCCAATTCCCATGTGCATAATTTCTTCCTTCAGTCACCAGTTCTCTTTTTCTTCCAATGGTTACCTTTTTCCCTTCGGGGAACTGGCGACTATAGTAATTCTCTTAAACGCAGGATAAATTGGTGGTGTTCTAAAGCATTTAGCAATTAGGGGAATAGTGTTCACGGGATCTCAGAATAAAATATTGAAGCCTCTAAACATTCAGTGACTGGGCGAATTTCCTTTAGTCGCATAGTCACCAAATTGACCATTAGTGGGACCAGGGTTCCAGCATTTCAAAAGGCCCTGACATCTACAAGAAATCTACTATTGGCATGTGTTCTCATGATTTTTGTCAAAACTATGAGATCATGCGCCGATCGTTGATTTTACTTTATTCCAAGGAACCTATGCTAGGTGGGTCCTCTGACAATTGATGCTGACATGCTAAAATTTGATTGGTCCACATGGTGATGAATGGACTTTCAGTGGGTCTATTTGTCAGAAGGGTCCCAGTCTAATAAAGATCTATGGCTGGCATAGAGGCATAAGGAATCTTTCTAACATATGAGATCATGTGCCCACCATCAAATTGGAATCTAAGCTGGAGTGGGACTATGTTAGAACTTGCCAAAGTGTATGCCTATAAAGAAGTCTAGGGTGAATAAAAGTTAGACATGTGGCAGTTTTGGGCCCAGGGTTAAGAGTATTTCACGAATTAGCGATTGAGGGATTTATCTCACATTCGCTAGACTTAATCAGGGTCAATTTGAAGTTTCAGTGATTCAATGAGAAAGGAAAAGGGAGCCTAAGGTAGAGCTGAGGTTAATTTTGCAGTCAAAGTGGTGCCAGATAAAGGGGAAGATTGAACGATCATGTTTTAAAAGGAGATTTAGATTTAAACATCACTCATCGATGAGATAAAGCTTGGCACCACTTGGTAACCGTTAGAATATTTAAATTCAAATATCTCAAAAGATCAGATTTTCACAGTTATGGTGAGACCGAGTTGCAGGAGAGTAGATGGATCATGGCAGCTAGATTTTTTGTAGGTCTAAACATGAAATGGACATGCAAACACAAAAATTTGATTAGCTGGGATATTTTCATGTGCATTTATGGCCGAATTGGACAGAATTAGGGTTTGATTATTATATGAAAAATTATGTAAACCCTAATTAGACTTTTTTCTCTTGCCTATGTGCATTAGAGGAGAGGTATATAATGTTTTTTAGAGAGCTTTAGAGCTCAGAATGGACTTTTTGTAAAAGAAGAGTTGGACAATTGTAAAGAAGAAAATATCTTTTCTTAGAAGGCTATCTGTGGCATTCTTTTGGCCCTCTATTTTTCTACAGTTGTAAATTCCCATTGATCATTCGGATATTGAAGATATATTGTGACATTTCTTATGTCCCTATGCCTTCTTGTGTGAGTCATCTCTTGATGAATTCAATATTTATATCTATTCCACATTAATCTATCTGCAGGCCTTTGGTTTGTCATGAGGTGTCTTGAATGTGCAGATAAGGCAATACCCGCCTGAGTGAATGTGGAGCTCAAAGAAGAAGGCGGATTCCTCTCTATCCTCATCAATTGGTTTGTTTTCCTTGTCAAGCTTGAGTGCCTAACTTTTGTTTCAAGCCCAACCATTTTATTCAAGTTTGGTCCTACAAGGAGAAGAACCCAACACAGTGTACCTATCATTACTGCCTTGTCAATAGTATGGGGGGGTTTCTACTATTGGTTCTACTGCTTCCTTGGTTCGATAGTGTGAGCTATCTATTTAGTATTTGATCCTATGTACTAGGCAGTTACAGTGGCTAGGTACCTATATATTCTGGTGAGATGGATCATTTACCATATGGACACTCTTCTCTTTCCTATTTTTCGATGCACTCTTTAAGCTTTGATTGATCAACTCTTTAGGCTTTTGGTGTTATGCCATCTGTATCTTTGAGTTTAGGTGTTTTCCTTTGTTTACCTCCTGATTCGAGTAGTGTTATTTGAGGGCACTCATGTAGATTACAGTCTTCTTTACCTTGTCATTTCTTTGTGGAGGATCTTCAGATCATCAGTTTCTTCTTGACAAATTTTGTAGTTTCATGCTTCAGTGATGTTGTACATGTTCATCTTTGTTCCTATTTTCTAGAACATTCTTGGTTTTAGAGGCTTCTTCAATCCTTCAGACTAAGCTTTGTCTCTTTTTGGAGTAGAGTTTTTCCCATGTGGTTTTCTCTATTTCTCCGCTTTGTAGAGACTCTCTTTTGTACTTGGGTACCTGATTAGGCCTTTATTGCTGGGACCCATTTTCTTTCAGTTGTTCTTTCTAGGTTTTTAGCTTCTCCCAAAGTTTATCTTAAGGGAGGGTGTTAGAGTAATAAAGTGTTTATTGAATAATTGAATCATATTGAATAATTGAATCATATTGATTTAATTATTCAGTCACTTATTACCTCTTTCTACTTAAGCTAAACTTTAGGCATATAATAATTAATTATCTTTATTAATTATTATTATGCAACCTAGGGTTTTACCTTTTTAGGACTTCTGATCTCCTTTTATAAGGATTGATCTCATAATACTTTGTAACATTTTCTCACATTTCATTATTGATTGTAACTCTTGTTTTTGCACATCAAGGAATTCTCCTCTCTCGTGGATCAATGCATTCAGGCCTCCATAACTATTTGCTTCTTCTCTCTTTCTATGATAGGTGTTTGCATGCAGGTGTTCTTGGGAGCTATGGGTTGTTTTTCATCAACTCCATCAGATATGATCCCCTAAACAACATAAATCCTATGGGGAAGAAGATAGATACTCTCATGGAAAATTTTAAAGAGATCAATCAAACCCTAAATGAGAAGAAAGAGAAAATCATGGGTGAAAACCCAGAGAAAGCTAAATCAATATTGAGAAAAACTACATTTGCAAAGATGTCTCCTAGCAAGTATATGGTGTAGAAAAAGACTGGTTACAATGTCATAATCCTAGAATCTGACAAGAGATTACAAACAAAGAATAAGGAGGATGTTCCTTCTACATCAGAGTGGGTGAAGAAACACAAGGAGGTTGTGGATGTTATAGACAAACCTCAGGAAAAATCAATTGAGATTATTTTGTATTTCTCATCTCCAACCAAAAACCAAAAGTGAGAAGAGAGGCCCCAAGATGTAGAAGAAGAGTACTCTCCTTCCCAATCACCTTTAATTATCAAGGATGATCAAGAGATTACAAAGGAAGCACAACAAATGGGCTCTCAAGGTCAAATTTTTATAACTTATGAAGAGATTAATGGAGTGCCAAAGCAACCAAGAGACCTTAAGCTAGGCTTAACAATAAGATAGATGGTAGGTATAGAGCTAGATCCTATAGTCAAGTAAGCATGTGATGAATTTCTTGTTGATGATGACTTTGTGAAGGCTAGAGCCTTTATGAAATTTCTTTGGAAGTTGAATATGAATAATTTTGAAGAGATGTGTGAAAAGAGGCATAAGGAGAATCTAGATAAGGATCTCAAAATCATAGAGATTGAAGTAAGGAAGGAAATGATAGAACAATTTGAAAAAACTACTCTAGAGTAGGGGAGAGAACTGGTCAAAAATGCAGGAGTACTTATCCTCCTAGAATGGGATATAGCAGATGCAGTGGTCCTTGATGAAGTTAGGAAATAAACCACTTCTATGCACAAGACCAAGGAAGAGGAAGAATAGGCCATTAAGGGAGTTGCTTACAGTAATGATCATTAGGCCTTGGTCATGTGGTTCTTAAAAAAGGAAGAAAAGAAAGAGGGAAAGAAAATTACCAGAGGTGATCTCATTGGTGGCCTTATAGTAAAAAGGTTTACTAACACATCTATGATTGAAGCATCAGGTATGGTGGTAGCCATAGCTCAGCTTGTAGAAAAGGTAGCAGAGAAGGAAGTTAAGGAAAAGGAGGAGCTCACAATAAGGTTTGAAACAATGCTAAAAGTATATGGGGATTTAAAATAGGGAATGTTTGAGAAGGAAAAAATAATTGTAGACTTGAAGAAAAGTTTGGGAGAAGAAGGTGATGGACTACAACTAATTTGGAATTTGATTGAATAATCTATGATTAAAGATCATTGAGGAGTTGTTGATTAGATATGTAAGATGATTAAATCAGTATTATGTTGTCATTGATGTCAACTATTTTGACAACACTTATCTTGCAAGTTACTATACTGATACATCTGAAGAAAGGAGAAATAAATGAAGAACAGTAAGATCTACATGAGGAAGGTGTATATGTCAAATGAGGATTAAGGAATTCATTGAGTATCTTGTTGATGATTCCATGACTTGATGATATTGATTTTATTATGTTGCATTCATCTATGATGAAGAATAGATTTGAAAGACACAAAGCGGTGTTGTCAGTAAATGAAGCAATTTTAGTATATACCGACGCAGTGTAGTGTATATCGAGAACAATATTAACTAAGCTTGTGTTCACCAATGCATTTCTTTGTTAACTAAGTAGAATAGAATGAATTAAATTATCAGTTTAGCCAATAAGATTGATGAGCTAGAAAGTATGTGAAATTGAGGTAACAGATAATGTTTGTTATGAAGATCGATGGCTAACATAATTCAAGGAAGATCTAATGGAGTATATTGAAACATGTTATTGACACATCAGCTGAGGAAGCTTAAATTGGAAAAATCAATGAAGATGATTAAGTAGTAAAATCTAATGGGCAAAAATAAAATGATTTACATGTGTATATAAGAGACAAAGTTTCATAATGAAAAAGAGAGCTAAAAGAAGAAGATAATGTAGAACTTTTACATGAACAAGCTTTCATGCATTCTAATCATACTAGTTAGTAAGAACCAAGCTGTAGAATAATTACTAAGCTACAGAGAGTAATTACCAGTAGATAGTAAGTGAATACATTGTTGAATCTAAAGTGTTGCATTGATCAGAAAGATTTGAATGAGCTTAAGATTGATCTGTAATCTACAACTGAAGTTGTATTAAGGTAGATCATCTACTATTACATATTTAACCATTGTATATAGTTAAATCTCTTAACTGAGTGGACTAAGAAAGTATTATTATGCATCATTCATAGAATGAACATCATTATCATGTCAACCCCATAGTGAATGTTGGTTGGATGATAACTGTTGGTCTAAAATCCTCTAACAAGGTCACATCTAACAATGTGTTTGTGAACCTCTAATAGGTTGGGTCTTCACCAACCTCACTTCAAAAGAGTGAAATTTTTGGGTTATGTGTTGATTGTTAAATCTCTTGTGTTATGTGTTGATTGTGATATTTGTTTGTTATCATACTTTTCATATTTCATGTTAGATTTGATCAATAACTGTCATAAGTTTTAGATTGGTAATTGGTAAAAGCACAGATAGTGAAAGTAATTTATGTTTACTAAGTAGCAGAAGTTGAAGTATTTGTTTTGGATTATACATTTTGTTTTGGGACACTGGATAACTGATTCACCCCCCCTCTCAGTTATTCTAATAATTGGTATTAAAGCTTTGGTTGCTTGGGATAGAGTTTTAAGGACTTTAGCATAAAGACCTCAAAATGTATAAGAGGTAAGTGCCTAGATTGAACAAAGAGAACTTTGCAGTATGGTAAAGCCGGATGAAGTTGCACATATCTAGAATTAGGAATTCTTCACTAGAACTGATGGAAAATGGCTATATTAAACCGACCCCTCCCTTAACTCTTGATCAACTGAAAGACAGGCATGAACACAATATTACCATGATGGAACTTCTTGCTACTTGTACCAATGTCAAATTTGAAGACATTAAGGGATGCACTACTGTCAAAGCCATGTGGGATAAGTTAACTCTAATATATAGTGGAGATTTCAATGTTAAAAGAGCTCGAGCTAAAACTTTGAGAGGCAGATTCAATGATATGAAGATGAAAGAAGGTGAGAACATTGTGCAATACTTAAATAGACTAAAAGAGGTAGTACATGCTATTAGAGCATCAGATGGATTTATTGATGATAAAATAGTGAAAAGAAAGATTCTCAAAACTTTGCTACTAGTTTATGCAATCAGGATCTCTACAATTCACGAAACAAGGGCTACATCAAACCTTACTCTTGATACTTTGATTGGTAAGCTTGCAACCTTTGAATTGAATAAATTTGATAACAGTGTTGTTCCTTCTTTGGAATCCACTTTCATGACTTCTTTAAAGATTGGAAAGTCTAGCAGGAAAAATAAAAATGATCGTGATAGTAATACCAATGATGAGCTTGATGACCTTGAAGCTCTTATGGCCAGAAGGTTACCCAAAGGGAAAGGAAGATATAGAGGTAAGCTATGTTTGGCATGCTTTAATTGTAAAGAAGTTGGCCACATCAATTATAGATGTCCACATAAGAAAGATGATGATAGATCCAAAGACCGATCTGAAGGAAGCTATGGGAGAAGAGTCAATAGAGGCTATCGAGACAACAATAGAGACAACCGAGATGACAAAGGAAAAAATATATATTACATAGTTGAAGATATCAAAACTGAATCTAATTCTGATGATGACATAGAAGTTTTATTTGTTGCTATGAAAGATGATTTAGAAGAAGAAGAGAAACATGAAGAGATAGCACTAATCTCTAAGATAAACAAAAATGATACATGGATCATAGATAGTGGCTGTACACATCATACGATCGGTGATGTAGAGAAATTTGATCAACTTGATGAATACAATGGGGGATCTATGAGAATGGGAAATGATGCACCCTATATGGTAAGAGGTAAAGGTTCACTGATGATTAATGACAAAATAAAATGTGAAAATGCATACTGGGTAGATGGACTGAACTATAATTTGTTAAGTGTGGCTCAGTTGAATAATTTAGGCCACCAACTTGTTTTTGAGAGAAAAAAGGTAAAGATCTATGATGGAAAAGGTAGACTTGTCAGAACTGGTACATAATCCAGAGGTAATCTATTTTGTCTTGATATTGATCAGTCTTCTTATTTGATAGTGAAGGATGAAGACGTGTGGTTGTGGTATAAAAGGTTATGCCATGTGAACTTTGACAACATGATCAAGATTAGCAAAAAGAGAAAAGTTAGAGGTTTGCCTAACTTGTCAAAACCTGATCATGCTATGTGCCATTAATGTCAAAAGGGAAAGATGACTAAGTCTAGTTTCAAAATAAAAGAATACTCAACAAAGAAGATACCTGAGTTGGTTCATGCCGACCTGTGTGGTCCTATGAGAACTCAAAGTTATTATGGTGATAGATACTTTATTCTTTTTTTTTATGACTACAATAGACTGATGACTATTATGTTCTTGAAAGAAAAATTTGAAGCTTTCAAGACGTTCAAATGGTATAAAGCTAAGGTAGAAAAAGAGACTAGTAAAGAATTGAAATGCTTAAGATCTAATAGAGGAGGTGAGTTTATCTCTGATGAATTTACTAAATTTTGTAATGAGCATGGAATTAAAAGACAGGTCTCTACATGGAGGACACCTCAGCAAAATGGCATTGGTGAAAGAAGGAATAGGTCAATAATTGACTATGCTAGAACATTGATGATATAGAAGAACCAAGTACAATATAGAAGAACATTGATGATATTGATGATATACAAGAACCAAGTACAACTAAAGAAGGACACCAACTAGACACCTTATGAATTATGGTTTGGACCCAAACCTACTGTAAGTTATTTCAGGATTTTTGGAAGTCAATGCTTTATTTTGAAAGATGAAAGAAATGGAAAATTTGATACAAAAGGAGATAAAGGGATATTCTTAGGATATTCTACTAAAAGTAAAGCATATAAATGTCTGAATAAGGTCACAAATGAAAGTACTAATGTTTGTGTTGATGAGTTTGATGATAAGAATACTAAAGATAGCACAAAGGAATTAGAAGACTACAGAAGATTCACTTACATTGAACAACTAGAGTATTTACCAAAACCGCAACCTGTTATAACCTATCAGCAAGAAAATAATGCAGAAAAATAGGAAGAACAAGATGATGAACAAGATGAAGCTACTGAGCAAGCTAATGAACTTGAACAAGATGAACAAGAAAGAAGAGACCAAGTACTAGCTATATTTGTTAGGAGACATCATCCTGAGACACAAATTATTTGAGATAGACAATATGGAATGAAAACTAGGAGCAAAACAAGACAAGGTACATGTCTAGTTTGTGAATTTGAACCAAAAAATGTGAATGTTGCATTAGAGAATGAAGAATGGGTTAATGCAATGAAAGAACAAATAAAACAAATAGAGAAGAACACAACCTAATCCTTAGTACCCTGACCAAAAGATAAGAATGTTATGGGTACTAAGTGGATATTCAGGAACAAACTGAATGAAAATGGTGAAGTAACAAGAAATAAAGCTAGATTGGTATGCAAGGGATATGCATAGGAAGAAGGCATTGACTATGGTGAAACATTTGCACCTGTTGCTAGATTGGAAGGTGTTAGAATGCTACTTGCATATGCTACACACAAGAAATTTAAAGTCTATCAAATGGATGTGAAGTCAACATTTCTAAATGGTATACTTGAAGAAGAAGTCTACATAGAACAACCTGAAGGGTTCATTGATCCAAACAATAGAGACATGGTATGTAGATTACACAAAGATTTATATGGTTTAAAGCAAGCACCAAGATCATGGTATGAAAGACAACATACTTACTTGCTAAGCATTGGGTTTATTAGAACAAGTGAAAACAACAATCTGTACATGAAAGGTGATACTGATGATACTATCATTATTGCTGAAATATTTGTAGATGATATTATTTTTGAGGACAAGAACATGTATGAAAAGAATTTGTTGATGAAATGCAAAAGGAATTTTAAATTTCTATGTTTGGATAGATTAAGTTCTTTCTTGGATGACAAGTGATTCAACAGAGTGATGGGATATTAATCACACAATCTAAATACATAAAGGAGGTACTAAAGACATTTGGTATGGAAGATGCTAAACCTGTGGCAACACCGATGGCTACTAGATGAAAATTGACAAAGGAGGATGGAACTACTAAGGTAAATCAGACACTTTACCAATCCATGATTGGTAAACTAATGTATGTAGTTTACAGTAGACCAGATATAACACATGCCATGGGAATTGTTGCTAGATTTTCAGCTAATCCTAGAGAATCACACATGACTGCTACTAAAAGAAGCTTAAGATACCTAAAGAAAATAGAGGATTATGGCATTTGGTATCCTAAGGAAGGAAAGTTTGAGCTGAAGCCATACATTGATGTTGATTGGGTTGGGAATGTGGATGATAGAAAAGCACCACCGGAGGAGCATTTTTCTTTGGTGAAAGACTTGTAACCTAGACAAGTAAAAAGAAGGCTTGTATTTCTCAGTCTATAGCTAAAGCAGAGTATGTTTCTGCTGCAAAAAATTTCTCAAGCATTGCATATATTAAGAAAGTGTTGGAAGGAATGAATGAGGTAATCACTAACCTGGTGATTATATACTATGAAAACACTAGTGCAATTAATAATTAAAAGAATCCAATGATGCACTCTAAGACAAAGCATATATCTATTAAGTATCATTACTTAAGAGAAAAAGTGTTGGAGAAGCAAGTGAAGTTAGAATTTGTTACATCAAAAGAACAACTTGAAGATATCTTTACAAAGCCTTTACCGAAGGATACATTTGAATACTTGAGGACTAGACTTGGAGTCCATCCCCTATCTATCAATCACTAAGGTGATCTGGATGTTGCATCAACCTAATCTTATTAGAAGAACTTTCATGTTGATGTAGCATAGTTCACACTTTGACTCAAGTTCAAGGTTGTGATTAAGTTTGGAAAACTGGAACAGATTGGGATATCGGTATATAGAGATACAAATATTGTGTTGAACATCAAAGAGTTACTTAGTTATTGAGGAACTATTTGTTTATTTGTTTCTTTGGAATTATTGTCAAAGGGAGAGATAACTGATATGAAAAAGAAAAACAAACTAATGACAACTATCTACGGGAGAGACAATTTGAAAGGAACAAAGTATTGAAGATCAGTTATAGAAAATAGAAGTAGGCACAAGAGAACTGAAATGAGCACAACTATAGAATGGTGAAGCTATATTTTATAATGTTGTTTAGTAACATAGTGATTGAACATATTAAGCTAGGGAGAGTTTGTATAGCATTTGTTCACAGATTTGTAGAATACATGTTTGGTATGTGTATGGTACATTTCATATTACTCGAGTTGCCATCAATGCCAAAGGGAGAGATTGATGGACTACAACTAATTTGGAATCTGATTGAAGAATTTGTGATTAAAGGTCATTGAGGAGTTTCTGATTAGATATGTAAGATGATTAAATCAGTATTATGTTATCATTGATGTCAACTAGTTTGACAACACTTATCTTGTAAGTTACTATACCGATACATCTGAAGAAAGGAGAAAGAAATGAAGAACGGTAAGATCTACATGAGGAAGATGTATATGTCAAATGAGGATTAAGGAATTCATGATTAACTTGTTGATGAGTCCATGACTTGATTATATTGACTTTATTATGTTGCATTCATCTATGATGAAGAATAGAGCTGAAAGACACAAAGCAGTGTTGTTGGTAAATGAAGAAATTTTAGTATACACCGACGGAGTGTAGTGTATACCGAGCATAGTATTGATTGAGATTGTGTTCACCGACACATTTCTTTGATAACCAAGTAGAATAGAATGAATTAAATGATCGGTTTAGCCGCTAATATTGATGAGCTGGAAAGTATGTGAAATCAACATAACAGATAATGTTTGTTATGAAGATCGATGGCTAACATAATTCAAGGAAGATCTAATGGAGAAGATTAAAACATGTTATTGACACATCAGTCGAGGAAGCTTAAAATGGAAAAATCAATGAAGATGATTAAGTAGCAAAATTTGATGGACAAAAATAAAATGTATTACATGTCTATATAAGAGATAGAGTTTCATAATGAAAAAGAGAGCCAGAAGAAGAAGATACTGTAGAACTTTCATGTGAACAAGCTTTCATGCATTCTGATCATACTGGTTAGTAAGAACCAAGCTGTAGAATAATTACCAAGCTACAAAGAGTAATTACTAATAGATAGTAAGTTAATACATTGTTGAATCTGAAGTGTTGCATTGATCAGAATGATTTGAATGAGTTGAATATTGATCTATAATATGCAATTGAAGTTGTATTAAGGTAGATCATCTACTGTTACATATTTAACCATTGTATACAATTAAATCTCTTAAATGAGTGGACTAAGGAAGTCTTATTATTTATCATTCATAGAATGAACATAGTTATCCTATCAACCCCATAGTGAATGTTGGTTGGACGATAACTACTAGTCTAAAATCATCTAACAAGGTCACATGTAACAGTGTGTTTGTAAACCTTTAATAGGGTTGGGTCTTCACCGAGCTCACTTTAGAAGAGTGAAATTTTTGGGTTGCAGGTCCCAGGTGGTTTTTCCCTTCATAGGGTTTCCACATTAAATCTCTTGTGTTATGTGTTGATTGTGATATTTTTTTGTTATCATACTTTGCATATTACATGTTAGATTTGATCAGTAACTATCATAAGTTTTAGACTAGTAATTGGTAAAAGCACAGATAGTGAAAGTAATTTATGTTTACCGAGTAGCAGAAGTTGAAGTATTTGTTTTCGATTATACATTTTTCTTTTGGGACACTGGATAACTGATTCACCCCCCTTTCAGTTATTCTAACAGAAGGTCCATTTCAATCACCAAGACAGTTGTAAATTTTCTCTTCTCCTCTTGGGCCTTCTTCTTCAAGTCCCATTGTTGAATATCCTAAATATCCCCCTTTCATCCTTCCATGAGAAATGAAGAAATAGAATAGAGAGAAAAGCATAAATATGATAAGAGAATAAAAGATACTATTTTACACATTGTTGCTAATGTGAAAACAAAAGAAATTTATAAAAGTGCTAAGCAACTAGTTAACATTGTGATCTCTTTTAGGAAAGAGGCAGCCACTGTAGCTCCAATTTTGGATTAGTAGGTTCCTAGAGAAAATGGGTTGAAATCCCTTTTTGATTTAATTAAAGATCAGGGTATTGAGAATGTTCAATCAGAAAATACTTATAGAATTGTTCAAACCCTTTTTTATTTTAAAGTAAATAGGGAGGGGCTGAAGAGGAAAGTAGAACACATAAGAGGGTGATATCTTCATGACAATTTCCAAGTATTCCTCAGTCTTGTCAAAGCAGATGGAACCATAAAGGATAAGGAATAGTGGTTGGAACAGATTGATAATGGGGTGTTAGCTAAAATAGATATTTTTTTGGGTACATAAGATAATACCCCTTTTATACAAATAATTGAAATGTTGCAAGATGCCAAATTAAACTTCACTAAAGTAATGACTGAGGAAAACCAAGTGATTACTGGTTAGGACAAGATCCTACCAAAAGTGATGATATTCTAGCTTTTTGACACAAGGCAGGGGTCAAGAGGGGCCAAAGGATGGCACACCCCAATGATCCAAGCTAGCTCAACACATGCAGAAGCTAACAAACACCACAGTGAGAGAGAGAATGCAGGAGTTTTCATTAACTTTCATCATATAAAATCATACATGCTAGGCTGTAAGGCCTTCCTAGTTACGACCTCATATTAGAATGAATCTCAGAATTCCTCAAACATGTGAGGATCTATTACAAAACACAACTCTAATGTCTACCATCTACCATCTATTATCCACTTCCTAAAATCTAACCCAACAACTACATTTATATAAGAGTCTACCAAACTAAATGGGCCTTTAGATCCATAATCAGTGGAAGGAACGGTCAGATCTGGGACCACATACCTCCCAATGATGGATTCCAACATTAAATTTGTGACCCATAATAGATACACAAGTCAACCCAACAAGAACTCAAAATAAACTACTCGACAAGCAATGATGATCGAGCAACAGACGGCAACACCGAGTGCCAGTGAAACAAATGACTGCCTTGGAGATGACCAACCATGCTTGGTAACCAAAAGAACCTGATCAACTATTGACCAACTTAGTCAAAGAAGAAACTGAGAAACACATAAAACATTAAACATATTTTGATGACACATGATTGCTAAGGACCCAAGATGCTCCTACATCGAACACCTGGGGTTATTTTCAAATGATTCTTTGAATCATTTATCAGGTATGATTTGAGATGCATCCAAGTCAAACTGTGAAATCCGTGAACTATCTTCCATTGGTCTATTCTTCCACTTTACTAGATATTCCATATATTATTTTCCTCTTGTGCTCTTGCCAACTATTTCTTTCAAAATATGCTCCACTTCTTCATTCTGCTTCTTAGGATACTCTATCAGTACTATCATTTCTTCATTAGATTCATGATATTTATACAAATAAACAATGTTGAAAATAGGTGATATGTCCATATCATCAGGTAACTCAATCTCATACGCATTTCCACTGTCAAATTTCTTCAAAATCTTGCAAGGTCCAAATTTCTTCATCTTCAACTTTCCATATGTGCCAACAAAAAATCAACCTTTCTTCAAATGAACCATCACTTCATCACCAACATCAAAATTCTTATGTCTTCTAGATTTATCAGCTCTATCTTTATATTTTTTATTACTCTCTTCCAGTTTTAGTTTCACATCTTCATGCAATGTCTTCATGTATTCAACAAATTTCACTCCTTAAGCACTCCTCTTATTCTCATCATCAGTGTCTCTCAAATCAGATATACCTCTCGGTTGTCTACCATTCAAAATCTCAAATGGTTTCTTTCTAATACTCCTATTTATTGAATTATTGTATGCAAACTTTTCTTGTGCTAACATAGATTCCCAACTACTCGTTGTGTCTCCAGCTAAGCATCTCAAAAGATTACCCAAACTTATGTTCACAACCTCTGTCTATCCATTGATTTGTGGGTGAAATGTAGAACTATATTTCAACCCAGTGCAAAACTTTTTCCAAAGGGTCTTCCAAAAGTTTTCAATAAATTTAATGTCTTGATCAAAGATAATACTCCTCGATAACCCATGCAATCTCACAATTACTTTAAATAAAAGGTCTACCACATGTACTATATCTGATGTCTTTCTACATGGTATAAAATGTGTCATCTTAGAAAATCTATCGACAAACACAAATATAGAATCATTACCTCTTATTGTCTTAGGTAAGCCAAGAAAAAAATCCTTACTAATGTCAATCCAAGGTTTCTCAAGTACAACAATCGGTACATACAAACCAGTATTTTGACTTACTCCTTTTGGAACTTGAAAAATTCCACAACTTTTCACAAATTTCTGAACATCTCTATACAATTGCAGCCAAAAGTACTTTTCCTTCAATGAATTCCACGTTTTATCAATGCCAAAATGTCTAGCCAAACCACTACTATGTTTTTCTTTTATCAAATTACTTCTCATTACTCCTCTTGGTATACACAAATGAATACCTTTGAACAACATACCTTCCTAAATAAAATAGTATCTTGTTCATCTTATAAAGGTTCTCTACAATTTCTCCATGGCTTATAAAAATCAGGATCATCCTCATAAGAATCTTTCATCTCATCAAAACCAAGAACTTGAATTTTCATCTCAGTCATCAAAGATCTCCTTCTACTTAATGCATTAGCAACTCAGTTAGTGACTCCACTTTTATGTTTTATCACAAATTTATAACTCTTCAGATACTCAACCCATTCCATATGTCTCTGATTCAACTTATTCTGACAACCCAAATACTGTAAAGCCTTATGATTAGTATACAACAAAAATTCACTCGGTATCAAATAATTTCTCCATTTCTTTAGTGCTTGAACAATAGCATAGATTTCTTGATCATACATAGAATATTTCCTTCTAACATCATTCAAATTTTCACTAAAGAAAGAAATAGGTTTACTTCTTGACTCAACATAGATCCAATTTCACTTCCACTTGCATTACATTCTACTTGAAATACTTTACTGAAATCAGGTAATGCCAAAAAAGGTAATCAACAACTTTCTACTTCAGATTCTCAAAACTTTTATCAGCTCCATGTGTCTAGTTGAACACTCTTTTGTCTTCTCTCATAGTTTCAATTATAGCATTACAGATTGCACTAAAATTTCTAATGAACTTCCTATAAAAACTTGCCAGTGCATGAAATGATCTTATCTCACTAGCATTTTCAAGTGTAGGCCAATTCAGAATAACTTCAACCTTTTCAGGATCCATCTTCAAACCATTAGGTAAAATAACAAATCCCAAATACACAATCTCTTCTTTCATGAATGAACACTTTTTTAGATTTATCAGCAACTTTTCCTCTCTCAATCTCTATAAAACTTGTCTAGCATGCAACAAATTTTCTTCTGTGGTCTTGTTGAATATCAAATGGCATCAAGATATACAATAAAAAACTTACCTAAGAATTTCTTCAAAACTTCAATCATTAGCCTCATAAAAGTACTTGGTGCATTAGTTAAACCAAAAGGCATAACCAACCACTCATAAAAACCTTCTTTTGTCTTGAAAGCAATCTTCCATTCATCACCTTCTTTGATTTTGATTTGATGATATCCATGTTTCAAATCAATTTTGGTGAAATATTTTTCTCTAGTCAAACTATCCATGATGTCATCCATTCTCGGTATAGGAAACCTATACTTCATTATTATCTTGTTGATTTTTTTGGAATTAGTACACATTCTCCATTCCCCATTCTTCTTTGGTGCCAATGCAATAGGTACTACATACTTGGACTCAAAATTTCTCAGATCAAACCTTTCTCCAGCAACTCTTGAATTTGTCAGTTCAATTCCTAATTCTTGGTAGGTGTTAACCAATGAGGTGCCTTATTCGGTAAACTAGCTCCAAGGATTAGATCCATACAATGATCAATACTTCTCTTTGGTGGAAAACCATTAGGTACATTGTTAGAAATCATTTCACTATACTTGGAGAGTAACTTATCAATCTCTTCAGGAACACTATCCTAGGTCTTCTTACTTGGCTTGTTAGGGATTACAGCAAAACATACATCATTCCTTTTCAAATCTTTGAAAAACTTTCTTCCTTCCATTAAGAAAACTTTCATAGATGTGAAAACATTACTAATAGGCTCTTCCATCAAAGGTAATAAGATTTGTTTCATTCCATCATCCACAATAGTATACTAATGCAATCTCCCATCATATATAGCATGTATATCATATTTCCAAGGTCTACCCAACAAAATATGACAATAATCCATAGGCATGATATCACACAACACCTTATCATAGTATTTTCCATTCTTCAAATTCACATAACATTGTTCATTTACCACGAGTGTATGCTCATCCTTGATCCATGAAATCTGATAGGGCTTTGGATGTTCCAGTCTTTTCAACTATAATTTAGTGACCATCTCTTCAGATGCCAGATTCTCTGAGCTACCACTATCAATGATTACCTTCCAAACTTTATCATAAACTCTACATCTAGTCTTGAACAAACTTTTCCTTAATGCATACATAACATAGAAAGCTAAACAATTTTCATAGCAATAAAACTAAAGAACTCATAACACATTATTTTTTCTCAAGGAAACCCTGGCCAAGGGAAAACACTAGTGGGGATGGTACCCTTAAAGATCTACTAATCAAAAGTATCCATTTAAGGATATTGACCCTGTTAGGTTTCTATTACAATTATATAGTGTCTTAGTCCTAATTAAGGGACTATAGGCCTTGTTAGAAGCATCAACCCTGTTAGGAGTTGTCAGTACAAAATGTGATTACCAGATGAGCCCACTGCCCAAACAAATAATGTATAATATTCACTGATTACAAAAAGAGGTCAAGGTACATAACCTTATACTGCTTGCATCAATATCTCTTCACTACTCTTTCACTATCACAATTACATGTCCATCATATTTCGCATCATATCACTATTGCTATATCTCCTTTTTTTGTGTTATATTTCTTTACAATTTACAATTACATTTATACAAGTTATTAAGGCTAATAAATTTTCTAGTCACCTACCATATTAAAAAATAACTTTACCCAAGGGTTGAAATCTAGGATTTCATCCCTTTATATTGTTAAGTCATTATTTTTATAAACAAAATAATCCCTTAACTCTTTATCAATCTTGTCTTCAAAATCTATCCTCTCGGCTTAACACTTTCTTCAATAAAACTATCATAACTCCTTCCATACATGTTGTAATGACTTGTGCTCTAAGGTGAGTCATCAATAGTCACCATAGAGTCTATGTTCAAGTGCACAAGCACTAAACT
Organism: Chamaecyparis obtusa; assembly: GCA_027943335.1. Lineage (NCBI taxonomy): Eukaryota > Viridiplantae > Streptophyta > Pinopsida > Cupressales > Cupressaceae > Chamaecyparis > Chamaecyparis obtusa. The sequence continues at coordinate 258,188 of BSBK01004441.1, forward strand.
TACTCCAATCAATGTCACCAAACAAAACTATTTACTAGTTCACTAGCAAAAATACATTGTCTCATACTTAGACAATTTTACATTGCACTCTGACATACTAGCTCTCTAACCTATGTGATCTTCACATAGATCATATGTTTCCATAATGACAACATCTATGTAACCAACTCAGCTAAATTTCCAACAATCTCCCCCTTTGTCATTGGTGGCAACATATGAGAAAATTGGCTGTGTTAAACTCAAAAACTTCAAAATTGTGGCCATAGTATAATATATATATATATATATATATATATATATATATATATATATATATATATATATATATATATATATATATATATATATATATATATATATATATATATATATATATATATATATATATATATATATATATATATATATATATATACACACACTATCCTTATAACTCCAAAAATCTTATCTCTGTATAGTACTCCCCCTAAGAGTATCAATCCTTATCAATTTTCTACTATATATCTCTCCCCCTTTGACAACAATGAAAAAATAAAGGTGAGGAGGGTTACAAAATTGTATTAAAAAATATTTACCTTGATTCAATATTACAAAGCCAGTAGGCTTGCAATACAATCTACAAAATCAATCTTTATTGCCTCTAACTCTTTCTCCCATGATTTGTTAATAGAGTCTGCCACACTGAGTAGTGCGCATAATCCATAAGATGCTATCTCACATGCTTGGAGATTCTCAAATCTAAACTTTTGAAAAGATGTCTTAGCTGAAAGACATTCTTCCAGTTGCCCTTCAATAATGCTTAACTTCATAGAAGTGTGCTCTCTTAAAAGAGTGAATCTTTTCATTTTCCTATCCTTTTCATCTTGCAAAATTCTGATCTCATCATATAACTTACAAATTTTCTTCTCAACATTAAATACCTTCATATTGGGGCTTGAAAGAAGGTTGGTTTCATTCTGAATTTTTGCATCCTTCATCTTCATTTTCTAATCTTTTGTAGCTACCAAGGTCTCTCATTTTGTACACTGAATGTACAAAGATTTACCTCTTTCCAAATTCTTCCTCAAGTCCTTTATACAAATATCAAGATTATTGATATCATTCCTAATATTTTGGTTGATGTTCAAAAGTGTTTTGGCCTCATAGGCTGCTTGAGCTTTCACTTTTGCTATTTTAGACAAATTTGTGAACTCACTGTCAAAAGTGCTCATCACTTTCTTTACTTTCTCCAGAGGGTCAGCTTCTGTAATTTGTGTAGTTACAACACCTTCTAAGTTTTTAGTAAGCTCCTTTAGACATCATTCAAGACTTTTAACTTTTTTTGTTCTTTCCAATGATTTTGTTCAAAGATGTGATCAATTCCATCTGATCATCATCATCTACTTCCTTTCACAAATCCTCAATCATAGTTCCAATCTTCTTCTTCTTTCCAGTCTCAGGAGTAAGATTGATTTCTTCTTTAGAGATAATAGGTGCTTAAATCTCTATCACTTTGGGTTCTTCAATAGTGGTTTGGGTCTACTTTGATTCTTTAGTTCTATCCAGTTCATCAAGAGCTGGATTGTCAACAATGTTTTCTAGATTCTTGAATACATTATCATCAGTATCCAAGGTGATCTTTGTTCCTTCAACATTCATAGCTTCTTCCTCAATGTTTGTAGCTAGTGGAGAGGGAATTTCCTCTTGTTCAGCTTCTTCTTCTTTCTCTGATGCAACTGATGGTTCTCCAACATTCTCTTCCATAACCTTAATGATTGCTCACTCTATCTTTGCATTAACTTCCTCATATTGTCCTACCATAATCTGAATAGTTCTCCTTTTTGTCCTCAAATGGGTGCTAAGAGCCTTCATAATCTGCTTAAGATGTTCATCATCTCTTACATCACAAAGTTTCTTCACAAGATTTTCTCTAATAGATGTGTCTTCCTCTGATGCTCTCTTCTTCCTATTCACAAGTTTCTTAAATAAATCATCAAGTATCTTACCCTGAATTGTGTCAAAATTCTTATCAGATAGAATCATATGCTTTACCACTACATATTATAGATTCAATCTTTCTACATAATCATAAAGGTCATATTATTTATTCATCTTTGTGAAATCTCCATCTTGAATGATCTGCTCATTAACCTTCTCAATTCTAGGTTTCCAGGCTTTCTTCTTAATAGAAGTGTCATCATCTTTAATTTCTGCAACTTTCCTAGGAACTGGTGTCACCAAAATCTTCTACCTCTTACTAGGTCTAGTAGTAATGTCTTTTACTCTTTTGCTAGGTGTGGAGGAGGTTGACCTAGTGGGTTTACTAGCTTCTTGTTCCTTCTCCATCTCTTCCACTTTCACCTTGACTTGTGTTTTTCCTTGTTGTACTGCAATTGATGATAAAGGTGGTACAAACAAAATTTCTTTCTATCCAATTTCTCTAACTGTTGTTGCTATCTACTTTTCTACCAAGAATTCTTTCTTTTCCATCCCTGTATCTTTTAGAATTCTCTTAATAGTTCTCTCAACTCTTTTCTTAGACTGTTTCTCTTCAAGTATAGCCTTTGCTGAGTGGAAATTCTCCTTAAAAGTTCCAAAACTATTATTGTGAGCATCAATCTTGCACTTAAGTAACTTGCTCACATACTCTTCTATCTCAATCTCAGATATTTCATAGCCAATAGGGTCTATGAACTCTACTCTAGGTTCTACTACTTCAATGTAAGTAAAGTTAGTATCAATCATAAAACATATCTCATTTTTTTACTTCTCCATAAGAGACTATGGGATCCTTGATCTGCTAGATACCAAGTTCTGAAATGTCTTAATTACCAACATTGCACTCTCATTCACTTTATCAATAATATGCCTGATATACACTTTGTTAATCCATTCCATTGTATTTTGTCCATCATTCTAGTCATTTACAATGATGTAAGGAAATCTTCTCAATAGATGAAAAAACATGTAAGTGATCAAAGATGAAAATCTAAATTGTGCATAGTTCTTCTTCTTAATCTTTTCCAAATTCTCAAACAATTGAATTCTCAGAATCTCACATAGATCCACTTTCATTTTATCAACACACACCAAATAAGCTACATGTACCATTTCGGCTACCATGTCATCTTCTCTTGAATTAGCGCAAAACTTAGTTGTTAGGATCTTGCATAAGTATCTGACATCATTTTGTTGAATCTTACTAATCACAATTCGTCTACCATTATAGAATGAAATTGTGTTGTCAATGACTATTTTCCTCATGTTCTTCTCATTTTAAGGAATGGCTCCAGTTTTAGATAGTCTAGTAACTTCATGAGTCAAATTAGCTATGATATCTATCACTCTATCTTCTAACCAAAACTTTCCATTATGAATTCTACTAAGGATTATCTTAGTGCATTCTTCATTATAAAATTCATACTGTAATGCATACTTAACGATCTCATTGTCTTTCAAATGTTCAAATCCTTCTCTTCTTAACATGTCCTGATTGTAAATCTTCTAATATTCTTTGGTGAAATCACTATCATTGATAGTCTCTAGTTTGCATCCAAGATAACTTCTAACATTCTCCAAATGCAAACCTCCGTCTAGTATAGATGATAAAGCTAACCTAGGATCATCTTCCAAGGGTTCTACTGGTTCCCTTTTTATCTTAGGTCTATTTTTATCTCTGACATTATGAATCAAAGAAACATCCATGATTACTTCTAATTCCTTTTACCGATTCAAAGATCTACCAAATAAAATACCACAATTTCATGATTTTAGGGCTTGTGTAGACTTAGCGCACAAATCCTTCACCAAATCCTTGTAAAATGCTTCCAAACATTTCTCTTCAATCTCCTTAACACTTGTATTCACTTTGATGATCAAATAATACCGAATATAACCTTTTATCACTTTAATCTCACTTAGATCTGACATCGCATTCAATTCTTTTGCCACTTCTTTCCAAAAAGTTATTTCTGTTAACTTGCAAAACTTAAAACTTCTTGTGATCTCGCAAAACATAATATTTTTCTTTGCACTCTTAACCATAGCATTAGAACATCATATAATACCTTGTATTAATTGCACAAGACTCAATTCATTGTAAATCTTTTTCTACACTAATCTAAGTTCCTAATCTACTGTAATTTTCATAAATTAAGTGCTTTGAGTTAGGTTAGGTAAGGATTCATTCTTACCATTTGATACTTCACCTTTTTTATCACCTTCAATGTTGAATATGTCTCCTTGATCTATGCTTTTAACAAACTTCACTTCATCTAAATTACTACAGCATCCTTTCTGTCTGCTACTTGCATCTTCATTCCTTCTTGCATGATTTCTAGGGTTAGGATTAGGATGAAAAACTCCATTGTTCATTCTACAAAACCTTTTTGTATGTCCAATCTTGTTGCATATCTAACATAAAATTCCATTGTTCCCATATCTTGGTCTAGGTGGATTGATCTGTGATCTGCAATTTCTAGCAATGTGTCCAACTTTGTTGCATTTGTAACATATTACTCCATTTCTTTTGTTCATATCTTCAGTAGTTTTCTTATTTGCATGGTTAGTATTCCTAAACATTCTACTATTATTGTTATTCTAAATAAATTTAGGTTTTCTACATTCAATAGCTCTATGTCCAAAACCATGACAATTATAACAATAACCTTTAAGGGGTTTGAATTGCTTACCTATGCAATCTTTCTTCATATGACCAATAGTATTACAAGTAAAACATCTACCTTTGAATTCTCTTTGCATACCTTTAGATGATTCCTCTTGCTTAGGTGGTTCTTCCTTCTTAGGTGTATCTTCAGATTTGTTGATCTCATCAGACTTCTTCTCATCTTCACCTTTAGATATTTTCAAATTTGGTTCCTTGCTTTCTTCACTTGTTTTGAATGTATTGAATCCAAGACTAGTTTTATCATAGAATGGTTTCTGATAAGATATTTGTTCATCAATCTTCTCACTAGTTGAATATAGCCTTTCAAGTTTTTTTTTGGATTGATTCAATTCACCTTTCACAATTGTATTGTATTTGTCAAGTTCAGCATATTGCAAATTGACTTTCTCAAGTTCAGAAGTCACTTTGTCAAGTTTAGATTTTAGTCCTTCATTTTCAATCTTCAGCTTTTCATTCTCAAATTTTAGATTTTCTTCATTCCTCCCATTTCCATCTTTTAAACTTAACTTCAGATTTTCTATCTTCATTTCATGCTTAAGGATCTCATTATCTTTTTCTAAATTGTCATCACAATTTTTAATAAGAACTTCGGATTCCTTTTTAGATTTCAGATCTTCCAACTTGTTTTTCAATTTCTCAATGAGGTTCTTTGCATCACCATATTTTTATTTCAAAATGTCTCTTTCATCAGTAAGCATGTCAATTTTTTCAAGTGCTTCTTCAAGATTAAATTCTATAGTTGATCCATATCCATAGAGATCTTACTCAAGATGCTAGGCTTTCCTTGAATGATTCTTTTCTAAGTAACTAGGCTTTGATACCAATTGTTAGAAATAGGGAATACTGAGAGGGGGGCGGGGGGGGGGGTGAGTCAGTATTCCACAAACTTTTACTTTGGCCCAATTATGGCTATAAATAATAATCTTAATGCATACATAACATAGAAAGCTAAACAATGTGCATAGCAATAAAACTAAAGAACTCATAACACATTATTTTTTCTCAAGGAAACCCTGGCCATGGGAAAACCTTGGTGGGGATGGTACCCACAAAGATCCACTAATATAAAGTATCATGTTAAGGATATTGACCCTATTAGGAGTCTATTACAAGTATACAGTGTGTCAGTCCTAATTAAGGGACTATAGGCCTTGTTAGAAGCCCCAACCCTGTTAGGAGTTGTTAGTACAAAATTTGATTACCAGATGATCCCACTGCCCAAACAAGTAATGTATAATATTCACTGATTACAAAAAGAGGTCAAGGTACATAACCTTATACTTCTTGCATCAATATCTCTTCATTGGTCTTTCACTATCACAATTACATGTCCATCATATTTTGCATCATATCACTATTGCTATATCTCCTTTTTTTGTGTTATATTTCTTTACAATTTACAATTGCATTTATACAAGTTATTAAGGCTAATAAATTTTTTGGTTGGCTTCCATATTAAAAAATAACTTTACCCAAAGGTTAACATCTAGGATGTCATCCCTTTATATCGTTAAGTCAATATTTTGATAAACAAAATAATCCCTTAACTCTTTATCAATCCTGTCTTCAAAATATGTCATGTTGGCTTAAGACTATCTCCAATAAAACTATCATAACTCCTACCGTACTGACTTGAATTCTGAGGTGATTCATTAGTAGTCACCATAGAGTTTATGTTCAAGTGTGTAAGCATTGAACTTACTCCAATCAACATCGCCAAACAAAATTGTTTGCTGGTTCACTAGCAAAAACACACTGTCTCATACTTAGACAATTTTACATTGTGCTCTGACATACTAGCTCTTTGACCTATGCGATCTTCATGTAGATCATGTGTTTCCATAATGACAACATCTATGTAACCAACTCAGCCAAATTTCCAACACTATCTCTAGATGAACTTTCACCTTTCCACTCAGTCTTGCCTTTGTCCATAGATGTCTTCTCAGGCTCATAGCTACCATTTTCACCATTAGATCTACCTCTTCCTCTAGAGAATCGACCACCTTGACCTCTTTTTTTCTTTCCATGTCTCTTCTTCAATTTCTCCTCAGCTTTCAATGTAAATTGATAAGCCTCTTCAATTCTTTCTAACTTAACCAAGTTGATCTCCTCTTCGAAGGAAACTCTCAAACCATTCAGGTGTCTACCAATTCTTTCCACATCATCTTCATCATATCCAGATCTAATATCTAGTCTATAGAATTCCTCAGTATACTCTTTTATCTAGCTATCTTTCCACTTCAAGCTTTGCATTTTCCTAACTAGGTTAATACGATAATTAGAAGGTAAGAATTTTCCTTTCAATTTATTTACCATCTTATCCATACCTTGATTTTTTGTTTTCCTTTCCTCTTTCGATCCAATTTCGGGTGTTCCCACTGTAAGGATGTATGAATTTTCAACTTAGTGATTTCAATCTTCACCTTCTTATCTTCAAATTTGTTTTTATATTCAAACTACTTCTCCATCTCAGTGATCTAGTCTACCAATTCATCAGAATCAGATTTTCCACCATAGTCAGGAGGATTGAATTGTGGTGTAGACTTCAGACTTGTCAAAGCCTTCAAAAATCTTTCCTCACCCTAATCCATAACATGTGTAGGTTCTACATTTGCCTACTCTTCTTCAACTTCATCATCACTAACATCTTCAAGATGTCTGCCTCTTCTTTGGTCTATTTCAACTGCTTCTAGCCTTATAGCAACCTACCTTAGCATATCTGCCAGTCCTAGATCTACATATCACCTCCCATGAACCATCTTGACAACCCTCTGTAGTAGTAGGTTAGATCGCAATCTACTACCCCACAACAATCAACTAGGGCTTCAAGAGGAACCATAAAACCTAGAGCCGTAGACCTAAATCAAGATCTCACCTCACTCTGATACCACCTGACATAAGGTAGGGGTCAAGAGTCACCAAAGGATGGCACATCCCAATGATCCAAGCCTATTCAACACATGAAAAAGCTAACAAACACCACAGTGAGAGAGAGAATGCCAGATTTTTCATTAACTTTCATCATATAAAGTCATACATGTCAGGCTGTAAGGCCTTCCCAATTATGGCCTGATATTAGAATGAATCTCAGAAGTCCTCAAACATGCAAGGATCTGCTAAAAAACATAACTCTAATGTCTACCATCTACCATCTATTATCCACTACCTAAACTCTAACCCAACAACTATATCTATACAAGAGTCTACCAAACTGAATCGGCCTTCAGATCCACTATCAGCAGAAGGAACAATTAGATTTGGGACCACACGCCTCCCAATGATGGATTCCAACATTAAATCTATGACCTATAATAAATGTACAAGTCAGCCCAACAAGAACTCAAAATAAACTACTCGACAAGAAATGATGACCGAGCAATAGACAAGGAATGTCGAGTGCTAGTGAAACAACTGACTGCCTAGGAGATGACTGACCATACTCGGTAACCAAAAGAAACTAATCAACTACCGACCAATTTGGTCAAAGAAGAAACTGAGCAACACAAAAAACTTCAAACATATTTTTGGTGACATAGGATTGCCAAGAACCCAAGATGCTCTTGCATCACTTTTAATTGGCCAAGTGAGGATACTTTTACATCTTGGGAGGCAACATATCTTGCAAAGAGTGAGAAAGAAGAGGAGATATCTATAGAGGAAGCAACAAGTGGTGATGCCTCAATCTCTTAAATGAAGAACAGACAATGCTAGAAACTTCAGACAGTTAAAGAAAGTATGAATGATACACTTGGCATAAGTTGAACTGACCTTGGGACTTGTTGCAAATTTTGGTGCTCATCTCTGCAAATATTTTGTAAAATTGTAACAAGGAGTTATATTTGCCTTTTTTGTCTTATATGAAAAACTCTTTTTGTCTTTTGTAAGAAAGATCTGAAGCTTGTATGCAACCCTTGTTTCTATAAAAGGATTACCCGGATCATTGTAAGAAAGAATATCAATTTTGCTGACAAGTTTTGAGTCTAGGATACGGTAGACTGTATTAGGCATATTTTTGTAAGAAAGCAATATTGCTGGTTCAAGTTAAATACAGATAGTTTACACTTTGAAGGATTTTGTATACATGATATCGATATGGTATTTGAATAAAATCTGAAGTTCATATCTCTCCTGTGTGTGTATCTCTCTTTGAGTTATGAATTATTGAAATTTATTGCATAGATTTTCTCTGTGTGTATGTTTATGTTCTTTAGCTCTAATTTAGGATCAGATTAAATAAGCTTTAGACAAGGCATAAATTCTTTAAGCTTTACATAAGGATATGAGTAAGTAATATGAATCTAGGATTCTTTTGATAAAATCCACCATAGGGTGATAGCATTTTAAAAGGGTAGGTTTACAAAAAGTTCAATATATTTGCTTATGTGTAACAATCTTGTAGTAAAGGTGTTGCCTAATGGATAAGGCACTGGCCAGCAGTGGAGTTGTTTTTATAGGAATCAGTGTTTAAATGGTTCTATGTGTATTACTAATATTTTGATATAAATATTTCAAAATTTTGTAAGTACAGTGGCTTGCAAAGTAGTATTCCACCAAATGGTAATGGAGAATCAATGAATGAATGGTCATCATTTAGTATTTTCTTATCATTTATATGTTTTAATTGAATCCAGTCTGTTATTGTTCAAGTAAGGCTATTTGATTGCTAGTTTAGGAGTACACTCCTTGGTTTTGTAGAGCCAAAAGTGTAGAGTGCAGTCTTGTCCCTACAGTTGGTCCAATCATCTTAGAATTCCATATTTGGATATAACCTATCCTTAAAATCTATAGATGTATTGGTTTCTTATGAAAGCATAAAGTCTAGTTTGAGGAACCCACACATCCCACACAATTACTTGCTCCTTCATCCACCATTTATAACTCTGGACATGTTGCAGCTGTGTTTTTTGTCTCTCCTATCTAGTGTTTGTTATCATCTTGACATTTGCTAAAAAAATTTTGATGACCATTTTTGCCTTTATGCCTTCATTCAGAGTGTTATTAAACCTATTTTTTTTCAAGAACGCATCAATCAAAAATATAGTGTATATATTAATGATATAGTTTTGATTACTAATATCAGACTATCTACCATTAAATAGGTAAAAAAAATAGCCTTGTTAACAAGAGGACAAATTACTCAAATAATGGATGGTATCTGCATCAAGGAAGCATGTTTTCAAATTGTATAATTAGTATCTATTGAACAACAGCACACTACAAGTACAAAATATCATTTGGAACTTTTTTGATGGTGTGCATACAACCTTTGTCATTTTGCCAAAACAATTTAACACACTTCTAGTGGAGGACACTTTAGTTAAAGGGTTCATTATTTGAATCAAAGAATACTCTTTCAAGAAACTCCACAATTACATGTATACCAATTATTTTAACATATTTTATTGTACTTATGGATAATGATATCCTCTGCAAGACATTGGTCATGTCTATTGCTAATTTGAATGTGTTAGGGATTATTCTTATATGAATAATAGTGTGTGAAAAAGTACTTGAAAAATATAGCTACTAATACTGATTCAAACAAAAGAAATGCTTAATTGCTAAGGATTGGATACTTGACTCTTCTTTTTTTTTAAGCTCTACATGCTCAGCCAGGTTTAACCTTTGAATAATTAATGATTACACAGTATATCTATAAGTGGACACTGATTTAACTATGGTTAATACTGGAGACTATGTGAAGACCTTTATTCTCCAAGTCACCTGAAGATTTTCTTAACCTAAGTCAAGTATTGAGATTAAAGATCAACCATCGATAAGATCTTCATTCATACAAGAGTAGACATACAAGTAAAGAGACAACAATAATAGGAGATAGAAATTGAAGTATATTTGTATAAAAATGGACCTGTAAGTTACATACAAAGATTCATGCTTTGAAGCTCAGACACAAAATTTAGTACTCTCCTTTGTAGCCATTATACTCAGTTGTTCAATTATCTTTTTCTAACTCTTTACAAAATGAGGCTACAGACTATATATACCTCAACCATCTTGGAATTCTCTTATCAATGAGAATGCAACAAGCTACGGATGGTTGGAGCTCAAAACCTAAAAGAGCATATAAAACAAATTACAATAAGTGTTCAGGTGATGGAAAGACAAAAATATTTTGGAGTGTTTTGTTTCTTGGCTTGTTGATCACTGACACCTTTGTCTATAGATATTCATGATAGCTTCTTGAGTTGTTGTGAGATATGGTGACCACCATTCTAGCTAACTTACACCATTCTTATTGATAGCTTATCATTCATGTGCTCTAAGGTCAGGTGTCGGCTAGTCTAGGTGTCCTCTTTACTCATCATCCAAAATATTGAAGTCAACTACATTATATTTGATGGTCTTGGGATTTGTAAGCTCATCCCATGCAATTACTTCTTCCTTTGTCAGTCATTTATAACTCTGGACATGTTGCAACTCTATTTTTTGTCTCTCCCATCTGGTGCCTGAGATCATCTTGACATCTACTACAAATTTGGAGAGCTCCATTTCTACCTTTATGGCTTCATTCAGAGTGTTATTAAACCTCTCCATATCTACTTCATTGTTTTCATTAAGAAATGCCTCTTTCCTAGGCAAGAAAGGATCAAAGTCTGATATCCATTGGTCAAGGTTATCCATTTCACCATCTGCATCTTTAATGGGATGAATGAACCTATTAAAATATGATGCAAGCATGGCTATCTTAGCCTCAATTAGATTTTCCTTGCCTTTAAAAAGTGGCAATATGGCCTTAATTCTATTTATTTCTTCACCTACTTGTAGAATAATCTCTAGTATATCATTTCTTAAAGACTACACTATTGTCAATCTTTCACAAAGTGTTTCTTTGACCAATCAAGTTGCATAATATCCATTCAAAATTGAGACATAACTATTCACCTCCACCTATAGTTCAGGTAATTTATTATAAGCATTGAAAACCAAATCACATTTATCTTTTAATACATCAATCCTATGCTTCAAAATCTTTAGTAAGGCTTTTAGGATAGTGTTATTCTTCTCCAATTTTATTTTTTCTATATCTGTAACTTCTTCTTCATTTACACCTTTATTTTCAAGTAGTACAGGTTGTTCACGTGGTGTAGGGTTAGCTATGGGAGTATTTATTATCTACTACTCTAAATCTTCTAAAGATTTCTCTAATGCCTTTTGTTTCATTATTCAGATATCGCTATCCTTTAAAAGAGCACTATAGTCCTCTAACAAAGAACCATACCTCTTAGATAATTGCTTTGTTTTATCTTCATTAATCCTAACAAAATATGTTAACACCTGAGATATCTCAAGGTCTCCTATATTATGGATTGACCATACAATTTTGTCACCATGAATTTTCTCTTTGACATTCAAAATTTGAGGCTTCTTATCCTTAGGATATAGGCTCCATAGAGCCAATGCTTGAGTCTTTGGGCTATAGAATAATCCTCTGATAATCTCACCTACTTGGATCTCTAAGGATAATGTTATATCCTCTTATCTCTTGATCTAATCAATAATAAAATCTGAATATAAATTCCACCCAAGTACCAGTAGCATATTGCTAGCTCTGACTAGTTCTCTGGCTACCTTTGGGCTAATTCTCTCATTCTCAAGGTCATACTCCCTTACTATTTTTACTGCTTCATCAGGCACTTGGCCCTCTTCAGTGATCTGAACACTTGATGCAACTTGTTGTTGCTTATGCCATATTAAGAAGCTCTTGAATTCATCTGACTAAATAAAATTGTCATCCTTCAAGAATGCATCTTGTTCTAACATTCTCTCATCTTGGCATAGAGCCAAGGGAAACTCAACATCTTCTATTTCAAGTTTTTGTTTTCTTTTCTCCTCTCTTATCTTCTTCCTCAAGTGGTGCTTATGAACACCTTTTCCAATGAAGAGGGATCCCACTTTATTCATTTTTCTTACCTGAGAAGATTCTCCAGTTAGCAATTTTTTCTTTTTGCAGGAGGTTCACTGGTGTCCTGGGAGCTATGTAGGTGAGCTAGGTCAACAACTACATTCTGACCAGTCTCATGTTTCTTAGATATTATCTATTCCAAAGTAGGGATGTTATGCACCGAGAAGCCATCATCACTATCCTCATCACATTTAGACTCTGAATTTACATTCTTCCTTCCTTCTTTCTCATCAATTTGATCCTCAAAAGTCCTCATTAGGGTATTGAATTGGACTATCATTTGTTCTAGCCTTTGGAGATAAGGCAATGTAGGAAAGAAACCATTAAATGCCAATCTCTTTAACTTCAATTGCTTCTCCATAGCATATAACTCATGTATTTGGTCAGATCTTGTTACCACTTCTTCATCATCTATTATATTTCTTAGTACATCCTCGTCAAGATATTCCTCATGTCTCTTGTTGAAAGGGATGTTAGGCATATAATATTTTCTAGCGGCAACAAGAAATCCCTCTGTATCAACATATTTGTAGGAAGCAGCATACATTATGAACTATCCTAACCAATCATTTACCTAACTAAAGGCATTATTTCCTATTGTGAGACTATGCACTCTGAAGTGCCTAGGAGTAAAAGTTCCTTTTCTATGTGCAGCCAAGTACTCCTTATCAGTCGGCATAAGCTACTAGATAAACTCTAAAAATGCCACTATAGGTGGAATAAAGAATGGTAGTATGTGGGGGGGCTGAGGGCATGCATATACTCTAATCATAGTATAACCCTTTTCATAGTAAATATCTCCCCAATTATGACCCTTGGTCCACTTATCAACAAATTGTTGGGACCTAATCATGTGCAGAACATTAGCAGACAACCTTGAAAGATTCAACCCCAAACTAAGAAGGATAGGCTGAACTATCCAAGTTTCAAATACACAGAAATCACTTCTCAAGGAAGATGGACTCCAATCCCTTATCCAAAACTGTACTGGATTTAGCTATCCCTTATACATCATTTATGGGTTAAGGACCTCCATGTTCATGATATCATAATTAAAATATAGAATGAGATGCATCAACAAAGAATAGTGCATAAACCTAGGTGTAGAACTAGACATGTGGTTTTTCAATGCCATTAAACCCTCATGCATTCTATCTATTACATATCCTATGTAATCATATGCTCTCATCACATGAAGACTCTGGGAGCCCAAAACCATAATCAAGAGATATGAGGTGATCCTCTCCCCACCATCAACACCTAAAACTTTGCATAATCCATATGCAATTTACTTTATATATAATCAAAGATCTTTGTAGAAAAATGGGTTTGTGCCCGGCATGGGCCCAATGTAATTCCTATTCTCCTGGGAAACATGGTTTTGGAATTCTTTCACCACCATAATAGCCTCCCTAATATATCTATTGGCTAGGACCTAGAGATTAATCTCCATAGCCAATGGGACCTTGATACCAAAAGCTCTCATAAATGAATTTCGGTCAAGGGTTACCAGTGCAAAAGCATCACCCTTCCTAATTGTTCTGGATAGGGGATCATAGCTATGAGACACAATAATTAAGACATCTACATCTATGAAAACCTCTACAACTATTAATTTTGCTAATCCTGATGTCCAAGGGTTCAAGACAGGGAGTGGACTATCAGAATTCTTATAAAAGTAGTTGAATAAAGACAGTCTAGTGATATCTGGTGTTCTAGCATCTCTATAGTATGCAAGCTCATCAACAAAAAATGGATCACTAACCTTCTCATTCTATGATGACCCTAGCAGTCAGATGAGGAATTCATCTGAATAGGTTCCCTTAACTTTCTCCTTAGCACCTTTGGTGGTAGAGGGTCCACTAACTGATAATTGCCTCATCTTATCTGTGAATTCAAACTCCTCTACAAATTCTGAACGTACTCAATTTTGAAATTTCTTTGAAAATCTAACAAAATTCTATCACTTTGGCTTATCTGAATGCTTGGTATTTTGAAATAAGTGATGAAAAACTCTATTTATTTTATAGAATTGAATGCAATAAGCTGTTAGAGATTGAAAAGCTAAAAATCATGTCATTTCTGCCATTACTTGGCACACTTAGAACCAAATTTAGTAGTTGTAAGCCAAGAAAATGACATGTAAATTTTAACTTATGGTGACCTAGTGACTACAACACATTCTCATAAGCACTGAAAGATTTGGTGCCTCCTTTACATTCCTAGAGATCTGGCGACTAAAGAAAAGTTTAGTTGTTAAATGACTCTATTTGTTCTGGAGACCTCGTGAGTATAGCAAGGAATCATAGTCACTGAATAGATCAAATGACAAGGCAAATATCAAGGTCACTAGGAAAATTTTTAACCCATGGTTTGATTCTGAGACTAGGCGATGACTACCTGAACCATGGGTTAAAATATTTTAACCAAATGGCCATGATCGCAAGGGTAGTTAAGATTTTTTGCATTCTTGTGGCAACCGTTGATTTACAAAAGATTTGAAAATCACCAAGAAATTAAACATTCCACCCTCTAAGGTTTGTGCAGGATTGCCACCATTGAAAGATTCAATGGTTATCGTGTGTTCGCAAGGAAACTGTTTAGATCTACTGATCATGCGACTATTTCAAGATTTGCCAACCAAACTCTTCACCAAATCTCTAAATTAGTCCTTCACCACTGTGTTCATCTAACGCACAGGTGACCGGGTGAGACGTTAATTTTGTCCTTCACATCTCCCCAGTTTCCTCCAAAGTATAATAATCTAATGCCACATTGGTAAATGAGCGACTCGTCAGAACATAAAGAACTACCACTACCTCGTACTTTTTTCACTTTCAATGAATTCATCATCGCCGCAAAAAATAAAATGGAAGAAAGTACCACTAGTAATGAATTCGTCACTGTTGCAGAAAGTAAAAAAGAGAGAAATGAAGAAATAAGTAACGTGTGCAATGTAAACTGCCAACCTAACTCTGGTTGCTGGTGAGTTAATCAATAGCTCTGCATTTGGTTCACACAGCGGAAATGTTACAATATTTGGTTTTTTCAAAATCCACGGATGATCTCAATCATTTCAATCATCTTGCATACGTATAGTTTGTTCAATGGCCAATGACCATCGATCGAATTAACCCAGGCCGATGTGTTTCAAATAAGAAATGCCTTTGGCATAATTATTATTCACAGTTCCCCTGGGACATTTGATATGCTCCCAAATTTTAATTCAAAACACAATTACTTCACTTTATTTTTTAACTCTTATAGCTCTCTATTGAGCATGCATGTGTGCCAGGGAATTTGCATCTACAATCTTCTATGCCCAGAAGGATGTTCATTCACCAAAAATTTACACAATTACACTTCTCTTTGATATAGTTCCTAGGATTATCCTTGTGTTGTTTTTGTGGTAGTCCTACACATGTGATACAACACCTCCTTAATTTCTTATACCTTGGTGGATAACGCCATATGCTATAGAAAACTAAGTGCTCACTACATGATAACTCCCTTTTAGGGTCTCCTTCTCAAGCTTCTCTCTCATCCATATATCTCATTTCTTGCTTCTTGTATCCACTCATCAGTTGCAATATCTCTCCATCACCTTTTCTTTTATTTATATTCCAGGAGTAGTGGACCTTGCATTAATCCACATCCATTACAACTTTCATAGTATATACATGTTAGTCTATCCTTTACCACTTTCATCATTGCATCACCATTCTCATTCCTTCATCCATCATGCTTGCATAATCTAATCCATTTTGAGAGCACAAATTCATGTTCTCTTGAACTCGCATGTCCTCTCGAGAGAACATCCTTATCCTCATCTCCCATCTTCTTTCCTCCTAGTCACTCTTTTGAATGACTAGGGAATCTTTTCTAATCTATTCATTTTTCTTCCTAGTCCTATGTCTTAATCTTCTTTGAAATGATGCTACTTCATAGCACCATGTCAAAGAGAGGCAAAATGTAAACACCCAAATCAAGACATAATTAATTTATTCAATTAATTGTTCATATTCTATAGTCCTAGATAAATTGACTCTTTTAATTTATCTAATGTCCCGATCCTACTTATTTAAATGAACACCTTTTTTTACTTTAATTAAATGACCAATCCCCATTCTTCTATATCCATCTTATTGATTGAATAGTTTATCTATTTAATTAAATCTCCCCATTTGCCAAATCTTCTAGATAAGTTAATTGATTTTATTTATCTAAACCAAATAAACTCATCTATTTAATTAAATAAAAACCTTATTCTATTTTGAACTAAAAGGAATTCAAAATTCATTCAAAAACTCTCATCCACTTGCATCCTCCAACTTTTCCCACTTGCACCCCTTAATCCATATTTGATTAAATAAATACCCTATTTATTTAATTAGCCCCTGCCTATACTACCCACATCCACTTGTCAAATCCTACCCAATCCTCTTGCCTCCTATACTATCCTTATCCATTTGTCAAATCCTACCCAATCCTCTTACCTCCTATACTACCCCTATCCACTTGTCAAATCCTACCCAATCCTCTTGCCTCCTTATTAACCTTCCTCATAAAGCCTAACCCCTCACCTAAACATGTGCAGATTCCTAAGTATAAAGATAAGGAAAGAAAAGACAAACATGTCCCTTTCATCCCAATCCCCAAAATGACATGACATGGGCCTTCCATAAGGGCACTTTCAATCTTGTCCCCTTTAAAGAGTTTTATATTCTTTTATTTCCCCTCACCACGACTTTGGGGTTTTGGAGAGTTAAATGTCATTTATGGTAAGTCTCTTCCAAATTTCTCAACAACTCCGAACCATCCCTCTTTGATGCAAAAAAACCCTAAGTCTAAAAGACTTAATCAAAAAAGAAATCCTCATTCAACACATTTATTTTCATTTGGTACAACTTGAACACTTGTGCATTTGTTGTAGCTCTCCATTTTCATATAATTTTGAAGCCATTTCCATCATCTTTTGCTAAGCTTGAGCAAATATGGAACATTCTACTAGAGTTATGCTATCGAATTTGTGAGCACACATACCATCAGAACATTTTAGATAAATTGTTGCAACAAAGAGAATACGATAGAGTTTGCATTTCGTGTATTTTTATGTCTTATCTTGATGTTGTTATGAAGTTATGTCTCAAATGTTTTAACTAATTTTTGGAACTCCTTTTTAATTCACATTTTCTTACACACAAAAAAATTAAAAAACTTATTATCTTGTACATTAACTAAGACATGCCTTCAAAATGAAACAAAAGAAACCAAACAATTGACAAAATATGAAAGTGACTACTCATTTTAAACTCATATTTGATGTCAACATTTTATTTTCACACGTATTTCACGAAACACATATTTCTTATTTACCCTACCTTATAAAAGGTAAACAATCAAATAATATTTCTCCTCGACAAAAGAAGAATCAAACTCCACTAGACCTGTGGGAACGCGAGGGCTAACATAAATTGTACTTTATTTCTGGTACAGGTTATCAACAATTCTATATAAAACATTAAAAACTTTATGTTCTTCACCTCTCATCACGGGAATGGTCACACTTTTCACCATAGCATCCTCCAGGCAACAGAGGTAATCGAAGGGAAAACATTTACCCTTATTAACAAGATATGTGTCTATTTCGTCTTGTTTGCTGGTAACGGATGTGATTATCCATTGGCCTTCACGCACCTCACATTTCAGCCAGGGATTAATATCACAGTCCCTAACAAAGTCATTAATCCTCTTGGCTGCAGCACAAGTATTGACCACAACCACGGCGCACAAAATAATTGTGCCCACCACATGTCTCCCGAGATGATTCCACGTGGCGTCCGTACCAATTCGGATGACCGAATGGGGTGAATTGGCGCTGTTAAAGTCGCAAAATAGATCTGCGTTGAGAGTTGACTCCGCCCCATCTGCTGCTTGACCAATTACTTTAATAAAATTTGACGGCAGCTTCTGCATCAAACAAACAAAATTTCAGTGGATTAAAACTCCATTCTCTTCGTTTAGGACACACTACTTAATAGTTTGATTAGAAAATTTACAGACATATGTTCCGCTGACAAAGGGAAAAACCAAAGATGAACTAATAAAACCTTTCGTCCAAAATATGAAAAAATTATGTGTGAAAATCAAAACCTTCATGTTGAGAATATATTTCCGAATTGCTTCGTTGCCGCAGTATAGGATCTGCACACGTTCCAATAAATGCAATATTTCAATTGGTATTTTCTCCACCCATTTTACAAGTTTCCAATAAATGTTGCATTCTACGGGTTCCCAAGATGGTTCATCTATACTAATCAAATTTTTGCAACCTTTCACTTCAATCCTCTCCAGCCTGCGAAGTCCCCCAATTGAACAAAATTCCAGAGAGCTGAGACAAACGAGACTCAACTCCTCAAGCTTTCGACATCCGCCAATGTTCAACTTCTCAAGCTTTATAAGATCAGACGTTCTCACACTTTTCAGATGATGACAACCATCAATTCTAATTTTTTTCGGGCCGTTAAGTCGGCCAAGACCCAACTTCTGAGGCTGTCCAACTCCACAACAATCGATCAGCAAATTTTCTAGATTTCTCAGATCAGATATTCCTCTTGAACATTTCAGATGGCCACAACCACTAATTATAATGTATTCTGCAGAGTTGAGTCGAACAAGACTTAACTCCTCAAGCACTCCACATCTAAAAATGCCCAGCTGTACAAGCTTTGTAAGATCAGATATTGTCACGCTTTTCAGATGACCACAACCATAAATTGTAATTTCTTTTAAACAACTAAGTTGAACAAGACTTAACTCCTCAAGCTCTCCACATCCAGTAATGTCCAACTTTACTAGCTTTGTAAGTTCAGACATTCCTGTCAAACTTTTCAAATTCCGGCAGCAACAGATTGCCAGTACATCCAGACGGCGCAGAAGTCCCAGGTTTAACTCAAACATCCAGATGTAATAGATCCTCAGCTCTTTTAGCGCCAAGGGTGCCTGAAATTCAAAATAAAATTTTCTCTAAATTTCGATAGTAAAATTTAAATAAAGTCAGCAAAGAATTATAATATAATGCATTTGATTAGCAAGACATAACTTTTGAGGACAGAGAACAAAATACCTGTTCATTATTCTGCCACAATCTTTCCAGACTTCCACCTCTGATCACCAAATATTGCAATTTTTGAAGAGGAATCCAGGAAGTGATGCTTGTGAATTCATGACGGCGATCTTTAAGCTCAACCTCGAGCCATAGTAAAGCGGTGGACGGCTCAAACGTATTGTCTGATTCGCCAAGAAAGTATTTAATATGGCAACCCATGGACGGATCCATAAAAGAATGCAAACACCTAAATTTGGGTTGGGTGAGAATGCTTTTAAATCCCTTTGATTCCTGCATTAACGGAAGTAGTCAAGAATTTTATTTAAGTAAAGTTTAGGTTTTCGAATATCACGCAAGAAAGGCAAGAATGTAGAGGAAAAAGCCTACCAAAGATTGGAGATCTTCAGAACGCCACAGGCGAGGAGGATGATTCAGTTCGGCGGCCATTTCTCGTCCCAGGTCCCGCAAATGGTCATGCATTCTCAATATGACTATTCCGTCGGCTCGTCCCCGGTATTTCAAAGGTTTTATTTCCTCAACCAGACATTTATTCTTTAGTCTATGCAGTGCATGTTGCGCGCTCCATCCCGATGCCTCCCACACTCTGATGGCATCTTTCACCGATTCTCCTATGAAAAAACATGCACAATCCATGAAAATTTGTTTTTCTTCTTTGTCCAACTTGTCAATGCTTATTTTTAATCTGTTGTGTATGTCTTGAGGTAGCATCTTTTTCACTTTCTCCAATTCTAACTTCCAAAACTCCTGATCTGTGCCATGAACATGGCTGCCCAGAACTTTAAGAGACAACGGTAAGCCGCCACACACCTCAACGAAGAGGTCAACCAGCTTCTCGTATCCACTCGAGGGATAAGAGTGGCCAAAAGCATGGCAACATAACAGCTCTTTCGCCTGATCTCTTTGCATTCCTCGCAGATTATAGGTAACTGTAATTCCTGCGTTTTTTAGCACGCCTGCATCACGAGTTGTAACAATTACCAGACAGTTGCCAGATTTATTCAGCAGATCCCAAATCAAGAGGGCATCTAACTGTTCCAGGTGATCAATATCATCTAGAACAAGCAAGAAACTCAACTGGTTGGTCCTTCCTATGCAACCCGCAATATGACTTGTTGCTTGCTCTTTACAATGAATGTTGAGATTTTCTTTATGGTAGAGATCTTTGAGGAGTTCCTTTTGTAAATCAGTGAACTTGTTGCTGTTATAGGCTTCCCTCACATCAAACAGAAAACAGGCTTGACTATATTCTGACCGTTTCCTGTTGAACAACTCTTTGGCCAGAGTCGTTTTGCCGACTCCACCCATTCCAAAAATGCCGACAATCTGAGCCTTCTCTTTGCCACCTTCACTCATCCGGCACTGACTTTCAAAATCTTCCACAACCCTGTCCAGCCCCAATGGGTATTTGGCGACATGTAGAAGTTCTTTCCTTTGAACTTCTTTGCAGACAGCTGACACTATATTTTGGCCGTCACTGAGACTTTACAAAGGAAAAGGGTATTTTAATAAAAGAGAAAAATCGACTACCTAAATATGAAAAATCTATGAATTTCATTCCAAACAAAAATGTAAAACAATGTACAATGACCAAGCAAAATGGAAACCCAGAGATCTTACCTGAATTTGCTGCTGACTTCGTGTCCTGTTATAAATGAAACAGAATGGAGGGCGTCCTTCCACTCCTCAAGCTTCCCCAGATACCTCCCCTTCTCTTCATATCTTTTAAACGCTTCAGCATACTCTCCGCTTTCTATATGGCGAAGCGCAGAAGGCTTTACTCCGTAAAAAACTGGAATGATCTTGGCTCTACTTTGCAACATGAGAACGAGCTCCGCCAGACACCATGGGGACTCTGCGTATCGCCTGGAGAAGATGGCGACATGAGCGGAAGCAGAGTGAATGGCACTCTCAATGGTTGAAGGAAATGAATCACCCAGCTCTTTCTCTTCCGAATCAAGAAATGCACGTATTCCCAACTCCTTAAAAGATTTGTATAGCCGACGGGCTACAGTTTTTTTGACATCAGGGCCCCTGTGATTGACGAAAACATCAAACAATCTTGAAGATTCGTCTACTTTCCTACGTTTGTCTGGAGATTCAATTCCAGATAAAGCATTGTATTCGTCCTTTCGACAGTGAAACGAAGATGAAGATGCCATTGGTTAATGCTAAACCCGAATGAAGAATATGGATTGCTGGTACAGAGCAGAGCAGGGGTGGAGAGAATTCGAATAGGTATGAGTATAAGCAGAGGGGATATTATATAGAAACTGTCAATGGTGGGAGTCGAACACGTTCATTCCTGGAAATTACCATAGAGGCGTATGCCTAGAAATTTGGGGAGGACGGAGGGAATTGGAAAAAACATAGACAGGGGAATATGTCAAAATTGTAGATGTTGGAGGAAATCCCTTTGCTTCCCGGAAACCACTAAGGAGGCGCAAACATTCCTTCCCGGTTACTTCCACGAAAACAAAGGGAAATGAACTAAAACACGTATCTTACCGAGGGGTACACTTCAGAAGTTTTTATTTTCAAACGTCCTTATATACTTTAAGTTTTAATTGCCTATTTATCCACTACCGTCTGGCACTACCGACAACACCATAGAAGGAAAATTAGATCCCGTTTAACTAGTCAATGTCTGAGCTTCTAGAAATGAAATAAATTTTAAAGTATTTACTTGTCCGATCTACTCAGGCTTGAAATCCCATCTCCTCACTTCCACGCAAGTACGGACATGTCATGTTCTGTCATGCAACGGCTACCCAGCCGACAGATTCCCCTACCATTCCTATGTTACCATGCTATGCTATGCTATGCCATACCCCCATCATCTTTGTACTGCCTTCTGATGTAATACGGCTGCCCACTGTCATTTGCTAGTACACATTAAAATGAATGATTTGCAGTGAAGACGAGACAGTCGGAGCGGATCAATGATTAGTGCAATACTATTTCCAGAATAATCTATATCAAATTAAATTTGCTCCCAATAATATATTTAAAATCTTGTGTGAATGTTTTTTATTTTTATTTTTTTCTAACTTAATTTTTAAATATATCTTATAAGTTTCATACATAAGATATTATAATATCTAAAAAAACATTTTTTCTTTTTTTCTAACTTAATTTTTAAATATATCTTATAAGTTTCATACATAAAATATTATAATATCTAAAAAATTTTATTAAATGGATAAAAATATTCTTTGTTGAAAGTGAATATATTTAAATAAATTCTTAATTTTATTTAAATAAATAAAAATATTATTTCATTAGTCATGTAATTTCTAATCTATTATATTAGATTTTTCCATTTCTTCAACATAGTTTAAAGTAGAAATGCAAGAATCTAATATTATTTAATTTAAAATAATATATTTAAATTATTATTAAAAAATAAATAATTTTTAAATTTTAAATACAATATATTATCATTTGTAATACATTTTAAGTAATTTGAGCCATATTAATAAATAATTATCTTTTTAATTTTTAAAAATATGATTATTGATTGACAAATTTAATTAAATATGTATGCTAAATCTCGTTATCTTCACTTTTTAACAATAGATTCTTTTGAAAAAGGTAAATAATTTTTTCCTTTTTACCAAAATAAAATTTGAAAATAAAGTGAACTAAATAATAATATTAATTATATGCAAACTAAATATATAATTAAATAATAAATACAAACATAATAGTTATATTTATTATATTTTAATGATAGTTTAATTATAATAATTCTTTATTTGCATTTAATAGTTTTTGTTAGAAAATGTGATATATAACAAGAATGCAATTTATGTTAATTATATGTAAACTAAATATAATACATTTTAAATACAATCTATGATATTTTGAAATATGTGAATTTTTTTGCTCAAATTTCAAATTACTCATAGTGAGGATTAAACTATGCAACAAGAAACAAAACAAGGGACAAACGGACAAAAAACTACAAATACCATAAATTAAGAAAATCAAAGAAGAAACTAGAGAACTAAATAAATTAAAGAGAACTTGCAAAGACAAACTTATATAAATCTAAAACAAACCATGTACAAAAAAAATATTGTTGTAAAATTTTAAAATCATTTATTAAGATAACATTTTAAAAACTAAAAATCATTTCAATATATTCACTTTACAAGAATAATATTTTACCCATCTAATATTATTTTTAGAATGATAACATTAAAAATTAAATAAATATTATTAAAGTTTATCATATTTATATTAAATCCCCTTTGTGATACTAAAATAATTCATACAAATATGTATTAAATTTTAGTTTAAATAAAAATAAAACAACTAAAAATAGTGACTTATAACAAAAAAAATCCTAAATCAATAGTCATCAAAATCAAAATAAATATAAACATAAATATATATAATTAAATATTTAATATTCATTTTCACTAAATTGTTAAAACATATATAGAATTTTGAAAAAAAATAAAAAATAAAAATATTAATACAAATGAAATAAATTTATATCAAAATTTTAATATTAATAAAAATTCAAAACTAATAAATAATAAATATAATATATTATTAATTAAATAAATAAAAATAACTAATTTTAAAATTTAATAATATTTTTATTAACAAATTAAAATTAAATATTTTTATAATAAAATAAAGAGTTATTAAATATCTTTATAATAAAATAAAGAGTTGTATTTTTTTTCCATTGCCTTGCACTATAAAGCTACAAGAAGAGTAAAAAGTAAAAAAAGTAAAAAAAGTAAAAGAAGATGTTCATTCCTTACATTTGTGTGTGCTCATGAAAATTGCAGAAGGTTGTACTTGATTGAATTGTAATTATGGTAGACATGGCATACCCATGATAGAATGGGCCGGGGGAATTTGTCGGTTGGGTAACCGGCTCTGAAATTTGTCGGTTGGGTAGCCAGCTCCTGGCATACGCATTCTTTCACGACAACATTTCCATCGCTGCAGTCTTTACCTCCAGAAATCAAACCTATGCAATTTCCCAAAACTGATATTGTCGCCCAACGGTTTTTAATAAACCTACATTTTGATATATATATATATAGTTAGTTTATATTATATATTATTTATTATATATATTTATTGAAAATTCTTAGTTATTTTCTATTATATATATTATTTATTATATAGACTAAATAAATTCAAATATATATTTACTCTATAAATTATTTTTTAATTTTTTTAATTTTATCATTTATTTTATAAATAAATGTATATAATCTCTCTCTCTCTATATATATAAAATCTATGTTTAATAGAACATAGAAAATAAATATGATAATTAAATATAAATATTATATATTATATATTTTTTTAAGACATCTCAAATAAATAGTTAGGTATTACAACCTTATTTTTAGGTAAGAGAAGCAAGCGCAATGAAATAAAATTATATTCCTCATTTTTATGATGTTGTAGGGTTGCGTAAATGTAATTGTGAAAATATAATTATGTTGATGGCATGTAGTAGGAGGTCATTTTCAAAACAAGTGTCATGCAGTGGCTAGTACTTGCCTTTGTAGTATTTTAATAAAAATATTTGTTGTCAATTGAATTTTATAGTTGTTAGTAGTTTATGATGATGTCACATAATTGGTATGTAGAGAATTGATGAATTAGTTGATTTTAAATTTTATAATAAATGTTAGAAGCATATAGTCATACTTATTTTGCCAAAAATAAATTAAAAATTGTTTGAAGTTTCATATTTGATTAACTTTAAGTTTCATATTTGACTAATTAGTTGATTTTAAGTTTCATAGTTTGATTAATTAGAAGAATTTAAGTTTGAGGAATTTAAATTTCATGTATCTAGAAGCTAAATACGTTATAACATTATGTAATATAATTTAATGTACTAATTAAATTATATGTGTACTAATTATAATAAAATATAATCATAATAATAAAAAATAATAAATCAACAAAATCAAATTTACATAAGTGCAAATTAAGTGCAAGTAGTACTAATATGAACATATTAAATATACAGTTTTAAAACTAAGGATCATTTTTGCTTATGTATTAATAATTTCTTTTAAATAGAAAGATAAACTATATAAGCAAGAAAATTACTTTTGCTTGGAAGAGAACCCTAAGCTAATTAAATAGATTCTTACAAATTTAGTGTCTTGCTATCTGGTTTTGAATGAAAAACAATATAATAAAATATAAACATAATAATAAAAAATAATAAATCAACAAAATCAAATTTACATAAGTGCAAATTAAGTGTAGTTATACAATCAAGAACATCTAATTTATAATAAAATATAATCACTAGTTAAGAGAGGAAATCCATAAAATGATGAAATAGTACTTGTTTAGCCTACCACAAGTAGTACTAATAAGAACATATTAAATATACAGTTTTAAAACTGAGGATAGTTTTTACTTATGTATTAATAATTTTTTTTAAATGAAAAGATAAACTATGTACGCAAGAAAATTATATTTTCTTCGAAGAGAACACTAAGCTAATTAAACAGATTTCCTATCTGGTTTTGAATAACAAACAATTATTACAAATTAAGCTAGAACTACCTAATTGTTCCAGCCAATGAAAGCAATCTAATTGAAAGCTTATTATTATTGTTCCAGCCAATGAAAGCAACTTCAAATTCTTCATCTTCTTCCACTGTTGATCATGTTGTTTAGGTTTTGAATGACAAACAATTATTACAAATTAAGCTAGAACTATGTAATTGGTGGTATAAATAAGCTGCTCCTACCACTAAAAATTCTTCGTCTTCTTCCGCTGCTGATCATCATGTAGATCTTTGATCAAAATTAGTTGAATTGAGCGTTGCCTCTTCACTACAAATAATAATAATAATTTTAATTAAAGATTCATTCATCATTAAGTAGGTCAATTCAGAAACAAGATCAAAAGGAAAGATTTAACACAACCTTTGCAATTTTTTGTACCCTTCTTGAAACCTTTTCTTTGATGCTTCAATCTTTTCTTCTAAAGATTTCTCATCAAGAGTAGTAGAGTTTGATTTCTACATAAAAACATCAGATACCAAAATACATAAATGTGTTAGTTTTGCATTTTTGCTTAAAACTTACTAAATGTAATCAACATCCCATCAAATCTGATTTTAGAAGTCTTCAATTCTATTTTTACAGTAAAATTTTACTTACATGTGGTGAAGGAAGTGGAAGAGAGCTAAGCTTGTTGAAATCTAAATTTTTATGCAAATTCTGATTGAAAACAATGTGATTCTTTGCTTCTTGTTTGCAACACTGACTGCCATGAAAGGCATGAAAACTTATGTTGTCTCAGCTTAAGAAGGGCAAAAGAAAGGGGAAAATGATTAGTTTGGGATTACCTGGGGCTGCTATGGTAGCAGCAATATTTTCACCAGCCTTTTTCATCTCTTCATTTGCAACTTCTCTCCATCTTCTACAAAGTGCAAAACAATTCATGTAAATCTTTTAAACTTCCAACAGCTAGAGTGAATAACTGAAAGCTAGAAAAATCACAAGATTAAACATTTAAACTGGAATTCAAATTTCAATTTTCAGTAGAGAGGAACTAAGTCACAAAAAATTTTGCTTGATTTTCAGCCATAGACCTAATTACTTTGGACTTGTAATTCCGCAACAATTTCACATTTGTGCCAATCTTAGTTTCATGTATATTATTATTTATTCACACAAGGCAGATTCAATAATAACAAGAACAAGAACAAGAACATTTACTCATTTACCTTGAATTTCATAGGATAATGGCATCAGCTCCAGTCTACTCAGTGATTCGCCCACTTGGTTTTCTAATTGCAAAATTTAACACAAGCCCTAATTTTGCTACCATACCAATAATGTCAAAATGAACTGGTAATACCATTTTTTCGTGTATCAGCAAATGCCATTTCTTGAAATAACGAGAAACAATGCAAATTGAGGATATCGCAGTCGCTGCTCAATCGAGCCAAATTTATCATCCTCAGCCTCAGCTTCATTGCCCTTACAAAAAATTCCTCCAATTTTCCATCAATCCCTCTTTTTATTTCTCTCTTATATAATTTTGATGCTCAGCCCTACTTCCCTCTAACCGTGAGGTAGTAGGATTACGTATGAAATTTTATGTAATCTTATCGACTCATAGTGTTTTATTAGAACCAACCATAATTTCAAGGATTTGGGTTCCCCTGATTGAAGACACATTCCCAGCCATAGAACATAAATATTAAGCTGTAATCAAGAGTAGATTGTGGAGGAATCGAACTCATTACCTGATGGAAGAATTTAAAGAAAGGCTACTAAAGAGACAAAATGGGGAGTCAGAGGTTACAGAAATCAAGAAAGAATGGAAGCCAAAAACAAGCCAAATGAAAATGCTTAGAAAAGTTACTTTTGTGTTGTAAAAGTTACTTTATTTAAAAATGTGGATAGAAGTGATAGTTCAGTGAAGCAAAGAAATGCATGCAACGAGGTTAAAATGGATTGAAAGTCTGAGAAAAACAAAGGAGAATATAGAAACGCATGTAGCAAGTTTAAAAGATAGGAAGTGAAGATATAGCTATATTTAGTAAAATTATGAGTAAACGGATCTTTATTAAAACTAATCATAACAAGAACATAGGGCTAGGACGATTTGTGGAAACACTTTTTTTTGAGTTGGATCCTAAAGATACTGCTCTTATGTTCTCTTGTCTAACATTTATGCAGCAAACAGGGAAATGCATTAAATGAACACAAGGGGCAAGGGTTAGGTGTGGATAGGAGGAAAAGACAAAGAAAACTAAAAATTTAATTCCTTCTTACACATTAATCAAATGAAACTGCAGAGAAACAAGTTTGTACAACTCAAAGAATTAAATTATTTCTTTAGCTCAAAAATCAATTCCTTCTAACACATTATTCAAATAAAAATATAGAGCAACAAGTTTAACCACGATGAGAAGTGTGTATACCAGATTGGCAACTTCTCCACCATTCGAAATCAAATACTCGATAGCCAAAGAGCGGCAGCCTGTGCATGGTTTAAAAACAACATTTCATCTTCGGTACAATTCAAATTAAAAGAGGTGTTATTAAATAAGCCTAATCTGGAGATTGAAGCAAAAAGAAAAATGAAAGGAAAACACATAGATATTTTAATAAACCAGTGCAGTAATTGTGGAAATGGAACTGAAGTTTCCATAAATGCTAATTGTTATAAATAAACAAAATACTGAGAATATGGGCACGATGGATTATGGAGGTAAAATAACTTTCATAAATATTATATTCACAATGCGAGCTATGCAAGAAATCTGTGTATAACACTTGAAATACATTCATCCAATGAGATGATAAAAAAATAATTTCTAGATATTATAAACTTCAAAAATATGCATCTATATTTTAGAAATGAAAAAAATTCTAATGAAATATAAAATATAATTTATTTTCACTGGTGTAGAAGAGTTCATTTAATCAATACTTAAGATTAAAAACTCAAAAATTGATACAATAGTACTTAGCCTACCGGCAAGTACTAATAAGGGTGTATGTGGCCAGTTACTAACCCTTCAATAAATATTAGTTATGGGATTTTTAAAAAAAAAATAGGTATGGTAGTTTTAATTTATTTACATAATAACTATTTTATAATCATAATATGTTTTAAATATATATTACATATATTTTAATTGTGATTGTTTGTATGTCTGTTATTTTATATTAAAAAAATTAAAAAACACATTTTAAAACTTTTATATGATTGAACATGTCAAATGTACATTTGGTTAAAATTATAAAAATATACACACACAGTTGTGTATCTCTATATGTGTGTGTATATGTATGTATGTATGCATACATCTAGGCACACATGCATACACATACACATATATGGGCACGTGAACACACACATTAATTTATTTTTTAATGAATTTTTAAGGGACTTCATCTCCAAAATGAACATTCAATAATCTTTATTAATTATTTGTTCAAATATATTATATTTATTATTTTATTTATCTAACAATATAATATTTTAAATACATATTTAAATTTAAAGATTATTTCATTTTTAAATTATTTTTAATTACTTTAAAATTAAAATACGGTAAATTATAAAAAAAAATTTAAAATGGCTCTGCTACTGAAGGAAATCGAAAATGCGGATATCGAAAGGCAAATGGTTTTTTTCAGGAAGACAAAATATGTGCATAAGTGGGATTCTACTATCAAAAATGGAAACTGGGCTCCCCTTCCTCGGCCAAAGGAGTATTTAGATTGGAATATCATTCAATCCAGAAGGCCAACATCCTATTTTGATCTACAAATAACATCTCATCTGATCAAACCGTTCTTTGAGGAAAGTAGATTGTCTGTCCATAGGAATTTTCTAGAAAGTACTTTAAAGTCCTTAATAAATCTTTTTTGATCTACAAATAACATCTCATCTGATTAAACTGTTCTTTGAGGAAAGTAGATTGTCTATCCATAGGAATTTTCTAGAAAGTACTTTAAAGTCCTTAATAAATCTTTTAGGAGTTATCTGGAAGAAAAATCTATAAATGGGAAGGGACTGAATCATTGATTTAAGGAGAGTAACTCTACATGATATAGCTCGATCCATCTATTAGTCTAATGACTAACCTTATTCCTGAATTTATCTAGAATTTCCGGCCAAATACCCCTAGGCAACCTCCCTACTAAAAGAGGAATACCAATATAGACAAAGTGATGAGCACCAATTTGAAACCTTAAAATTTTAGCTATCTTGGCTTGAATAGAGGCAAGTTTATCAGAAAAGAAAACAAAGGATTTCTTTTTGTTAATATTTTGACTTGAGGCTTTCATGTAAGTGTCCATGAATTTATTGAATTTAGGAGCTTCATTTATTTTGGTGGCACCCATTAAGGAAATGTCATCCACAAACTAAAGTGATGAGCTACAACTGATTTGGAACCTGAATGAAGAATCGATAATTCATGATTACTAAGGAGTTGATGTTTAGATAATGCAAGATGATTTAATTGGTTTTATGTTGTCATTGATGTCAACTAGCTTGACAGTACTTATCTTGTAAGTTACTATACAGACACATCTAAAGAAAGGTGGATGAGATGAAGAACTGAGAAATCTACATGAGGAAGATGTACATGTCAAATGAGGATAAAGAATACATTGAGTAACTTCTTGATGAGTCTATGAATTCAAGGAATCAACTTCATTATGTTGTATTCATCTATAGTGAAGAATAGAACTGAAAGCTACACAACAGTACATTGTTGGTAAACTAAAGCATTTCAATATACACCGATAGAGTGTAGTGTATACCGAGCACAGTATTAACCAAGTGTGTGTTCACCGATGCATTTCTTTGTTAACCAATGAAGACAGAATGTAATTAAATGATCAATTTAGCCGATAAAGTGATGAGCTGTAAAGTGTATGATTCTGAGGTAACAGATAAGGTTTGTCATGAAGATCGACGGCTAACATAAATCAAAAGGATCTGACATAGTAGATTGAAACAAGCTATTGACACATTAGCCGAGGAATCCTAAAGCGGCAAAATCAATGGGAATGATTAAGCGGCAAAATCTAATGGAGGAAAAGAAAATGTTTTACATGTCTATATAAGAGACTAGAGTTTCATTATGAAAAGATGTCGGAAGAAGAAGCTGCAGAATTATCACATGAAGAAGTTTTCATGCATTCTGATCATACTGGTTATTGAGAACTGAGCTACAGAACAGTTATCGAGCTATAGAGAGAAATTACCGATAGACAGTAAGTAAACACAGTATTGAATCTGAAGTGATATATTGATCAGGAGGATTTGTAT
Organism: Chamaecyparis obtusa; assembly: GCA_027943335.1. Lineage (NCBI taxonomy): Eukaryota > Viridiplantae > Streptophyta > Pinopsida > Cupressales > Cupressaceae > Chamaecyparis > Chamaecyparis obtusa. Next base: position 289,722 of record BSBK01004441.1, read on the forward strand.
GAGCAAAATATTGATATGTAATCTACAATTGAAGTTGTAATAAGGAAGATCAACTACTGTTACATATTTAACCATTGTACACAGTCAAATCTCTTAACTAAGTGGACTTAGAAAGTCTTATGATGTCTCATTCATAGAATGAACATTGTTATCCTGTCAACCCCAGAGTGACTGCTAGTTGGATGATAACTTCTAGTGTAAAATCCTCTAACAAGGTCACACTTAATAGTGCGTTTGTAACCTTTAACAGGGTTGGGTCTTCACCGACCTCACTTCAGAAGAGTGAGCATTTTTGGGTTGCCTGTCCCATATGGTTTTTCCCTTCATAGGGTTTCCACATTAAATCTCTTGTGTTATGTGTTGATTGTGATATTTGTTTGCTATCATACTTTGCATATTACATGTTAGATTTGATCGATAAGTACTATAAGTTTAGAATTGACAATCGGTAAAAGCACAGACAGTGAAAGTATTTTTGTTTATCGAGTAGCAAGAATTGAAGATTTTTTTTTATATTATACATTTTGATTTGGGACAGTGTTTAACTGATTCACCCCCCTCTCAGTTATTCCAACAATTGGTATCAGAGCCAAGTTTCTTAGAACAGAGTTTTAAGGACTTCGGCACAAAGATCTCAAGATGTGTAAGAGGGAAGTGCCTAGATTGAACAAAGAGAACTTCGTAGTATGGAAAAGAAGAATGTTGTTGCACGTATCTGGAATTGGCAACTTAGCTGTAGATCTGATGAAGAATGGCTATATACAACTACCCACTGGTCCCTTAACCCTTGACCAACTAAGAGACAAGCATGAACGCAATATCACTATGATGGAACTTGTTTCTGCCTATACCGACGTTGAATTTGAAGACATTAAGGGATGCACTACTGCCAAACAGATGTGGGATAAGTTAAATTTGATATATAGTGGAGACTTGAATGTTAAGAGAGCTAGAGCAGAAAGTCTAAGAGGTTGTTTTGATGATATGAGAATGAAAGAAGGTGAGAACATAATACAGTATTCAAACAAACTGAAAGAAGTAGTACATGCTATTAGAGCATCTAATGGAGTCATTGATGATGAAACAATTATAAGTAAGATTCTCAAAACTTTGTTACTTGTTTATGTGATCAGGATCTCTGCAATTCTTGAAACAAGGGCCGTGTCCAATCTTACCCTTGACACACTGATCGGTAAGCTTACAACCTTTGAATTAAACAACTTTGACAATAGTATTGTTCCTTCTGTTGAATCCGCTTTCATGTCTTCTTTGAAGATTAGTAAGTCTAGCAAGAATATTAAGAATGATGACAGTGATAGAAATACCAATGATGAACTTGATGAGCTTGAAGCTCTTATGGCCAGAAGATTACCCAAAGGAAAAGGAAGATATAGAGTTAAGTTACCTTCGGCATGTTTTAATTGTAAAGAAGTTGGCCACATTGCTGCTAGATGTCCACAGAAGAAAGATGATGATAGATCCAAAGACTGATCGAAAGGAAGCTATGGGAGAAGAGTCAACAAAGGCTACTGATACAACAAAAGAGATAACCAAGATAGCTATGACAAAGGAAAGAAGGTATGTTACATTGCCGAAGATATTGAATCTAAATCTGACACCGATGATGATGTAGAAGTAATATTTGTTGGTATGAAATATGATCTAGAAGAAGAAGAGAAACATGAAGAAACAACACTGATCTCTAGAATAGACAGAAATGATACATGGATCATAGACAATGGTTGTACACATCATATGATCAGTGATGTAGAGAAATTTGGTCAACTTGTTGAATACAATGGAGGATCCGTGAGAATGGGAAATGATGCACCTTGTATGGTAAGAGGTAAAGGTTCATTGATGATTAATGATAGACTAAGATGTGAAAATGAATATAGGGTAGATGGATTGAACTATAACTTGTGAAGTGTGGCACAGTTGAACAATTCAGGCCATCGACTTTCTTTTGTGAACAAAAAGGTGAAAATCTATGAAGATGGAGGAAGACTTGTCGGAACTAGTACACAATCCAGAGGTAATCTATTTTATCTTGATATGGATCAGTCTTCTTGTTTGTTAATGAAAGATGAAGATGCATGGTTGTGGTACAAAAGATTATGTCATGTAAATTTTGATAACATGATCAAAATTAGTAAAAAGAGAAGAGTTATAGGATTGCCTAACTTGTCAAAAATGGATCATGCTATGTGTCATGAATGTCAGAAAGGTAAAATGACTAAGTCTAGTTTCAAAAGAAAAGACTATTCAACAAAGAAGATACTTGAGTTGGTTGACACTGACCTTTGTGGTCCTATGAGAACTTAGAGTTATTCTAGTGATAGATACTTTATTCTTTTTATTAATGACTATACTAGACTGATGATTGTTATGTTTTTTAAGGAGAAATCTGAAGTCTTCAAAATGTTTAAATGGTATAAAGATAAGGTAGAGAAAGAGACTAGAAAAGAAATTAAATGCTTAAGATCTGATAGAGGAGGTGAATTTATCTCTGATGAATTTACTAATTTTTGTAATGAGCATGGAATTAAAAGATAGGTTTCTGCACCGAGGACACATCAACAAAATGGCATTGCTGAAAGAAGGAATAGATATTCATTATGCTAGAACACTGATGATACAAAAGAATGTTGCTTAGACATATTAGAGAGAAGCTGTCAGTACAGCCGTCTATGTTCTTAACCAAGTACCATTGAAGAAAGACACCAATTGAACACCTTATGAGCTATGGTTTGGACACAAACCTACTATAAGTTATTTCAAAAATTTTGGAAGCAAATGCTTTATATTGAAAGATGAAAGAAACAGTAAATTTGATTCTAAAGGAGATGAAGGAATATTTTTAGGATATTCTACCAAGAGCAAAGCATACAAATGTCTGAATAAGTTTACAAATAAGATTATTGAAAGTACTAATGTTTGTGTTGATGAGTTTGATGAAAAGAGAACAAAGGCTAGTAGAAAGGAACCAGAAGACTATAGTAGATTCACATACATTGAACTTCCTGATTATCAACCAAAACCGCATCCTGTGATAACTGGTCTGCAGGCAAACAATGTTGAATAGTAGGAAGAGGAAACCGACAAACAAAATGAAGCTTCCAAGCATGCTGATGAACCTGATCAGGATGAAAAAGAAAGGAGAGATAGGATACTGGCTAGATTTGTTAGAAGACACCATCTTGAGACACAAATTATTGGGGATAGACAAGTTAGAATGCAAACTAGGAGCAAAACAAGACAAGGTACATGCTTAGTTTGTGAATTTGAACTGAAAACTGTGAAAGTTGCATTAGAGAATGAGTAATGGATTAATGCAATCAATGAGGAGATAGAGCAGATAGAGAAGAACAAAACTTGGAGCTTAGTACCCCAACCAAAAAACAAAAATGTTATCAGTACTAAATGGATATTTAGAAATTGTATGCACCCTAAAATGGTCGCCTAGACTTTGGGCCCCTATTTCTGCAATTTATCAAATCCCTGAATCAATATTTTCAAAAATCAACATTTTTCAAATATACCAATTTCTTTGATCAAATCATAATCAATTCAATATTTCCTAAGGTTTGAACCTTATTTAATTTAAAAGAGAAATATCTTATTTAATTAAAAGAACATGCTGCTTTTTAATTAATTAAAAATCTCTTTTAATTAAATAATAAAATCACTTTATCTTAAGCCTTTATTTAATTAAAAGGAATTTCCTCCCCTTTTATTTAAATAAAAAATCCCCACTTTTCTTCTTATCCTTGTTGCACAAATAAAGCATTTAATTCTTATTTATAAAGAAAAATAAAAAAATAAAATAAAATAAAAGTACTTTTGCCTCACATGGACATAAATTAAATGCTCAACATAAAGTAAATGCTTCTAATTTTCTTATTGGAGGATATTTTTGCACAAGGATCAAGCTTATTTTTTTCTCTATCGTTGATTAAGTCTTTTGCCTCTTAATCTCCATGGTCCATTGTTTTTCACTTCCTATAAAAGAAGAGCTCTCTTCCTCATTTGGACACACAATACATACTTGAATTATTATGCTACAGGTTTTCTAAATCATTGAAGCTTTTGGAAATATTCTTGCATCAAGTTTTGAAGATTTGGAGCATCATTGGCATTCATCTTGCATCTACATCACATCCTAGCTTGCATCATAGTTGCATCATCATGGTATCATTTCCTTTCATGTTTTAGATTAATCTCACATAGTTTAATTAGAGGGTTTGTAGCTCTTTCATTTTCATTTTCAAAGCTTAATTGCATCTTCATTCTCATAAGATTAATTTGCATTCTCATATAGATTTGCATAGCATTGCATTCATTTGGAATCTCTTATTGTGTGGTTGACTAGCAAGGTCATGAGTTTATAGCTCTAGCTGAGAGCAATTTTAGAAATCTTGCAACTTCAGGCATAGAGAGCTATGGATCGATTTGTGAGGGCTCATTCTTGAGTTTTCTTGCATGTAAGGATTCATAGAAGTGTGACAACATTTTAGCACACATTTTTGGCACCCACCGTGGGGCAACCCACTTTTTACATGCTGGTTTTGATTATTTTTGGAGCTAACCCTTGTGCAGATTTGTTTGGAGACAAAAAAAACCCTAGATTTGAAAGATTTGATCATATCTCCCAAATGGCTTGGTGTTTTACTCTGAAAATGTTTTTCTAGGTTAAAGACATATTAGAGAAGCTCCAAAAAAAATTTCTAGAATTTTTGGAGGTAATTTGTATTTTTTATGATATTTTCTTTATTTTTCATTAAAAAAACAATTTTTGGCACAAATCAACATATTTTTTAGAAATTTTTATATTTCTGGAAAGCACTTGGAATTCTATAGGGGGTTTGTTCACTGTGTTTTTACTTTAGAAATCATATCATAGCTTATTTGGTTAATTTATAAAAACTAATTTGTTTTGGTAAAATGGGCCTCTAGGGCACAAATGAAGAGAATTTTTTAAATTTTTTACATTTTCGGAAAGCTCCCTATTTTTTGATAGAGGTCTCTTTTCTATATTTTGGGTTTAGAGTCCGAATTCATGTGGTAAAAATCAGATCTTGTTGACTAGGTCAAATGCAAAAAAAATAAAATTTTGTGATGGGTATGCACTTATTTTTCATTGTTCAATGCATGATATGAGTTATCATTTGGATTATTTGCTGGTTATCATTTCTCCTAACAATTGATTTTCAGATCTAACCCTAGGGTTTGCATAAGTTGGATATACATTGCATATCTTGTTTGCTTGTTTTCTTGTCTTGTTCATTTGAAGGTACTCTTGCTTTCATGAAAAATGCTCAAAACAAAGCGTTGGACTTGAGGTACTTTGTTCCATCTCTACAACATTTGAATTTTGGAATTAAAATTGAACCTCTCATGTGTTTGGCTTGAGTGTTTTACATGCTTTCATAGAACACATTTCAATTGATGCTCTAAATGGGAAATGAATGAACATAGATTTGCTTTCATACAAGTTTGTGTAAGTGAATGTGTGTGTTTAAACCTTAAGTAATTCTTGGTTCCAATATCAAATATATCATTGAGTGATTGAGGGCATGAATTCATTCCTTGTTTACATAGGGAGTTTAATGCACCACTTTGTGGACTCACTGTATGTTTGCTTGGAAAGTTAAATATTCCATTGATTCAACCCTTTGTCATTTGTGAGTAGTATTGATAAGCAACTTTAGATTACTTGTGATTGATCTAAATTGCTATCTTGGGTTATTGGACTCGCTAATCTATCAGCCCCTCATTTCCGCCCTGTGGTTGCAAGATCAGTGCCACATTAAAGGGGAGGGGTCTACAGGAAAAAAAATGTTAATTGCTCCACTAGGCAACCCTTTTGTGCTTTTTGGAACTCACTTATTTTCTAAGGTGTGGACTCACTTTGAGTTGATGTGAGGAGTTAAATGTTCCACTTTTGGACTCACTTTGAGTTGGTGTGAAGAGTTAAAAGTTCCACTTTTGGACTCACTTTGAGTTTGTGTGAAGGGTTAAGTGTTCCACTTTTTTGGACTCACTTCACATTCTCTTGAAGGGTTAAATGTTCCACTTTTGGACTCGCTTCACATTATCTTAAAGGGTTAAATGTTCCACTTTTGGACTCACTTCGCATTTACTTGAAGAGTTAAGTGTTCCACCTTTAGTGCTCTGAATACTTTTGATAGTGAATTACTTAGTTTTTATTTCTAGAAGGCCTGCTTGGGGACACACCACCTCAAGGGATGACCTTAACTCCTGTGTTCCGGCGGAGTATAAATATCGGGAGGTGAATTCAAAGACACCTCTCTTGGGAATTGAGTTTGATATCACTCTTGGCTAAGCCTCAAAGAACTTTATACCTTTGAGAAGTGAAGGAGGAGATTTGGGTTAACATCTCCCCTCGGCTGTGTGATTTTGGATTCTTCTCATCTATGGATGTGGGCCTCACGTACCTTGCATATATCAAGGACTCCTTAGAAAATCCATGTATATCCTTGTAGATAGCTTGATAAGGTGTTGTTGTGTTCTAAGTGCCTGCTAAAACATTGTCAAGAACATACACAAGTAGAACCTTTAAGGAGTAGAAATACTAAGTCATTAGTTCATGCGCAAGGTTGCTTTGCCCCTTGCTCATTGTTTGAAGACTATTTGCTTGAACTCCTTGATTGTTGTCTTATGTGCCTATTCAATGATGAAAATCTATTGATGTACTTACTTGATCTTTTAAAACAAACTGAGTTCCTAAGTTGAAACACCAACTTTTTACAGCTTGCTCAATTTTCTATCCTATCATTAGAGACTTGTTTTGACTTTAAATCTCTAGTTTTTGCCCTCTAGGAATAGCATCAATTGGTTTACAAGGCCACTTTGGAAATAGTTGTCAAGTTAGAAGGTTATTCTTGGTGAGAAATCTTATCTCTATAATTGTTAGCTACATTCTTGGAGAATTGTAGCACTCTTATTGTCCAAATCACTTTCATTTAATCAATTTTAGTTATATTTTGGCCTAGTCCAACCTCCTGATTCAAAAGTGCTAGGGTATTCACCCTTTGTTGGAAGCACCTCTTTGACAGTGTTGGTAAAGCCCCTTTTTCTATCTTTTCATTTTATTTTGGACAATAGAGAACTTTGATTATCCTAGTTTGGTGCTGACACTTTGCGAGGTCACCTTATCATTAAGAATCTTTTTTCTTTCATGTCAGTTACAACAAGGTACCAAGTCAATCAAGGAAAGTGACCCCCTGTTGTCTTTAGCTAGTTACCACCAGTTAAGACGCATCAACAACGTAGGGTCAAGGAACCCCTCTTTGATCAATCCCCTAGAAGTCAACAAGAGGTTGAGACTAATCCTTGTGAGGAAGGAACACCTAAAACACACTATTCATCAGGCATCAACATGAGTTTTTCTAATATCAAACATTCAAGAGAGGCTATCAACCAAAATCTTCAAGATATGTTTTCAAGTTTTAGAGATGATAGCCACATACCCGATGGATTCAAACGAGTCAATAGTCCACCAGGGTCACCTTTAATTGACACAAGATATTTGGATGCTCAACAAAGACAAGCAAGACATCGTAGGCATAGTCCTTCAGAAACAGGATCTCAACATTCTAAGGATGAGACAGAATATCATGTCAATGCAGCCAACTTATTTAACAAATTAGGGCCTTCATCTCCTAAGGATGATCCTAGAAATACAAATGAAAGGTTGAGAGCTATTGAGAGAGCTAAGCAAGCTTACAAAGATGAACAATCCGCTGGAAAAGAGAAACTTAGGCGGTTAGAAGAAGAAAATGCATTGTTGGAATTAAAGAAAATATCCTTACAAGAAGAAGAGGATAGGCTCTATGCGCAACAATTACAAAGTCAATTCAATGGAAGGGGAACTAATAGTGGGACCAACTCTTCCCCATCAACCCCATCACAAAGTCCAAAGACTAGGAGAAGGTCTAGGACACCCTCAAGATCCCTGAGTCCAAGGGGAAGAAGAGTTGCAAGATATGATCATCATAGGAGAAGTCCACCTCCTAGACTTTCTAGAAAACCCTCCCAATGAGTACACCATAGTTCACAACAAGGAGGGAGATATGTTAATTTGGACACCATGGACTTTATGGCTATAGAACAAGAGTCGTCTTTCCAAGCTTATGTTGAAAAATATGTGGAACAAAACAAAGACCAATTCTTGGAAAGTCTAATTAACAAAGGTGCCAAAGTTCCCTTTGATTTTGATGTGGACACGAAGGTGAAGAAACAAGAACCATCCACCCATGAAGTGATCAAACAATTGCAAAGAGATATGGACAACATGAAGGCTCCCAAAAGTACATTCAACTTGGATTCTATTTGTCCCAATCCTATTGACAAGAGTGTTGTAATGATTGATTTTCCTAAGAAAGTGGAGTTTCCCACATATGAAAAATATGATGGCATTGGTGATCCCCATGATCACGTTAGGAAATTCTACATCATGAGTTTCTCTTTCCACCATGAGGATTCATATTTAATGAAATTATTCCCTAGAAGCCTCAAGGGACAAGCAATGGAGTGGTTCACCATTCTCACTCCCCCAGTCAAAACATTCAAAGAGCTTGTGGAAAGGTTTGTACAACATTTTGCCTATAATTTGACATGATCTATCACAATGCTTGATTTGTGTAAACTTAAGAAAAATCAAGGAGAGTCATTTGTTGCATTTTTGCAAATATGTTGGCACTTATGCGCAAAATATCCAAGAACTATTTCGGAGGAGGAGCGAATTGATATTATTGTGAGCAATTTGGTCCTCGAACGGAGGTATGAAGTTAGAAAGATCCCTTTCAACTCATTTGACACCATGGTTGAAGTCACTTGTCATATTGAAGATGTCTTAAAAGAACAAGGAATTTTGGAAAAATCAACAAATAATAACAATAGCCAAAACAACAACAGTAATAATGGAAATAAGGACAAGAAAAATTATTGGAATAAGAATAAACAAGTGGTCAATGATGGCATTGTTGACTCATCCCAACCTAAGAATGAAGTCCTTAATCTTTCCAAAGCGGTTCAAGCCATGAAGTTACAAGTCTCCTCAGAACAACAAGGTAGTAAGCCAAAATATCAAGGAAGGTCAAAAACAAAGAAAAGGCAATTTACAAAACTTGGGGATTCTTATGTGGATATCTTTAAGACACTCCTTGCTCATAATTTGGTGCACCCTCAAGACCCTTCCAAGTTCCACATTCCATAGAATAAACCATACTAGTGGAATGAAAAGGCCTATTGTATTTACCACAATGGAATCGTACATGACATTGAAAATTGCTTTAAGCTTAAACAACTTGTCCAAGACCTCATTGAGAGTGGTGACTTGCAAGTAGATGGTTTAACCTCAAATTTTGATCACAAAGCTTTTAAAGAACCCTTGCCAAAGTATGAGAAAGGAGAAGTTTCCACCAACAACAACAACAAGAATGGCAAGGCAACAGTCAACTACACATATCCTAAAGCTGATAATGTGATCAATATGCTTGAGGTGGTTGAGGAAAATATCAATATGATGAGGAAAAATAATGATTGTGAGAATAACTCAAGAAAAATGCCTAATGAAGGACCCATAGTTGTGTTAAGAGGACCTAACTCACATAGGGAGTCTCAGTCTCTTCATGCCGTTACTAGAAGTCAAGCTGGTCAAATTCCTATTGTCATAAGAGGTCCTAATTCTAGCAAGCCTAGGTAGTCTTCCTCTAAGCAAGCTCCTAAATCTGTTGTTGGTCACGAGCTCAATTACAACCTTGTCGATCAACTTCAACGTACGCCGGCTCAGATTTCTATATTTGAACTCTTGGAATTATCCCCAAGACACAAGCATGTCCTCGAGGATGCTTTGCGAGCAGCTAGTGTCCCCAACAACTTAGATGTGGATCAATTCTAGAACATGGTCAACCATTTGGCTAGCCCTCATTTCCTCACTTTTTCAGAAGAAGATGACAAATCCATAAGTCACCCACATAACTTGGCCTTACACATAGAAGTCATGATTCATAAAACCCATGTTAGGCACGTGTTGATAGATGGGGGTGTAGGGTTAAACATTTGTACTATCAGTTTGTTGAAGGCTTTAGGATATTCTGAAGAGGTTATTGACACAAGGAAAAAGATCAGAATCAAAGCGTATGATGAAGCAGAAAGGAGTTCTAAAGGATTAGCAATTTTACCAATTTTTATTGGTCCAGTGGAAAAGGATATTTTATTTCAAATTGTTGATGTTGGACCTTTAGCCTACAACATTTTGCTAGGTAGACCATGGATTCATGAGATGCAAGTGGTTCCATCAACATATCACTAGTGTGTCAAGTTTCCTCATAATGGTGTAGAAATTTGCATACCTGGGGATAGCACTTTATCAGTGAATAACATTTTTGTAGGATCACATGTACCTTTGAATAGGGAAGCTGATAGTTCTAATGTCTCACTTGATCAATGTAAGGGTAAATTTAAGACCTTAGACCTTGGCATGGGAGATTACAAGATTGATTCTTTTACAAAGTTGCCAATCTCTCCTAGGTCTTATGGGAAGCCTTCACCAGATACGAAGCCCTCTTCATCAGCCATGACACTATCTGGAAAGTTTGTTGAGTCTTCAGTTCCTATTCAGGAAGAGAAGGAGGAAGTTGCCGTCAGAGATTGGATTTATCATGAGGAAAAATATCAACACAATGAAAATTTTGCTCCTTCACCTAAAGCTTATGGGAGAGGGTACATGTTAGTGAAAAACATGGGATATCTGGGACATGGTCCCCTTAGTCACAGATTGGATGCTAGGGCTAAACCTTTAGGTCATGCACTTTTTGCACAAAGGGATAAATCAACAAAGGGTTTAGGCTTTGAAAGTGAGAAACTAAAAGATGCTATTGTCCTAGCTGTGACAGACAATGATTATGATTCTGAATACACACCTGATTTAACTAATAAGAAAGATATGATAGAAGATTGGGTGCCATCAACTGATCTCCTTTGGGGAGATTCTCAAAATTTGACAATTAATAGTCCTCCTATCCTGGCTGCGACGGATAGTGACTACATGAATGCTAGGTTAACCATGGAAAGTGTCACCACCTTAGCTACAATAGGTGGTACCAATTTGGATTTTTTTTGGTTCACCAAATTGCTCAAGAAGGGGAGATCCTCCCCAACCTTGAGGCTTCTACATCACGAGGCCCCAATATTGATTCAGAGATAGATTCACATGAGTTCGAATGGGACTCACTTTCAGATGCAACAATAGACTTGGATATCGATGTTATTCAAGCTTATAACACCCAACCTGACATAGTTGATGAGCCAAGTGTAGGGCTAGAGGACTGGACTCCTCGAATCGCCTTAGTGGATGATACTTCGTTAGGTAGGACAAACCCTGATTCAGGTATTTTAGAAGGGAACTTGATAAATTTTGAATATATGGTCACCAAAAATGATACCCATCACATCCACAATGTTGAACTAGTCATTGACCTACCCCTTGTCAATTGCCATTTGATTGATTGGTCTCAAATCTCACAAGAGCCACAACTGTTGACCTTTCAGAATGACTATGAGATCGCATGTTACCTTAATGCTATTGAACCAGTAGTGTCTTCCACCAGTGAGCCAACTATGAGCATGACTGAGCCTGATATTAAGTACCTCAGTCTTAAAATAAAAGAGAAAAAGAAAAGGAATAGGTGTTCTGATGGTGAAAACCACTTTGTGGCGGTATCAGAACCAAAAATAGTAAAAATAAATGATGTATCTGAGGGTGAAAACCTCTTTGAGGTGCCCAAGGATGGGGTACTTAATAACTTGCCCAGTTATTTTTAGGACAGATCATCAGTGTTGATTGAGCCAACAAAACCAGTTAATTTGAACATAGAAGAAGCTCCTCAAATAGTTCATCTTGCTCAATCTTTATCAGAAGAGGAAACCAAGGCATATATACAATTCCTACAAAAGAAGAAAATCAATTTTACATGGACTTGTTTAGACATGCCAGGGCTTGACACTAATCTAATAATGCATCACTTATCCATAGCTCCAGGGGTCAAACTAGTGAAAAAAAGATTAAGAAAAATGCATCCCCATGTATCTCTCCTCGTCAAAGTAGAATTAGAAAAACTTTTGAGAGTTGGATTTATCAGAGCCATCGATTATGGAGAATGGATTTCAAACATAGTACCAGTTTCCAAGCATGATGGATCCATTCGAGTTTGTATAGATTTTAGAGATTTAAACAAGGCATGCCCTAAGGATGACTTTCCACTTCCAAACATTGACATGACAGTCAGCTATGAAATATATTCTCTAATGGATGGTTCCTCAGGATATAATCAAATTAAAATAGCTCCCGAAGACCAAGAGAAAATAGCGTTCACATGTGCATGGGGAACCTATTATTGGAATGTCATGCCATTTGGGTTAAAGAATATAGGGGATACATACCAAAGAGCTATGACCACTATTTTTCACGATATGATGCACAAGAACATGGAAGATTATGTGGATGATACCCTAGCAAAATCAAGAAAAAGGGATACACACCTTACCGATTTGGAAGTAATTTTAGATCGCATGGAACAATTTCAACTCAGATTGAATCCAAAGAAGTGCGCATTTGGTGTCACCTCAGGCAAACTTTTAGGATTTATAATATCAGCAAAAGGTATAGAGGTTGATCCCGAAAAGGTCCAAGCAATTTTAGATATGCCACCTCCAAGAAACATTAGTCAGATGAGAAGTCTTCAGGGACGTCTTCAATCAATTAGGAGGTTTATTTCTCAGCTTGCAGATAGAGCACAACCCTTTAATAAGACATTGCATAATGGTGCTTCTTGTGTTTGGAACGAGGATTGTCAAAAGAGCCTTGATCAAATTAAACAGTACTTGGCTAATCCTCCAATTTTGATGCCTCCTATTCCAGGGAAGACTTTGATTTTATACATTTCAGCTACAGACACTTCCTTGGGGGCATTGTTGGCTTAGTTAGATGAAAATGGGAAAGAAAGGGCCGTATACTACATAAGTCATACTCTTGTATCCTATGAAGTCAATTATAACAATATTGAAAAGTCTTCCTTAGTTGTGGTGTTTGCTTCTCAAAAGTTGCGGCATTACATGCTAGCTCATACTACACACTTGATTGCTAAAATTGATCCTCTAAAGTCCTTACTTAGTAAGGCTGCTCTCATGGGTAGGCTTGCTAAGTGGATGATGGTATTATCAGAATTTGACATAGAGTACATTGAAAGGAAGGCCATAAAGGGGCAGGCTATTGCAGACCAACTTGTTGATTTTCCAGTTAAGGATAGCATGCCTATACAAGTGGAATTCCCAGATGAACATCTACTACATATCATAGCTCGCACCTGGAAAATGTTCTTTGGTTGCTCCAATATGCAAAATGGGTTAGGTGCAGGAATATTGTTTGTTTCTCCACATGGATACACTATACCAAAGTCATACAAACTACTTTTTGCATGTACAAACAATATCGCAGAATATGAAGCATTAACCAATGGATTGAAACTAGCTATAGAATGGAATATAACTGAGTTGCATGTTTTTGGGGATTCACAATTAATAATCAATCAAGTCAATGAAGAGTATCAAACCAAAGATGACAAGTTAATACCCTATAAGAAGATGGTTGATTCTTTGAGACGCTATTTCACTTTTGTGACATTTCAGCAAATCCCTAGGACAGACAACAAAGCTGCAGATGCTATGGCTACATTAGCTTCACTTTTGCAATTGGAGCAGCATGAATCCCAATTTGAGTTCCTGGTGGAAGAACTACATTACCCTATTTTTGATTCACCTGAAAGCCAAGTCATTTTTACCCTTGTCACACATGAGTCCTCCCGATATGGTGCTATCTATTCATATCTCCGTGATGGCATCATCCCTGATACTTTCAATCGATTTGAACGTAGAAACCTAATTCAAAATGCCTCTCGCCATACCCTCATTTCTGGTGATCTATATAGGAGGGGTTTTGATGGGATGCTTCTTAGTTTCTTGGAAAAGGAAGAATCTGACCAAGCGTTAGTTGACATTCATGAGGGAATTTGTGGTCAACATTCTAACAGTCTTTCCATGCCCATCAATTGCTTAGGGCGGGGTATTTTACTGGCCCACAATGCAAGTAGATGCAGTAGCTTTTTCTAAGTCTTGCGAGAAATGTCAAAAACATGGCAACCTGATTCATGCTCTAGGTAGGGAGCTAATTCCTTTTATCTCACATTGGCTATTTCAGCGATGGGCCTTTGACCTTGTTGGGAAAATTCACCCCAACTCATCAGGTGGACATAAGTTTATCATCACGGCTACTGATTATTTCACAAAATGGGTAGAGGCAGTCCCTCTTTCTGTTGCCTCAGGCAAAACAGTTTCACTCTTTATCCTAAATCATATTATTTGCTGATTTGGAGTGCCTTCTGAGATTAATACTGATAATGGAGGACAATTCAAGAACAATGACTTAAAGCATTTATGCAAAAAGTTTAAAATCAAGCAACATTGGTCCTCCATCTACTTCCTACAAGGAAATGGACAAGTAGAAGCCTCTAATAAAACCATTCTTAAGATTCTTCATAGGACAGTGCACAAGAATGGTAGGGATTGGCACTTGCAAATCAATCCATCACTATGGGCTTACAGAACAAGCATTCACACACCTATAGGAGCCACACCTTTTGCCCTTACCTATGGCACTAAAGTGGTATTACCTTTAGAAGTAGAGATCCCTTTACTTAGAGTCTCACTCAAAGGTTTGATTATAGATGAGGATTACCGTGTCATGAGGTTACAAGAACTAGAACTTCTAGATGAGAAACATAAGGCTTCTTTTGATCACATGAGAGTATATCAGAAGCGTATCTCCAAGGCATTTAACAAGAAGGTTTTCCCTAGAGAGTTTCAAATAGGTGATCTTGTTTTGCGAGAGAATCCTAAGAATCAGTAGAACAGAGAATAAAAGGGCAAGTTCGAACCCAATTGGCTTGGACCATACATTATTACAGCAACTTTTGGTACAGGTGCATATTTACTGTCGAATGAAGATGGAGAATAGCTCCCTGAGCCCATCAACATTTGCACCTAAAGAAGTTCTATCCTTGATGCCCATTTCTGTCTGGGGGCATCCTTTGTATATATTTTATGATCCTGAAAAAATACCAAAAAAAAATTTATATATGATGCTGAAAAAATCCTAAAAAGCATATACAATCCTAGAAAAATACAAAAAATAAAAAATCAAAAAAATTCAAAAATTCAAAAAAAAATAGAAAAAGTGCCTTGGTGAAAACTTGGAAACAGGCACCTTGGTAGCCAAAAAAAGAAAAAAAAAAGAAAAAGAAAAAATTGCAATAAATCCAAGTGGTGAAAACCTAGAAACAGGCACTACTTGAGGCCTTTGCACCCCTATTTGTTAGCATGCGTCCTCGACACTTAGCCACTTTCCATCATGCCTTGACCTTATTTGACTTGGTTTGGAATTGGTCTTTATCTTTGTCTAGGGGGCATAAGTATTCACATAGGTCCTTTTGGTGCATTTGTCTCTTGGGGCATTTCACAATAGGTGTTTTTCAACACCGCCCCAAATAGTGTTTTTCAACACTACCCTTGCGTCGAGTGTTTCTTAACACTTATCAGATGTTTTACCCTATAGTCTAAGTATGATGCAATATTTTTCATTTGCAAATGTGATGATCAGAGTTTGACTCTATGACCAACACACACACACTTAAACAATCAACTCATTGAGATATGTTGACTTTATTTTTCTTTGTGTGTTGTCTATGAGGATTTCTTTATGAGTGGTCTCTCCGTGAGAATTTTTTGATGATGCATAGCTAGAAGACTGAGGGAATGAGAACATGTTTTATTTCTTTATCTTCTTGTGGGTATATTTTGTTGGTCCTACCTATCATGAGCATTTATGCCGGTCTTACTTGACACTATGGATTGACAAGGTATTATCCTTGACTATTTTGTGAGTGCATGCTTCTAGTTATCTTGACTTTCATGTGTCTTGATACAAGCATAATCTTTCCATATCAAACTTAGGTGATCTCACTGCATTAGTCATCTTGACCTACATGTCTTTGATGCCTAGGTGGGATTTCCACATTTCTATCTGATAAAGATCATATTCATATCCACATAGTTATGCTAGTGTGCATTGTATGATCTTGCGATGCTAACAATAATGCTTGATGATGATAATTAGATGTCTATAAGCATTGTGACCTTGCAAGTCAACCACTTTCATAGTAGCTTTCATTCTTAGGTGCATCATAGTTTAGTTTTTGCACCTTGCATATGGAGAGAGCTCTCCTTTTTATCATCTATGGACTAGTTGGTCAACTGTGCTCATTTTCTAGTTCTTCTTGATCATATCTTTCATTTTTGGTCTTTCATGTCACATCATTTTCTATCCATTTCAGACTCGAAACCGAAATCTGAGTCGCGTTGACTGACCAATTGAGGCACAATTCTTTGATTTTCAATGGAATTTCTTCCTTTCCATGTCTTTTAAACTTCTAGTCTTTCATTCAAACCTTTTGCTTCCTCTCTCTGAGGTTTGACTTAAACTTTATCCTATATCTTTCCCAGTCAAACCTACTCAACCTGGGGCATATCTTCACTGTTTGATGGTTATCTTATCATGCTCCCTTATCTTTAGTTGTGATTTCATTTTGAGTTGATCAATCTTTATCAATCTGCTATTCCTCTCTACCTGATTTCAATTTTGACTCCAAGGGGGTAGTATTTATGGGATTCTCATCCCTGATTTCCTTGATTTTCTTGATTCGGACATCTTTTTATGAGTTTTTGCTCAAGCTTGAGATTCTTATCTCTTATTTTGGATATGATCCCGAATCAACCTCATGTCCAGAATCTTTTGTTTATGTTTGTTCGGATATGATCCCGAATCGACCTCACATCTGAGTTATTTTGTGATCCCAGATCGATCTCACATTGCAACTTCATTCTTTGACTACATGTGTTCCCAAATCGATCACACATTAGTCAAAAAGGGGCAAATGTATGCACCCTAAAATGGTCACCTAGACTTTGGGCCCTTATTTCTGCAATTTATCAAATCCCTGAATCAATATTTTCAAAAATCAACATTTTTCAAATATATCAATTTCCTTGATCAAATCATAATCAATTCAATATTTCCTAAGGTTTGAGCCTTATTTAATTTAAAAGAGAAATAAAAAATAAAAATCTTATTTAATTAAAAGAACATGCTCCCTTTTAATTAATTAAAAATCTCTTTTAGTTAAATAATAAAATCGCTTTATCCTAAGCCTTTATTTAATTAAAAGGAATTTCCTCCACTTTTATTTAAATAAAAAATCCCCACTTTTCTTCTTATCCTTGTTGCACAAATAAAGCATTTAATTCTTATTTATAAAGAAAAATAAAATAAAAGTACTTTTGCCTCACATGGACATAAATTAAATGCTCAACATAAAGTAAATGCTTCTAATTTTCTTATTGGAGGATATTTGTGCACAAGGATCAAGCTTCTTTTTTTCTCCATCATTGATTTAGTCTTTTGCCTCTTAATCTCCATGGTCCATTGTTTTTCACTTCTTATAAAAGAAGAGCTCTCTTCCTCATTTGCACACACAATACATACTTGAATTATTATGCTACAGGTTTTCTAAGTCATTCAAGCTTTTGGAGATATTCTTGCATCAAGTTTTGAAGATTTGGAGCATCATTGGCATTCATCTTGCATCTACATCACATCCTAGCTTGCATCATAGTTGCATCATCATGGTATCATTTCCTTTCATATTTTAGATTAATCTCACATAGTTTAATTAGAGGGTTTGTAACTCTTTCATTTTCATTTTCAAAGCTTAATTTCATCTTCATTCTCATAAGATTAATTTGCATTCTCATATAGATTTGCATAGCATTGCATTCATTTGGAATTTCTCATTGTGTGGTTGACTAGCAAGGTCATGAGTTTATAGCTCTAGCTGAGAGCAATTTTACAAATCTTGCAACTTCATGCATAGAGAGCTATGGATCGATTTGTGAGGGCTCATTCTTGAGTTTTCTTGCATGTAAGGATTCATAGAAGTGTGACAACATTTTAGCACACAGAAATAAGTTGAATGAGAATGGAGAAGTTACAAAGAATAAGGCCAGATTGGTATGCAAGGGATATGCACAGGAAGAAGGCATTGACTATGGTGAAACATTTGCACCTATTGCTAGATTAGAAGGAGTCAGAATGCTACTTGCATATGCTACACATAAGAAATTTAAAATTTATCAAATGGATGTGAAGTCTGCATTTTTGAATGGTATACTTGAAGAAGAAGTCTACATAGAACAACCGGAAGGATTTGTTGATCCAGACAATAGTGATATGGTATGTAGATTACACAAAGATTTATATGGATTGAAGCAAGCACTGAGAGCATGGTATGAGAGACTGCATACTTACTTGCTAAGTATTGGATTTGTTAGAACAAATGAAAACAACAATCTATATATGAAAGGTAATACTAATGACACTATTCTTATTGCTAAAATATATATGGATGATATTATTTTTGGAGGACAAGATCATGTATGCAAAGCCTTTGCTGATGAAATGCAAAAAGAATTTGAAATGTCTATGTTCAGAGAGATTAAATTCTTTCTAGGATTACAAGTGATTTAGCAGAGTGATGGGATATTCATCACACAATCTAAGTACATAAAGGAAGTATTGAAGATTTTTGGCATGGAAGATGCTAAACCTGTGGGAACACCAATGGCTACTAGATGCAAATTGATAAATGAGGATGAAACTACTGAGGTAAACTAGACACTTTACCGATCTATGATTGGTAAACTTATGTATGTAGTTCACAGTAGACCAGACATAGCACATGGTGTGGGGATTGTTTCTAGGTTTTCTGCTAATGCTAGAGAGTCACACATGATATCTACAAAAAGAATCTTAAGATACCTAAAAAAGACAGAAGACTATGGCATTTGGTATTCGAAGGAAGGAAAGTTTGAACTGAAAGTTTACACTAATGCTGATTGGGCTGGAAATGTAGATGACAGAAAAAGCACCACCGGAGGAGCATTTTTCTTTAGTGAAAGACTTGTAACTTGGACAAGTAAAAAGAAAGCCTGTATTTCTTAGTCAACTACAGAAGCTAAGTATGTTTTTGATGGTACAAATTTCTCGAACATAGCATACATCAAGCAAGTGTTGGAAGGAATGAATGAGGTAATCACTGACCTGGTGATTATATATTGTGACAAAACCAGTGCTATTAATATTTCAAAGAATCCTATGATGCACTCGAAGACAAAGTATATATCTATTAAGTATCATTACTTAAGAGAACAAGTGCAGGAGAAGCAAGTGAAGCTAGAATTTGTTACATCTAAGGAACAACTTGTAGATATTTTTACAAAGCCCCTACCGAAGGACACATTTGAATACTTGAGGACTAGACTTGGGGTTCGTGCCCTATCTATTAGTCACTAAGGTGATCAGGATGTTGCATCAGCCTACTCATATCAGAAGATCATTCCTATTGATGCAGCATAAGTTCACACTTTGAATCATGTTCAAGGTTGTGATTAAGTTTAAGAACTAGAATAGATTGAGCTAACAACATTCAGAGATACAAAGAAGTTGATGGACAATAGAGAATTACTTGGCTACCAATAGAGCTATTTATTTATTTGTTTCTTTGGCATTATTGTCAAAGGGAGAGATAAATAATATGAAGAGAAGAAATAACTAAAGGGAGAGAAATAACACCGATGAGAACTATCTGAGGGAGAGACAAAATTGAAGATCAAAAAATTGAAGATCAGTTACTAGGAACAGAAGTAGAAACAGGAGAACTAAAAGAGTACATCCGATGACAAGCATTACAAGGTTTTACAAATGTTGAGTAACGTAGTAATTAAACATATTAAGTCTATTGGACTTACAACATTTGTTTACAGAGTTGTAGAATACATGTTTGGTATGTGTATAGTACATTTCATATTACTTAAGTTGCCATCAATGCCAAAGGGAGAGATTAATGAACTACAACTGATTTGGAACCTGAATGAAGAATCAGTAATTCATGATTACTAAGGGGTTCATGTTTAGATAATGCAAGATGATTTAATTAGTTTTATGTTTTCATTGATCTCAACTAGCTTGACAGTACTTATCTTGTAAGTTATCATACCGACACATCTGAAGAAAGGTGGATGAGATGAAGAACAAAGAAATCTACATGAGGAAGATGTACATGTTAGATGAGGATAAAGAATACATTGAGTAACTTCTTGATGAGTCTATGAATTCATGGAATTGACTTCATTGTGTTGTATTCATCTATAATGAAGAATAGAGCTAAAAGCTACACAGTAGTGTTGTCGGTAAACTAAAGCATTTCAGTATACACCGACGAAGTGTAGTGTATATCGAGCATGATATTAACCGAGAGTGTGTTCACCGATGCATTTCTTTGTTAACTGAAGAAGACATAATGGAATTAAATGATTAGTTTAGCCAATAAAGTGATGAGTTGTAAAGTGTATGATTTTGAGGTAACAAATAAGGTTTGTCATGAAGATCGACGACTAACATAAATCAAAAGGATCTAATGGAGCAGATTGAAATGAGTTATTGACACATCAGCAGAGGAAGCCTAAAGTGACAAAATCAATCGGAATGATTAAGTGACAAAATATGATGGAGGAAAAGAAAATATTTTACATGTCTATATAAGAGACTGGAGTTTCATTATGAAAAGATGCTGGAAGAAGAAGAAGCTGCAGAATTATCACGTGAAGAAGTTTTCATGCATTCTGATCATACAAGTTATTGAGAACCGAGCTACAGAACAGTTACCTAGCTACAAAGAGTAATTACCGACAGACAGTAAGTAAACACAGTATTAAATCATAAGTGATATGTTGATCAGGAGGATTTGTATGAGAAAAATATTGATCTGTAATCTGTAATTGAAGTTGTAATAAGGTAGATCAACTACTATTACATATTTAACCATTGTACATAGTCAAATCTCTTAACCGAGTGGACTTAGAAAGTCTTATGATGTCTCATTCATAGAATGAACATTGTTATCCTATCAACCCTAGAGTGACTGCTGGTTGGATGATAACTTCTAGTCTAAAATCCTCTAACAAGGTCACACTTAATAGTGTGTTTGTAACCTTTAACAGGGTTGGGTCTTCACCGACCTCACTTCAGAAGAGTGAACATTTTTGAGTTGCTGGTCCCAAGTGGCTTTTCCCTTCACAGGGTTTCCACATTAAATCTCTTGTGTTATGTGTTGATTGTGATATTTGTTTGTTATCATACTTTGCATATTACATGTTAGATTTGATCGGTAATTACTATAAGTTTAGAATTGACAATCGGTAAAAGCACAGACAGTGAAAGTATTTTTGTTTACCGAGCAACAGGAATTGAAGATTTTGTTTTAGATTATACATTTTGATTTGGGACAATGTTTAACTGATTCACCCCCCACTCAGTTATTCCAACATAAAGATGGGAAGAAGGAAGATGACCATATCCCAAGTGCAATCCCTTCTTGACTCGAGACTTGATGAACCTTGCAAGGCCCTCGTCCATTAAATTAAATAGTTATGGGGATAGGAGATCCCTCTATTGAAGGCCCCTAGAAGAGCTAAATATCTTAGATGGATCACCATTAATGAGTACTACAAATGAGGAAGAAGTAAAGAAGCTCATAAATCATCTAATCAACTCAATACTAAATCCAAAGGAAGTAATAAGTTTTTGCAACAATCCCCATTGTACCTTTTCATATTCTTTCTCCATATAAAATTTAATATAAACATGGCCCTCTCCATAAAAAATTCCATAGAAAGAGCCACTTCAAATGCAATGATAAATCCATCCAATATTTTCCTACCACCCACAAAACCTTCCTTCTCATTAGAGATTATCCTATTAATCCATGGCTTGAGCCTTTCTTCTATCAGTTTGGTGATTATTTTATAAATCACATTATATAAAGCTATAGGTATGAATGAATCTAAAGAATTATCTCCTTGAGTTTTAGGAATAAGAGTAAGGAATGTATCATTCATAGCTTTAATAATCTTTTTGTTCCTAAAGGATTCATATACAACTTCAAAAGACCCATCTTAATGATGTCCTAGAACTCTTGGTAAAATTCAATAGGAAATTTTTTGGCCCTAGAGCTCTACCCTTCTTCATACCAAACACCACTCCTTCCACCTTAGATAATTATACAGGCTTGCTAAGATCCTCATTCATCTCATTTTTTATAATATGTGGGATACAATCAAGCATCAACCCCTTATCCACACTGGAGAAATTTGACTCATTTCTGAATAGGTTCCTAAAGAATCTCACAACTTCCTAGGTAATCTCCCATTGAGAGGAGAGAAGGTTCCCCTCAAATAAAATAAGAGATGTAACATAACTCCCTTGTCTTCTATCCTTTAGCGTATTATGGAAGAAATTTGTGTTTCTATCCCCTCCTTGAATCTAATCGGCTCAAGCTTTTTTCTTCCAATAAATCACTTCATAAAATATCTCATTCCTCTAACTCCTTGACTGTAGTTATTTTCTCTATGTACAAGTCAACAGATAAACCATGATCATTGATTTTGTGGGTGACTACATCAACTAGAAGCTGAGCATTCCTCTTATCTTGGAAAATATTACCAAAGCAAGTTTTATTCCAACTTTTCAACCTACACTTAATATGTTGTAGTTATTCAGAAAATGAATACATTGCAGTACCATAAGAAGGCCTCCCCTAAGTCCACCAATCTAGCACATGATCATAAAGTGAAGGATGTCGAAGCCACATAAGCTAAAATTTGAAAGAATAGTTCTTAGTCATGCAGAGCCTAGTAAAAGAGATTTTGATAGGCTAGTGATCATAGCCTTCCTAATCCAAAACTTCTAAAATATTAGTTCAACTATCATCCATCCAGTAGAAAGAAATAGGGAATCTATCATGAATCTATCTAACCTATCTTCTATGGCATATATTCCACATCTTTTTTTGTTCCATGTAAAACTCTTGTTAGTGGGTTTGACATCTAAAACCTAGAGGAATTTACTATTATTCCTTGGAAGGATTTTAGAAGGATCAAGCCTAAAATTACCTCCCATCTTCTCTTTCAAACTCCTTATAGAATTAAAGTCCCCAGACAAGATATAAGGGAACAAGGAGGCAAGTGACCAAAAATTTTGGATATGTGACTAGAAAAAACATTTACCCCAAAAATTAGTTGGAGAATAGGCATTACTTAGAAGGAGACTCTCTCTAGTTTCCCTACTTGTAGCCATAAAAGAGATAGAAGACTTATTTGGAGATCCACCAACAAGGGGTAATATTGTACGAGTCCCATAAAACAGCCATACCTCTATAGTTACCATGAGCTCCAATACACTAACTACCCTCTAGGCCAAATCCTAGATGCCTTAATCAACAAACCCTCAACAGAAAGCTTTATTTCTTGAATAAACACCACATAATGAGAGAAAGACCAATTTAATATTGAAGAGCCTTTTTTCTAGGGATTATATTAAGCCCCCTTGCATTCCATGAGAGTATGATTATTTTTTAGATTAAGGAAAGTGAGAATTAATAGTTTTCACTAATCTAGACTCTACCAAAGTCTCACCAACCAGCTTCACCTTTTTCTGATCCTTCTTCCTTCTTTCCTTAGAAAATTTCTTAGGGGCCCTCTTTATTAAATCATTTTGATGAATACCTAACATAGATGAAGTATCCTTACTTTTGTAACATCCTTGCAAATCCTTCTCTGCATGTAATCTAGAGCATACCAAACTAGTCCCAACCTAAATTTTAGTACCTCCCTTTGAATCCAATAGTACAAGAGTCTCTAGTAGTGCAATGTGTTTGTTTGAGCACCTAATACATCATCTTGTGGTCCATTCTTATCATTATCATCTTGTCCTTTATCAAGAACTCCTACAACTATAAGATATTGACCACTAGGAATGTTGATAATAGATCCATTAAATTTCTCTATATGTTATCCATAGCCTTAAACCTATTGAAGACATCATTAATTTTCCTACCATAAAAGGTTCTCTTTTTCCCTCTACCCTTATTATGAGTTCTAACTAGGAGCCTTACCCAAGTATCTTGCTTAGGAAGAGAACTAGCAGACCCACCTCTAGATATCCCTACAGGTTTATATTTGGGACACATTCTTTGAAAATGACCATATTCATCAAAATCAACAAATGAAATGACAAAGATTCATAATCCAATTATTGGATCCAATTGTGTGGACCCAATCAAAACTCTATAGAATCTGGTAAAGGATTTCTTTAATCAATTTCAACACAAACATAAACATAAGTGATGACCTTTTTCTCTATAGTTTCTCATGAAGGTCCCACAAGTTTTCCAAGTTATGTTGCAATAAAATTGAAGATACCCACTAACCACAATTACAATGAAAACCAAGGAAGTCTCATCCATATTGGGACCTGTATAGGGAGTTCTTCTGTAGCGTTAATTCCAACATGTCATGGCTTGATGATTAAACAAACTTGGTTATAGAAATAGGCCCCCCTTCAAAAGCCATATTTATATTTGACATGCATGTAAAAACCTCTAGGAAATAACTGTTAGTATCTAGCATCACCTCTATTTCTCCATCCAGGTTCAATGTGCATCAGGCTGATGACACTAGAAAAGGAAGAGATACTCAACTTCCTATGAACTTGCAAATCAAAGCATTCTTTTTTTAAGTACTCAATATATTCTTCAATATCTTTAGGATAAATTACTGGAACTAGCCTATTATCACTCTTGGCCATGCATATGTTTATCTTTGTAGTTTTAAAAGCCCCCATATGAGAAGAATTTTTCATATGTATGTACTAGTCATCCCATAAAAGAGATTATCATGCATGCAGATAGAGAGGAAACTCTCAATAGAAGCATCCTTATAAGACCTACTTACGCCTCCATCTAAATTTCTTTGTGCTTCTGTGCAACCAAAAAAATACCAAGCACATTTAAACCCTAGCCCAAGAAAGAGAAGAGAAACTTGAAACAAAAACATAAAAGATAATCTCACCATTGGCAATCTAACACTACTCTCACCTCATGGATCACAAACCATATAAATAGAAAAATCCTTAAACAAAAGAATCAAGGCATCCACCTCACCCGTGATCATTCCTAATCCAATGAAACAAGTCATCGCTCCTTGGAAAACTAGAAAACCCCCCAAACACTCCCCCTCCCCTCACCAGCCCCATTGCAGGAAAATCATAGACATGATGGATGCAAAGGCTAGCTATCAAACCCTATCTTGTTGTGCACTGAGCCATCATCATTTGACTCCAAGCCTTCTTGACAACTATAATTTTGATTCATAGCCATCAAGTTTCAATGTTCAATATTAGTGTTGAAGCAATAATTTTCTTATCATATTATAAGTAAAATATATTTCATGGATCTAACATAACATACAAATTAGAGGCCATAAACATCAATATAAATATATCACAAAACTATTTTATACTCATTTTTTACTTTCTTCTATAAATATAGATAAAGAGAGTAGAATCTATAATCAAGTTTCAGTGTTCAATATTAATGTTCAAGCATTCATTTTAATATCATATTATAAATAAATTATATTTCATAAATCTAATAGGGCATAAAAATAAAATGTCATCAACACATGGATATAAAGATCTCATAAAACTATTTTTATACTTAGTTTTTACTTACTCATATAATAATAAAAAAATATATCCAATTTATTTGAATTAATGAAAAATATAAAAAAGAGTACAATGTGATAATTGTTTTTTAACTTGAAAATGTGAAAGTTCTAAAAAAACATTAGGCTTTCATTATCATGTCTAATAGATAAAAACTTAATACTTATTTTTAAAAAAAAAATAGGCCTATGTTATTGTGGTAAATATAATTGCTTTAAGTGACATTTTTTTATTATAAAAACATTTATTCTTTTCAACTATTCTATAATTATTTTCAATATATTTTAATAGTTATTTCAAAATTAATAAGTTTTAATTTAACATTTAAATGCTAATTTATTTTTTTCAAAATTATTTTTAATGAAATATATTAACTATTTTTAAAAATATTAGTACTTTACAAATTGACAATTTAATATTTGTATATTTATAAAAATTAAAACAAAAATAATTTTAAAGTTTGTGTTATAGATATTTAGATATTGTTGAGTTTAAATCTACTACAACATTAAAAATATTTTAAATAAAAAAAAATTAATATATGAAAAGGAATGTTAGTTGTAATAATTTCTTGGCATTGGGGACCAGCGAGGTCAAGTTCTTGCCATCAATACTGCCTCTATTCTGCCATGAACAAATAACATGGCTGAAGCATATGCCTTGTTTACAGGGCTAGCTTTGGATTTAAAAAAATTAATTGAAATAATAAAATCTCAATATTAGCTATCCATACTAATTTACAATTAAAACAATATCCTCTCCCATCTCTCTCAAATTCAAAAGGTCATAATTTCTGAGAAGATGATTTCTCCAACTTGCAGTTAATTCTCATATAGCCTATCGATAATTATTTGTAATTCATGTCGAGGATCCAATTCTTCACCTTTACTCCCACGCCCACCACATATCAGTACTCCATATTCATCATTCCCCAAATGTCAAGAACATCTTCAAATGGACTCTAAAAAATTAAAAAAAATTGGACTATCATTACTAAAGCAAAAATTATTTTAAAGTTTGTGTTGTAGATATCTAGATATTGCTGAGTTTAAATCTTCTACAACATTAAAAATATTTTAAATAAAAATAATTTAATATATGAAAAGGAATGTCAATTGTAATAATTTCTTTACTTTCATATAAATTATTTTAAAAAATTAATTGAAATAATAAATGCTGAATATTAGCTATACTAATTTACAATTAAAAGAATATCCTCTCCCATCTCTCTCAATTTCAAAAGGTCATAATTTCCAAGAAGATGATTACTCCAACTTGCACCTAATTCTCATATAGCCTATAAATAATTATTTGTAATTCATGTTGAGGATCCAATTCTTCACCTTTTATGCCTACGCCCACCATTTATCACTCCATATTCATCATTCCCCAAATCTCAAGAACATCTTCAAATGGACTATAAAAATAAATAAATTGGTCTATCATTACTCAAGAAAGTTCTTATTTTGCGCTTTTCAGAATTAACCATGGTAATTATCGATTCTCCTTGTTGAAATGGATAAATAATGCTCCTAATGTAAGCTGTGGTATTTATGACAGGCAGATAAAGATAGGATAAAGCTCCTATGTGACTCTAGAAGATAAGGTTGAGCTTCTGGAGGTGGGCCCACGGTTTGTCTGTGCTAACAATAGACCATAATAATTTAGCATTCCAACAAAGCTGACAATGTTCCATCTGCTACTCTTCCAATCACAAGAAGTTCTGATGGCACATTTTGCAATTGAAAAAGGAAAAAAAGAACAAATTTAATTAACCACTAACCTAAAATAGTATTTAAGACTAGCAATTCAACTTGGTATGCAATTTGTACGCCGAATATATGTGGAGTTGCTTTTTTCTTTGACTTATTTCTTTGAAATATGGTTAATATTTTTTTTCTTAGATTTAAATTTGTGTTAGTTTAATTTGCTAAGAAAGAACAAAATATGATTGAATATTTATTATATATATTTTTTATTTTACTTTATTATGTTTTGTTATTCATTAATTTTTTAATTTTTTTTGTTGAATTTTGCATAATAGTTATTATTATTTTTTATAATTTAATTATTTGTTGTTATATAAATATTTTTGAAGAATTTAATAAAAGAACATGAGATTTAGATATAAGATATGTTTTGAATGAAAATAATTATATGATTGATTATCAATTTTATGAAAAGGTTAATGATTTTAGCATTGATAAGAATAGAGAAATATTGTTTTTAACAATTTTTCATTTGTATAATTGCAATTTTTTTTTATTTTTTTGTTATATTGAGAATGAATGATAGAAAAAATATTTAATGTACTTGAGATTCTATATTTTGATATAAATATATAGTAAATAAAAGTTAAAATCGAATACCTTCAATCATGAATATAACTAAATGATTTTTTAATTCTAATATATTTGATTTAAAATTTATTTAATTTAATGTAAAATTTGAATATAGTTGAAAATAATTTTTTGTTTAATTTTGAAATTTAATTATAGCATATAAATGAGTAAAATTTGTTTTGTTAGCTATGTATTATTTACGAAATTTAAATATGTTAAATTTGAATATGTTCGTAAAATAAAAAAGGAGTAATTGTTGAGAAATTTATTAAAAAATTATGTACAAAAATTCCTAAATTTTGCATTAGAGCTCACCTTAAGTCTGCAAGTTTAAAGTATGAGAGCAACCATTTTTAACAAAATATTCTAATTAATCATGTAATATTATTTTTTATTTGTTTTTTAAAACCTCTTCTTTAAAAGTAAATTTGGAAATTCATCAAAAAAAAAGGAAAAAGATTTCAATTGATTATTTTGCCTATAAATTTGGAAAGTCGTCATAAGTATATATATTTATAACATACAGAATATTTTTGTGTCTATTGTAATAAATTTAATTTATAATTAGTTATAATTTAATAACTATTTAATATTTGAGTAAATTCATTAAGCATTATACAATACAAAGTCCTGCTTTACAAAATTATGAATTTAAAAAGGAACAAAATTTATTATAAATTTATAAAACTGAAATTATAAAATATTAATCTAGTAATACACGAACTAAATATTATTTATGTAAGTATTAAGTATAATATATTAAATAATACATACATACATACATACATACATACATACATACATACATACATACATACATACATACATACATACATACATACATACATACATACATACATACATACATACATACATACATACATACATACATACATATATATATATATATATATATATATATATATATATATATATATATATATATATATATATATATATATATATATATATATATATTCCCTTGATTAAATGGATGGACTTTTTATGTTTCTATTTGATTGTTAATTTTTGTAGATCTCTTAAAGACCTTATAAAGCATGTGCTTTATTAAATCATCAAGCGGGGCCATAATCCTTAGAATTCCTTTTTACCTAAGTTGATACTTTATATTTTCCCTGAGTCTAAGTCCTGATGATTTATGTTTATTTCCCTAAGTCCTAATGATATATTTTACTAAGGTTTCGGCATTTATAAAAGAAGTTAATCTCCTTTCAATCCAATGGTTGTCGCACATCCACAAAGAAAAGTGTTATTCATTACAACCTTGTGACAACCATCAATACAGGGGACAACTCAACGTTTTGTCAGGTGGGACCATTTTGTCTGATTAAATCATAGCTGTTTGACGTGGAAGATCTATCAGTGGACATATAGTGGGCCCGGTCATTGAGGATTTGTAAGAGAGTGATAGCTTTCTTTTAATCTGATGATTGTCGCACATCCGAAAAGAAAAGATTTACTCATTGTGATCTTGCGACAACCATCAATCTATCTTTGAATCACAACTTATCACTGTGGGTCCAGTCACAAGGAGAAAGAACATCGGTCGTTGGATTTTTGATTTAATAGTAGCAATATATCCAATTGTCGAGTGGGGCCAGGATGCTATAGGTTTCAGTTTACGGTGAATTGTTATCTCTATTTAAACATTAAAGATTGTCATTAGTATCAAAGACATTGGCCGGTTACCTATGCTACTCTAGTTGGTAACTGCAAGCACCTCATGCTAGTTGGTTAAGTCTTCACACCGAGCATCAATGTACACCAATACTGAGTGACAGTAAACAATGAGTAGACTGGACATCGAGCACCAGTGTAATTACCAAGCAGAACATGTAGTATTTACCAAGGAAGATAGTAAACGACATAGTAATCAAGAATGGCACACTTATCTATGCAAATAGTTACAACAGAATCACAAAAATTTCTACCAAGATTGAGGATCATTTATTGTAAGATTCCATCATTAATTGCAGTGATGATCTTTATGTAACTGCTAGATCTAGGTTATTTTTGTACACTGTAGATCTTAGGATTTTATCTAAGATATTGTAACCTAATTTTTGTTAAGCGGCAAAAGCAATATGATATATATGTTTTATTTTCATATCATTATGAGTGGATGATAAGAGGAGAAAAGCTTGATAGGGAAGTTAGGAACAAGCAAAGAAGTCCTTGAAGCATTAGCCAACTTCAAGAATATCAGTCATCAGGCACAGAAGAATAGATTTTAGAGACATTTAGATTAAGTAGAATCAGACAAGGCTACCGAGCAGTTCAAAGGGGAGATCTACACAGAAAAGGTGATATCTATTTAGTATTTCATAGATTTGTATCAGACAAGGTTCAGTTTTCATTAGCAAATATATCTTGTTATTTTATAACCATTGTAACAGAGTTTTGGTAAAATCTCTTAATAGAGTAGACCTAACAGTCTTCATGTAAATCTCTTAACTGAGTGCACACTCAAGTAGTGTTGTTAAAATCCTATAGCTAGGTAGATCTAATCGATCTAAAATATTTCTCCTAACAGGGTAAGATCACCAGAAGTGATCACCACTTGTAGCCCTAACAGGAAAACCTTTTCTATTTGAAGTAGTAAAGAATTTGTGGGTGTCATCCCACCACAGCTTTTACCTTCTAACAAGGGTTTCTACATTACCAAAATACTTGTGTTATGTGACTGTTATATTGTTGATTTGATGCTATTTACCTTTGATAGTTAACTGAATGAATGATGCATGCAATGGATACAAGTTATATTTGAAGGTTACTACTATTTGTTGTTTAAGGTTTATGAGTTAAAAGTTTTTGTGGGCACTGATCCACCCATCCCCTCTCAGTACCCTATCTCTCAAATCCAACAATTGGTATCAGAGTTTTAGATTTCTTATTGGATGGTTTAACCACTGAAGAGTAAAGATCTAATCATGGAGAGATATAAGCTAGATAAAACAATAGAGAATCAAAAGATTCAAATGCAGCTGTTTGTTGAGCGGTATAAGCAGGCTAAGGATGACTTGAAAAAGTTACTAGTTTAGAGGAAGAACATGGCTATTATGGAGAATGACATTAGTTACCATGAAGAAGAGATTGATGATGCATTTGATAACATTGGATCTAGTTCAAGAAGTATTTCTGATGGATCTGAAAGTGCAATCTCTGATTTGTTTGAAAAGAATCTTCACTTAACTAAACAAGTGAAAGCTTTGCAAATCAGTCAGGAATCACAAATGGTGAGAATGATAAATGTAATGAATAATGCTAGGTAGGCTGAGAAAGAAAGGAATCTAGTTGTTGAAGACTGAAGACAGATAACTGAACAACTTCAAGCAAAAGAAAGTGAGATACAAAGACTCACCGAGCACCATTTTGAAATATCCAATCAGATGATGATGGTAAATAAGGAGATTAACCAAGTCAATGGTGAACTGTCAAGAAGACTTGAAGATATTGGAATACTCAGGGAAGAGAATGAGAAATTGAGAAATGAAGTAAAGATACAACAACACAATGAAATGATGAAATTTGTTGGAAATATAGATGCAGTAACTAAGAAGGGGGGGTGACTCAGTTAACCACAAAATATTACCACTGATCCCGTAGATGTCTTATTAAATCATTTATTGTTGCCACTCGGTAAACATATAGAGAAATGCTGAAGCTCAATCTTTGCAGTGAGTATTAATTATAACTGTTCTTAAGCATTCACCAGTGATTAACATACATGAATAAAGAAAATAACATGAACACAAGAGACACTAGATTTAACATGGAAACCCAATATGGGAAAAACCACCAATCTAACTGTTAGGAATAAGGTGTCTCAACCTTGGATAATTCCTATTCTTATTATTTGTTTTGTAAATGTATTTTTTGCAAATAATGTAATTAAGTGTGAGTGTACATGTCTAGTTGTCATGTTGATGTGTCACTCCACTTGATGTGTTGGCATCTTGTGCGTAAGGAGATCATGACTGAAATGGTCATGATGGATTCCTATGACATGTAAGAACTATTTAAGGAATGTGCTATGATAGCTGTAAGAGCATCTTATGACTTGGGCCTATTTGGGCACCCAAGAAGCAGTGGTTGCTGTGTGTAAGAGAATATGCCAAAAATAGGTTGGTATGACAGATTCTCTTACACTTCTCTTGTGACCATTATTTTTGGCGGATTCTATGACAAGCTATGATAGTCTATTTTAGGGATGGATGCCTATTCT
This sequence comes from Chamaecyparis obtusa, assembly GCA_027943335.1. Lineage (NCBI taxonomy): Eukaryota > Viridiplantae > Streptophyta > Pinopsida > Cupressales > Cupressaceae > Chamaecyparis > Chamaecyparis obtusa. The sequence goes on from BSBK01004441.1 coordinate 322,123, forward strand.
TGGGATTGCATGTAACAACTGTGTACATGTGGCTTTGTGCATAGGTCTTGGTGGTTGTGCCTATTTTTGGGTCAGAGGAGTCTATATATATGATGCTGCTCCTATGGGAGAGATATAACAAAATTAAGTCTTGTTGGCTTTGTCTCTCATTTCTTGAAAGAACTTGCATTGCAAGTGTATTGTAATCTTTGTGTTGAAGATAATACATTGTGCAGGTTTTGGAGTGCTGGGGTTTTTTACCGAAAGGTTTTTCCCAGGGTATACCATTGTGTCATTCTCTATTTTTCTATATGTATGGTATGTGGTTGCAATATCTTTGTTAAAGTAGTTAACGAATCTAAAATTGTAAGGATTTATAAGAATTTGCACAATACTCTCCTATAGAGATTAGCGTAGGAAGTTGTTTCCGAACCTGAGTTTCCTTACAAGTGGTATCAGAGCTTAATCAAATTTTGATCCTAGTTGTTAGGTAGGGTTTTTTGAGCTAATCTCAAGTTTGAGTGGGAGTTTTTTTGCAGAGCATTCTAAATCTTATTTGCAGATTGAGATGGCAACTTCATCATATGGAAGAATGGAGGTGGAGAAATTTAATGGCACTAATTTTGAGTTGTGGAAACTCAAGATGGAAGACATGTTGGAAGATCGTGACCTATGGGAAGTGACTTCAAGTGCTACAAGACTAGAAACTATAGCTCAAGAAGATTGGGATATCAAAGACCGTAAAGCTAAGGGTCTCATAAGACTCTATTTAACTGATGTAGTCCTTCTGAATGTTCTAGATGAGAAAACCACAAATAGTTTGTGGGAAAGACTTGTGGCCATGTATCAGGCCAAATCTCTGGTGAACAAGTTGTTCCTGAGGAAGAAGTTGTACTCTCTATGAATGGAGGAAGGTGGATCCTTAATAGATCATTTAAATGCATTTAATCTGCTGGCTGCACAATTTACATCAGCTGGTGTCAAGTTAGAGGAGGAGGATCGTTGCTACACACTTTTGTGTTCTTTACCGGATTCATGGGACCATCTTGTGATGGCTCTCGAAAGCACTTTAGTCACCTTCAAAATGGATGATGTGGTGTCTTCACTGCTATCAGAGGAGATGTGGAGAAAGGCTTCTATTTCAGAAAAAGAAGCCCTTGTTGTTCGTGGGAGATCCACTGAAAGAGGGAAGAAAAATGACAATAAGGGTAGATCCAAATCCTGTGGGAAGTCAAAGACTTCCAATAAGTCCAAGGAAAAATGTTGGAACTATGATAAATCTGGGCACTTCCGTAAAGATTGCAAAGAGTTGAAGAAGAAGAAGAAAGGTTCAGATTCAGCTTCAGAAAGATCTCAAGAAGATGGTGATGCATTCATCACAGCTTTGCTAGCCCATGCATCTGATGACGTGTGGTTGGTTGACTCAAGCACATCTTTTCACATGACCTCTCATCAAAATTGGTTCTCAAAATATGAAGAGTTCGATGGTGGAAAGGTGTACTTGGGTGATGATTCTCACCTAAAGATAGTTGGACGCAAAAGGGTCACTATCAAATTTCCTAATGGATGAGTAAAGGGAATCAATAGAGTTATGCACATTCCAGGTTTGGCATGAAACCTATTATTTGTAAGTATGCTAAATGATGTAGGTGTACAAGTTGTTTTTTCGAAAGAAGGATGCAAGATGATGAGAGGATCGATAGTGCTTGCAAGGGGTACTAGGAGAGGTACCTTATTTCAGCTAGATGCATGTATTCCTCTATTTAATAGTTCTTCATCCTCACCATCTGAACAAGTAGTGAAGAAGTCTGTGGCTATTGGTTCTGATGGTAGTGCAAACACTTTGGAAGGTAAGCTTCCTGCAGAAAAGACAATGTTGTGGCATATGAGATTTGGCCACATTGGTGAAAAGGGTCTCAGAACCCTAAAAAATAAAAATCTCATTGAGGGGTTAAATGATTGCAATCTTGAGTTCAACTTCTATGAACACTATGTCTATGGTAAACAAAATCATGTTCAATTTTACTCTAGTTCTCACAAATCTTCTGATGTTTTGGATCTTATTCATTCTAATGTATTTGGTCCTGTAAAAGTTCCTTCAATCTCCAAGTCTATATTTTTTGTATCTTTCATAGATGATTATAGTAGAAGGACGTGGATTTATTTCCTTAAAAGTAAGACACAAGTCTTTAGTCAGTTCAAGGAATTTAAAGCTCTTGTAGAGAATCAGACTAGTAAGAAGATTAAGTGTGTGAGAACTAACAATGGTGGTGAGTTTTTCTCAGTAGAGTTTGAACAGTTCTATAAAGAACAAGGTATCAAGAGGCATAAGACAACTCCTTATACCCCACAGAAAAATAGAGTTGCAGAGAGAATGAATAGGACACTGATGGAGAAGGCTAGGAGTATGCTTAGTGGAGCTGGTTTAGAGCAAAGGTTTTGGGCTGAAGCTGTGGCCACTACTTGCTATCTAGTTAATAGATCTCCTACATCAGCCCTTGTTGGTAAGACACCCATGGAGGTGTGGTCTAGTAAGAAGGCTTCTATTAGACATCTTCATGTTTTTGGTTGTGAAGCTTATGCACATGTTCCAAAGGAGAAAAGATCTAAGTTGGAAAACAAAGCTGTTAAATATATTTTCATTGGATACAGTGCTGGTGTGAAAGGATACAAGCTTTGGGATCCTGTGACTAGTAAGGTGTTGTATAGTAGATATGTTATTTTCAGAGAGCTAACATCTTCTCCTATTGTGCTACAACCAGATGAAAAAGAAAAGGAAAAAGATGTTGTTTAGTTGCCTCCTACCCCTGAGAAGACTGAACAGAGAGACCATGTTGGGTCTAATGATGAGGAGAGCTCTAGCAGCTTTGATAGTTCAGAAGAAGAGGAAGAACAACCTCAACCTCAGCCCTTGAGGAGATCCATGAGAGAAAGAAAGCACCCAGAAAGGTTTGGTTATTCTATGTTAGATTCCAGTTGTGCCTTTGCTTTGATTACTAACACTGATGAGCCTAGATCTGTGAAAGAGGCTTTGGGCATGGAAGATGCAGGTTCTTGGATTGAGGCTATGGATGATGAGATGGCTTCATTGGAGAAAAACAAAACTTGGGACCTTGTACCTTTGCCTAAAGGGAGAAAATCTATTGGCTGTAAATGGGTGTTCAAGAAGAAATTCTATGCAGATGGTAGTGTTGAAAGGTATAAAGCTAGATTGGCTGCAAAGGGGTATTCACAGGTAGAGGGAATAGATTATGGTGAAATATTCTCTCCTGTTGCAAAGTTGACATCCATTAGATTTCTATTATCTCTTGCTGCATCATATGATTTAGAGATAGAATAGATGGATGTGAAGATAGCTTTCCTTCATGGTGATTTGGAGGAAGAGATTTATATGTCACAGCCTGAGTACTACATTGTTAAAGGTAAAGAATCCTTAGTTTGTAGATTAAAGAAATCTTTATATGGTTTGAAGCAATCTCCTAGGATGTGGTACCTTAAGTTTGATGCCTTTGTGTTGTCAATTGGATTTGTAAGATCAAAATCAGATCATTGTGTTTATTTCAGAGTTGAAAACGATCGCCTTCTTATTGTTGCATTATATGTTGATGATATGTTGCTATTTGGGAAGGGTAAGGGTATGATTTCTGATTTTGAATCTCAGTTGTCAGCACAGTTTGAGATGAAAGATCTTGGGGCAGCTAGGTACATCTTGGGTATGGAAATCAGTAGAGATAGGTCTAACATAAAACTTCAGTTGAGTTAGAGTAAGTATGTGAAGTCTGTGTTGGACAAGTTCAACATGGCAGATTGTAGACCACTATGTGTTCCTATTTCTGTGGGAACAAAGTTATCTATAGATGATTGTCCAAAATCTCCTAGTGAGGTGGAGGACATGAGTAGAGTACCTTATGCTAGTGTAGTTGGCAGTCTTATGTATGCTATGGTCTGTACTAGACCAAACATTGCCCAAGCAGTGGGAGTCCTGAGTTGGTTTATGGCTAACCCTGGACGGGTACATTGGGATGCTGTTAAGTGAGTATTCAGATATTTGAGGGGTACATCAGATTACTCCATATGTTATTATGGTAACTCTTCTAGATCTCCGAATTCAGTTTGTATTCGTGGGTTTATGGATTTAGATTGGGCAAGTGATATTGACAGTAGGAGATCCACCAGTGCTTATGTGTTCACTATGTTTGGTGGTGCCATTAGTTGGATGAGTAAGTGACAACCTGTGGTTGCTTTGTCCACTATAGAAGCTGAGTACATGGCTGCTACTCATGCTTGTAAAGAAGCCATTTGGCTTAGAAGATTGTGTTTTGATGTTGGTGTTGATGCAGAACAAATTACTATTTGGTGTGACAGTCAAAGCGCTATTTTCCTTGCAAAGAATCCAACTTTCCATGCCAAAACGAAGCACATTGATGTGCAGTTTCACTTTGTGAGAGATATGGTGGAAGATGGAAAGGTAAATTTGGAGAAGGTAGATACTGTGAAGAATGTTGCAGATGCATTAACGAAACCAGTGGGCACTGAGAAGTTTAGATGGTGTTCGGAGTCTATGGGCCTTTTGGCCTATAGCAGTTAAAGTTCCTGTTATGTTCCTGTTGCTCTTACAAGGTGTTTGAAAAGTGGGAGAATGTTAGGAATAAGGTGTCTCAACCTTGGATAATTCCTATTCTTATTATTTTTTTTGTAAATGTATTTTTTGCAAATAATGTAATTAAGTGTGAGTGTACATGTCTAGTTGGCATGTTGATGTGTCACTCCACTTGATGTGTTGGCATCTTGTGCATAAGGAGATCATGATTGAAATGGTCATGATGGATTCCTATGATACGTAAGAACTATTTAAGGAATGTGCTATGATAGGTGTAAGAGCATCTGATGACTTGGGCCTATTTGGGCACCCAAGAAGAAGTGGTTGGTGTGTGTAAGAGAATATGCCAAAAATAGGTTGGTGTGACAGATTCTCTTACACTTCTCTTGTGACCATTATTTTTGGCGGATTCTATGACAAGCTATCATAGTCTATTTTAGGGATGGACGCCTATTCTTGGGATTGCATGTAACAACTGTGTACATGTGGCTTTGTGCATGGGTCTTGGTGGTTGTGCCTATTTTTGGGTCTAGACGAGTCTATATATATGATGTTGCTCCTATGGGAGAGATATAACAAAATTTAAGTCTTGTTGGCTTTGTCTCTCATTTCCTGAAAGAACTTGCATTGCAAGTGTATTGTAATCTTTGTGTTGAAGATAATACATTGTGCAGGTTTTGGAGTGCTGGGGTTTTTTACCAAAAGGTTTTCCCCAGAGTATATCATTGTGTCAATCTCTATTTTTCTGTATGTATGGTATGTGGTTGCAATATCTTTGTTAAATTAGTTAACGAATCTAAAATTGTAAGGATTTATAAGAATTTGCACAATACTCTCCTATAGAGATTAGCATAGGAAGCTGTTTTCACACCTGAGTTTCCTTACAGTAACTAGTTACTACTTTTCACTCTTCTAAAGTGATGCCCTATTAGGAGCCAACTCGGTAAAAGGTTACAAAACACACTGTTAAGTGGAACCTTGTTAGAGGATTTAATCACCCTGTTAGGAGTGGCCTTGTAAGAGGTCTTTTGAAACAATTCAATAGAACTGTCACCTTGTTAGACAATTTACAAAATGGCTATTAAACCGACATGGTTAAGAGATTTTGAAATCACTACTACAATTGTAAGAGAGTAAAAATGAAGTGACCTGGTTAAGATGTAGCTAAATTGCTGATTACAGATCTCTGTTCTGCTTCACTAGATCCTTCCTGATCAAACAAATCTTTGCTACTCCTCAAGGATATCTAACCATCCTTCAAAATTCACACACACCTTTCTTCAAAATGATTTTGCATGATCGCTCACAAACTTCCACATTTGCGCATTATTCTTCACACTCATACATTCTCAATTCACCACTTGGCCTTCTATATATATACCATTTGGGTTAATCATTCAGATTGTCAAGTCGGCACTAACAATCATTACAACAGCCAACTGGGATAAACAAACTTTATTAACAAAATCCTTTGATGGGCCGATCTTGCTCAGTAAACATTAATCCTAAAAAGATTTCCTTCGGTGACCGAGTGAACTCAGTAACCACAGTGAATTTTGCAACATCCTTCGGAGACCGAGTGAGCTCGGTAACCACTAACTTTCCTTTGATAACTGAGGAAGCTCAATTAACACTATTTTTTGTCATATTTTCTTTTGGCACCCGAGAGGTCTTGGTAGACACTGAAAACTACCTTGCTGACCAACTGAGCTCGGTAGACACTGAGAACCACCTAGCTAACTGACTGAGCTTGGTAGACACTGAAAATGATAATTGATATGACATTTGTGTGACATCAAAGACAACAGATAATTAATCCAACAATCTCCTTTAGACAATTGTATCCAATAGAAATTGGCTGAAGATAGTTCCAAAAGGATTGATGATTTTCTGACTAATCAAAGAAGATTTGTAAGTAAAGCTAGATTAGGCTATACTGGTGAAGGAGAATCATCCAAGCAAGCTAAACAAGTCAACAACAATCAAAATCAAAAGCCTAAGATGCTATCATGCTATCACTATGGAAAACCAGGACATACTTCAAATGTTTGCATAGGCAAAGCACAAGGTAAACCTCCGACCACTCCTAAGTTTAATGGTTACTTTTTTTACTGTGGTAAATTTGGTCATCAAGCTTATGAGTGTAGAGCAAAACAAAATAAGAATGCTAACAATCTTACCATGAAGAAACTCTATTATATTTGTAATGAACATAGACACACTGCATGAGAGTGTAAGGCTAAGATGAAACAAGTATGGACACCAAAAAAGAAGAGAAAACCCAAGCCTTATCAACCGAAGAGACAAGGTAACTCTTATGTTTAGGATTACAACACATGGGCTAACTGTATTATAGTAGAAGACATACATTTATTTGAGAGTGGAAACACTATTGCAAATATCATGAGAATTAGAAATAGTATGTGGAAGAAGGCATCAAATGAGAATGGAGAATCAAGCAATGCTGTCGGTGAAACCTCATCCACTGGATTGGGTGACATCGATACCTCCACTTAAGGTGATATAGGTATGTATGGAACTGACATTTTAAAATGATCTTATTTTACATACATTTCCTTATATATGATGAGCACATACCAAATCTATATGAATAAAGATGTACTATGGTTTATATGTTATGAGCTAACAAAGTCACACAGTCGGTAAAAGTTAGACCGAGCAAAAGGTTACCTGTCAATAATCACTATTCAAGGTTAACTGAGTATCAGTGTTAACCAAGTGATAAATCATGTGTTAACCAAGCTATTGGAAGTTTGCAGTATTCACCAAGTTGATAGTTGTCACTAACCTGGTAGTAGGTCAAGCATTAATGACATAAAGTTTTGAGTGGGAATGTGAAAATGCTATAAATACATGGAAGTCTGAGTTCATTTTCACAAAGTGATTTTGAAGAGTGATTATCTCACAGAGTGAGTTTGAGCAAAGAATTTTTCAAGATAATCCAAAACAGTTGCAGATCGAACCAAGGACACTCTTCGTATATTCCAAGTAATTTGAAACCCCTACCAAGCAAGTTCATCGCTTTCTATTGAAAACCTAGTTTTTTATTATGGCATCTACTGCGAGCACTTCTAAAGTTGTAGAAGAGGAAGTAAATCTTATCATAGCAGCAAATTATAGTGAACCCAAATACAAGTTATACCTAGAAGTTGCATCAAAAATAGATTCAGCAGGTGCTTTCTTGAGCATCCCACCTAGGGTTTTATTAGTCGAAGACATCCAATCATACATTCACTACAAGATAGGTGAAATAGGAGATTTCAACATGTATGTTTCATATCAGGCACTTTGTAGTGTAGATGGGAAGCTAAAACTAGAGCATAAACAAGTTGAAATGATTGGACTCACTAATACCCTAAATTTTCTGAAGAATTTCAAAACCGAATGGATTAGGGTTATATGAAGTCAATATCATGAGGGCACATTTTGTCTAGATAAACCAATCAAAGTGACAAAGAGAATGATTCATAGGATTAAAGGGTATCCTACAATAGATAAGGCCAAAGCATTCTATAGTTCATCTTTAGCCGATGTTGAGAAAAATACTGGTGCAGCATGGGACGACCAAGCACTGAAAATTACTTCAATTGTAGATCTAGAAGTTAAGTATGCAACTCATGTAATTGGTTATAAGTTCTATCATTCAAGTAGACTAAACAATGTACCTTGTAGTGCTATGGATATTGCTTACAAAATGATAAAGAAGGGACACCAGTTGGACCTTGCCGAGTTACTGCTGAAGTAGTTGGACAAAAACATGAAGAAAATCAAGTCGGCAAAGTCTAACACCTATAAGTTTGGTTCATTGTTGGTGTGTTTATTTTTCTATCTATAGAAAATCTTTCCTTCTATCAGTCACATAGATTGGCCTACCGACAAACCAATTATTAGTCAAATCACAAATTTAATGACAAGTCTAGGAGATAATGCAAACAAAGATGTAGATGATTATTTTGAGGAATTTAATATTAAGATGAATCTTCGGAGTAGAATTCCAAGCTCACTGGTCAAGAGGTATGAGATCAATATTTGTTTCTTAGTAGACACCGACCACACTTTAATCAAAGCTGTTGAGCCAAGAACAAAATGGCTAGCCCCCATGGGATATGAAATGGATCATGATTTCAGTTTGAAATCAATCAAGGCATTACTAGCCTTCCTAAAGGACAAAAATGCCAAAAGGTTTGGAACCTATGAAGAGGCAAAAACAAGAATCACAACAGGTCTTGTCATAAAAAAAATAACTAGAAAAGCTAGGAAAATGAAGAAAATTTTAACTGAATAGTTTGGAGATGAATCTGACTCATTTGATGAGTCACCGGTTGAAATTTTAATCGAAGGTTAGTTACTGTTGGCTGACAAAGCACATGATAGTGTGGAAATTGAGTCTAACAAAGAAAAAGATTCAATACCAGTTTCTCCCACTCCAACTCCAAAGAAGAAGTAGTTGTCAGTGCAATCAAGAGCACAAACAAGGTCAGCTACTACAACTTCATCACCTCAAAAAAAGGGAATTGGAAAGGTAACAAAATTGAAAGCAGCTACATCAACCAAAATATATGCAAAGAGAGGATCTAAGGCCATAGCTGAGGCACCAAAGAAAAGGAGAAGACTAATTAGAGGAAGAGAAGACCTTGCGGATGAAGAAGATGACAACAATCAGTTCAAGGTTGTCAGTAATAAGAATAGGACAATAGATGAAGTTGCTACTGATATAATTGAGCATGGAACACTCATAGATCTGGAACTCAGTCAGTTTGATAACATGTCTACAGAGGACTAGAATAAAATTTAAGAAGTAGTCATCTAGATGATGATAAGCTTCGAACACATTCCATTGTAGTTTGGGAAACCACTGCCCAAGGCATTAGAAGAAAGAATAAATCAAAAGTGGTCCTATGCCTTGGACACCAAGAAGAAAATGAGGGAACAAGCCCTAGTTCATGCATCACCAAATTTATCTCTTGATAAAATTGATGAATATATGAACACTTACTATAAGAGATTCAAAGTAAAAGGGTGGGCTATGCAAGTTTTAGATGAAAATATGGCAGATATTGATGAGGCTGGCCATTTCATTTGGACATCAATTTTTGCAGCCATACAACAAGCTGAGAAAAATGAATTTCTTAATCTATCTAAGAATAGACAAAGGTCAAAAAGAAAAGGTATCTACATAGATGATGGTGATTTAGAAAATAAGACAAAAGAATCAGATGTATCATTTGTTGGTTCCCACTTTTTCCCACATAGTGTCAAGTTTACACTATGATGACAAACTGGTTAGTCTTCACTCCAAAGTCTGACAGGGCAAAAGTGCCAATTACTGAGGACCGAGGGCATCCTCCTTCTTCTTTGAGCTCCATATCACTTGGGTGGGTATTGCCTCATCTGCACACTCATGACTCTTCTTGATAAACAAAAGGCTTGCAGATGTATTATTGTGGAATAGCTTTCAAACCCCTATAGGTATCCTATACCCCAATGAAACTGAATCTTATGCAATAACCTACTTGCATAGAATGAGTCTGAAAACTAGAAAGTACATCCTTCTATTACTACTAACAACATGAAAGGAAAATTATTTCATTTGAATGATCGATGTTGGGTTGAATGGACTCCTGAAATACCCTAAGCCTCTCATAGACCAATGCCTTATCCAATGGGTAGTAGAGCCAAATACCTCACTGCAACAGAGCTATGAAACAAGAAGATAACACATTCAAATATGTTGATGCCTTACACCAAACATACACCACTGATCAGACCATACATTAGCAAACCACCTGTGCACCCAGATATGCTATCACATGTTCAAAGAATTTTAACCCTCCCCTTGGAAGAGACCTATAAACAAATGATACATTAATCAGCATCCACTAAAAGACAAGCATGAAATACCCTTGATACCCCAGCTCATACATATCTAAACACTAGTCATGAACTCAGTTGCTTCTGCGAAAACAACTCTATTGTAAACACTCACTGGAAATACAAATAGAAAAACTATAACACCCTTGATGCTATAATCAATAAGTTCAAAACTCAAATGGAGACAATCTGATAGTAGTACAAATGTATTGAAATCTTATACATAAGTCATATGTTACCACTTTTTTATATTCCCATAGCCAGAAAGGAAAGAGGGAACACCCTATATGTAGAGAAGAAGGAAAAATACTGCAGGAAGAACATTCATAGGACCAGGGGGAAGAACCCCTAGAATAGAACCAAAAGGCTAGAACCCAAGGATTTGGAACCCTTCTAAATGATCTTGAAAATCCTTTTATAAGAAAAAGGATTGCAACAAGCTACGGATCATTTAGAGAAAAACTTATGTCTACAACCACCACCCTGACAAGAAGTAAAAGAATGCAGAGAAAGCCTAGAAACCCATGAAATCAAATCAAATCTGATATACAATTACAATCGTTTTATCACCATAGGCTAACTGTGATCACAAGTTATTGCCTTCTTGTTGCAAGAAAAACAAACCTTGATGCCAGGACCAACTTGGAAAACCTTGCATGCACATAGAGCTCACTTACATACAAAACCCTAGCTACTTGTAGAGAGAAATAGGCCACCACATTAAAACTGGCATGGCATCCTAGGAAGCAAAATCAAATCAAGATGACAACCCAAATCTTCATCATCATCTTCACAACTGCAACTGTCCTGGAGAGATCAATTCTTAGCAACCCATTTGGTCGCATACGGCTTACTGTGAAAACACTGGTAAGAAGCCCCAAGAAAGATTCAAATTTTGGCTCCAATGGTTAACTGATCAACATTTAAAACATAGTCACTGATATTATGTTTTCCCAGTAGATCAGACAGTCCTTAAAATTTGACATAATGGTCAACAAGCCCATGAAAAGTCCACGACCACATCACCACATCAGTAACTAATAGAAATTGAGCACCTCAACATGATTGGCACCTCAGACCCACTGCCTTACTTACCACACCATCGGACAACTATTACAAAACTGCAAAGAAAAGGACTAAGCCTTATGATCATGTGACAACCACAGATCATCATTGAACTTTAAACATGCCTGGACACCAAAAACACCGGCCCCAATGAGAAAAGCCACTTCACCAGCGCACAACCAATGAAAATCATGCACGCTGCAACAAAACTAACAGTGGCCTCCACTATGACATCAAAAATAAATTAGATGGTGGTCACATGATCATAAAGGGGAAGGATATTCCTTATGATCATGTGACAACCGTCGATTCAATTCAAACTAAGCTCTACCACAAGACCAAACCACCAGGGGAAACTTTAACTGCCAGGGTTACATGACCATGCAACTAAGGAAAACACTTAGTCACCGAATGAAAGGAACTTCACCACCAAAATCAAGAGATCCTACAAATACACAGTCACCCAATCACTGAAAGAAAAGCTTAACCACCTAGGGAAACTGGAGATCAAGCGACTACACATCATGAAGAACTAGGACCCACATGGTCGCAACAGTGCTCATAAGCAATATCTACGTCAAAGATTTAGCTGTGAAGAAGGGAAATGACCAAAAACAACTAGGGTTTTAACATTGAGAAAAAGGTAAAAAAGGAATGTAAAAACATTGAGGGTTTTTATATTTGGGCAATTTGACATCACCCGATATGAAAGAATTATCTCCAGCAGACCTTGAAACTTGAATAACTCCCTGATTTTTACGATCTAGCACATGTGATCTAAACTAGAGCATGGTGACACTTTGAAGAACATGGGGAAAAGGGTGCAAGTCATAAAACATTGAGGATCTTGTTCGCAAGCTAAAACAAGTTGCAGCAGGGTGGGACAACTTTGCAAAACATTGCAAGGAAAATAGGCCATTTTCATAGGACTTTTCTATGATAGAAAAATGGACTAACAATGGCTTTATTTGGGGATGCATGCCTCTTGCAGGCATGGCAAGGATTCAAAATTTTTGGAGGAAGCAGACCACCCACAAGACAAAAATGGGGAACCCTCACAAAAACTAGCAACCGAAACATGAAAATAGGAAGGGAAACACACAACAGAAAGGGAAAATATTTACAAAAATTTACAAGCTTACAACTTTACTTAGTAGCCCCTGTCTACGAAAAGAAAATCAGAGACCCTCCTAAAACAAAGGTCTAATTTTCACCCACATATGCAACCAAACACTTGAAAATGTCATAATAATTTTTTTGCTACCATATGTGAGTACTCATGGGCTAAAGGATGAAACTGCAATTTTCACTACCCATGTCCTCAGTCACAAGGACTACATTCATGCTTCACTAAAATTTTGTAAAACTACAACCCTGATTCTTTTAAGCATGAAAACCTCTCTTTCACACATTTTCCTTCTCTTAGTGCTCAAATCACCTTATAAGGAAACATTTCTTAACATGAAAGTATAATACCTGTAAGTTCTATAGGAGAAACTCAACTTGTTGATTGAAAAGTAGGGCAGATCTAGAGCTCACCTTGTAGCTCCATTAGGTTCTTTTCTTTGTAGAGTCACCACCTCCTTGAAGAGGAAAATATTGCACTTGTTTGTGTATCTCTTCCAACCAACCAAAACTTCACCAGGCCTCACTGTTTATCAGGAATTGCACTGATCAAATAGAGAACTCAGAGTCGCCACTCAGCACATAGTGAGAAAATTTTACAAATATCTTTTTCTATTTGACTTTGTAACTTCAACCAAGACTCTGGGATGATCTAGCCAAGCAAGGAAGTTTGTTGTCTTTTACTTCTTCCCTAGTAGAGTCACCATTATGTTGGTGAATCAGATGGGCAAATCAATCTGGTTAATAAGATTTTAACTTTAATATATAACCATAACTAGAGATTCTAACAGATGTAGTTCTTCATTGTTGTTCTCCCCAGTGGAGTTGTCATTCTATTGGTTCCCACTTTTTCCCACACAGTGTCAGGTTTACACTATGATGACAAACTGGTTAGTCTTCACTCCAAAGTCTGATAGGAAAAAAGTGCCAATTGATGAGGATCGAGGGCATCCTCCTTCTTCTTCGAGCTCCACATCACTCAGGTGGGTATTGCCTCATCTGCACACTCATGACTCTTCTTGATAAACAAAAGGCTTGCAGATGTATTATTGTGGAATAGCTTTCAGACCCCTATAGGTATCTTGTACCCCAATGAAACTAAATCTTATGCAATAACCTACTTGCATAGAATGAGTCTGAAAACTAGAAAGGACCTCCTACTACTACTACCAACATGAAAGGAAAAGTATTTCATTTGAATGATCGATCTTGGGTTGAATGGACTTCTGAAATACCCTAAGTCTCTCATAGACTAGTGCCTTATCCAATGGGCAGCAGAGTCAAATACCTCACTGCAACAAAGCTATGAAACAAGAAGACAAAAAATTCAAATATGTTGATGCCTTACACCAAACATACACCACTGATCAAACCATACATTAGCAAACCACCTGTGCACCCAGATATGCTATCACATGTTCAAAGGATTTTAACCCTCTCCTTGGAAGAGACCTATAAACAAATGATACATTAATCATCATCCACTAAAAGACAAGCATGAAATACCCTTGATACCCAGCTCATACATATCTAAACACTATTCATGAACTCAGTTGCTTCTGCGAAAACAACTCTATTGCAGACACTCACTAGAAATACAAATAGAAAAACTATAACACCTTTGATGCTATAATCAATAAGTTCAAAACTCAAATGGAGACAATCTGATAGCAGTACAAATGTATTGAAATCTTATACATAAGACATCTGTTACAACTTCTTTATATTCCCATAGCCAGAAAGGAAAGAGGGAACACCCTATATGTAGAGAAGGAAAAATACTGCAAGAAGAACATTCATAGGACTAGGGGGAAGAACCCCTAGAATGGAACCAAAAGGCCATAGCCCAAGGATTTGGAACCTTTCTAAATGATCTTGAAAATCCTTTTATAGGAACGAGGATTGCAACAAGCTACGGATCATTTAGAGCAAAACTTAGGTCTACAACCACCACCCTGACAAGAAGTAAAAGAATGCAGAGAAAGCCTAGAAACCCAGGAAATAAGATCAAATGTGATATATAATTACATTGGTTTTATCACCATAGGCTAACTGTGATCACAAGTTATTGCCTTCTTGTTGTAGGAAAAACAAACCTTGATGCTAGGACCAACTTGGAAAACTTCACGTGCACACAGAGGTCACTGACATACTAGACCCTCATCGCTTGCAGAGAGAAACATGCTGCCACATTAAAATTGACATGGTATCCCAGGAAGCAAAATTAGATCAGGACAACAACCCAGATCTTCATCATCATCTTCACAATTACAACTATCCTAGAGAAATCAATTCTGAGCAACCAATTTTGTCACATACGGCTTAGTGTGAAAACATTGGTAAGAAGCCCCGAGAAAGATTCAAATTTTGGCTCCAACAGCTAACTGATCAACATTTAAAACACAACTACTGATATTATGTTTTCCCGGTAGATGAGGCAGTCCTTAAAATTTGACATAACAGTCAACAAGCCCACGAAAAGTCCACAAACACATCGGCAACTAATAGAAATTGAGCACCTCATCATAATTTGCACCTCAGACCCACCGGCTTACTTACCACACCATCAAATAGCTCTCGTAAAACCACAAAGAAAAGGACTAAGCCTTGCGATCATGCGACAACCACAAATGATCACCGAATTTAAACATGCCCCGACATCGAAAACACCGGCCCCACTGAGAAAAGCCACATCACCACCACACAACCAATGAAAATCGTGCACGCCGCAACAAAACTGATAGCGGCCCCCACCATGAAATCAATAATAAATTAGATAGTGGTCACATGATCATAAATGGGAAGGATATTCCTTACGATCATGCGACAACCGTCGATTCAATTCAAACTAAACTCTGCAACAAGACCAAACTGCTAGGGGAAAATTTAGTCACTAGGGTTACGTGACCACATGACTAAGGAAAACACTTAGTCACCGAATGAAAGCCACTTCACCACCAAAATCAAGAGATCCTATGAATACATAGTCACCCAATCACCGAAAGAAAAGCTTAACCTCCTAGGGAAACTAGAGATCAAGCGACTGCACATCATGAAGAACTGGGACCCACACGGACGCAACAATGCACATAGGCAATATCAATATCAAAGATTTAGCTGTGAAGAAGTGAAATGATCAAAAACAAGTAGGGTTTTAACATTGAGCAAAAGGTAACAAAGGAATGTGAAAACATCAAGGGTTTTTATATTTGGACAATTTGACATCACCCGATATGAAAGAATTATCTCCAACAGACCTTGAAACTTGAATAACTCCCTAGTTTTTATGATCTAGCACATGCGATCAAAATTGGAGCATGGTGACACACTGAAGAACATGGGGAAAAGGGCACAGGTCATAAAACATTAAGGATCTTGTTCACAAGCTAAAACAAGTTGCAGCAAGGTAGGACAACTTTACAAAACATTGCAGGGAAAATAGGCCATTTTCATAGGATTTTCTATGACAGGAAAATGGACTAACATCATTTACCAAGGTGATTGATACAACACTTGTAAATGAAGTTATAACAATTTCATAGGATTCACCGGATCTAGTAAAGATCCAAGTTAAGGAGAAAAAAGATGATGATGAACTCATTGAGGACATTACAAATGGGGATCCTAATGACAGAGATGAGGATGAAGATGTGAACATTGCACCTGACAATAAACAAGATGAAGGTCAAGCTACCGAATCTATATTCACATCGTTACCGGGTAAGCTTCCTATTCTTGTTGAAGTAGTTGAAATTTCATCCTAGGAACAACCCAATGGCTCAGACCTTGAGCAACCAAAGGGTACAACATGGGAACAAGGAGCAGAGACACCAGCTAAAACAAACAAGCTTGAAGAGAAAGAGGCAACAAAGTCAGAAATAAAGGATCAAGAGAATCCTAATGTAACTGAGGCCACTCCACTAGACACTACATCAAAGGCTCTGACATATTCTACTAACACAAAGGTCACCGAGGAGTAGCAGAAGGTAGATACAATGTCAACTGGGCAGGTTACACAAGGTTCTGAGGTAAAGGATATTGTACCACTTATAAAGAGTTCACCTCAAGAATCTAAGAAGAAGAAGAAGAAAAAGAAAGGAAAAGGGCCGGTCACATTAGATGAAGTCATAGTTATACCCAAGTGTGACCCGAGGAATTGAGGAAATATGGGGAGTTATGCACAAGAAAGGAAACATAAGAAAAACTAAGACAAGAGTGCAAGAGAAAGGAAATACTTGAAAATGTAAGAGATATCTTACAACAGGTTGTACCTAAGATACATATAGATGAAGATACTCTGATCATGGACCAACTTGCTACACTTGCTGAAGGAGTAAATGCCCTAGATGTCGAAGCAGATAGAAGAATAGAAGAAAGGGAAGAATCTAAAATTCAAGACAAACTTGTAGAAAGACTTAGCCAAGAAGTGTCAATTAATAAGGTTAAGTTATCTGAGGTAATAACTGAAATTCAGGGTATTACTCAATTAATTTGTCAAATTTTGTTCAAACTATGCACTGTGGAAACCTTCACTGCCGAGATCAGTGAAAGATTAAACAACTTGATAATGAAATCAAAGCCAGTGCACAAGTAGCCTTAACCGAGCCTCAAGCATTTGACAAGAACATCTTGAAAGTTCAAGAACTCAGGTGGTTAAGAGCAGATCTCAAGAAACAAGAAGAAATAATCAGTGAACAAGTCATAGAATTGCAAACCGAGTTGCTTCCCTACTTGAAAATCTTTTAGAAGCATATTTTCAAGGCACAAACACTTATTGCAACACCATAAATCTTTGTGTTGGACAACATTTTTGACATGCATGCCCAAGTCGGTCTTGAGCGCATTGCTCTCACCAACTTGAAAGAGCAATGCGAAAAGCTCTTGGGGTCATTGAAGAAAACCCATAAGCACATTTTTGATAAGGTGTAAGTATACATTTTTGCATTTGGCATTAATATCAAAAAGAGGGAAAAAAATGTATATGCCAAATATTTAAATAGATGCTAAATATACTACATATTACTGGGAACATGCACTGAAGGGGAGTATAGATATAGAAAAAAAATTTTATGAATATATGGAGGAGACATAAAAGTTTTTGAGACATAAGGTCTATATACATTTAAGGTTTTGATACTAATGGCAAAGGGGGAGATTGTTATCTCTATTTGAGCATTAAAGATTGTCATTAGTATCAAAGACATCGGGCACCCTAAAATGGTCGCCTAGACTTTGGGCCCCCATTCAACAATTTATCAAATCCCTGAATCAATATTTTCAAAAATCAAAATTTTAAATTATATCAATTTCCTTGATCAAATCTTCTTCTATCATTTATTCGATTATTTTCTATGGGCTAACCATTTTATCCTATGTCTTTATTTATTTAAAAGGAATTCCCCACCTTTTATTAAATAAAAAGCTCCCACTTTTCATCTTATCCTAAGTTGAACAAATAAAGTATTATTCTTATTTTATAAAAAGAAGAAAAGCACTTTTTGTCTCATATGGACACAAAAGTCAACTCTTATTTTCTCATTGCAGGATATTTGTGCACACGGATTGCTCTTCTTTCAAGCTTCACCCTTGATCAAATCTTTTGCCTCTAAATCTCCATGGTCCATTCCTTCTAAATTCCTTTAAAAGGAGAGCTCTTTTCTCATTCTAGGATCCTAATTTTGGAATATTAATCTTATGCTATAGGGTTTCTTGGAGACTTTTGGAGCCTTTGGAGATCTTCATGCTATGAGCAAGGCTTTTGAGGATACCTGTATCTATTTTGAAAGGCTCAAATCAATCAAACATCAAGACTTTAATCTAGCTTGAAATCAATTCGAAACAAGGAAACTCTATGCTAAGCCACCTTAGATTGAGCTGAAACAGATGCATCCAAGCACTGTTTGATTTGCTCTTGCTTAAGGGGATGTGGGTGTGCTTTCTAAGCACTTCGAGCATACTCTAATGCATTCTAAGATGATTTGAGACTCATAGAAATCCCCAAAATAGCACAAAAATAGATATAGAACACCTGATTTGCCCCTAAGGCTTCAAGAGGCTCAAAATTATGCAACTAAGAGTGATTAAGTAGATTTTTAAGCTTAAAGTAGATGTGATATGATGCATAAACAAGAAATAAACTAGGTTAATCCACTAATTCTATATTAGGATGAGCTAAAATACTTGAAAGTAAGCTAAATTAGGATGATTATGCTAAGTCTAGAGCTAAATGAGCATGATAACAATGCTTGAAATAAAAGGTGAATTGATTTTTTGCTCTTGGAAATGAGGAGCATTTATAAGATTTGGGAAGGAGGAATGAGTGGCTAGGATCAAAATCCTTAAGAGAGGCCAAGATTCATTCAAAGGGGAGCACATGGATTGTGCTAGTTCAGGGCCACCTCCTTGTGACAAGTGTCACAAGGGCATTGGGTTGAAAGATGGGAGGAATGTGCACAATTTGTGAAATGTGTCTAAGGTCAAAGGGTGTAAGAAAGGGGTGAGGGGCTTCTTAAATGCATCATAAATGCATGTAAGAGGGATAAAGAGGCTTTAAATGCATTTAATGCATGTAAGAGAAGTTTCTAGAAGTTTGTTGACTTTGGGTTAAGCTTAGGAGTTGGCTAACCTTGGTTAGGGAATATGACAAGGTTAGGGGGGGGATTAGGATTAGGATTAGGATTAGGACTTTCTAGAAGAGTCTAGAATTTCCTTAGGATAAATATGGATTTTAGGAAATAGATAAAGATTTATTTATTTCTATGGTTTAGTTTTGAGAATATTTATTAAAATGAATTTAATAAACATAAGGATTAAATATTTAATCTTAATTAAATATTTTAAGTTGGGATTAGGGTTAAGGAATGATCGGATTAGTCTTTAATTGAAATTAAAGAAGGATTAGAAGATTCTGGAAGAGGTTAGTGGTCTTAAGGAAATTGGCCAAGTTTTGGGCAAAAAATAAATAAATAATTTATTTTGGGATTTTTGGTTAATTTATTAATTAAATAATTAATAAATAGGGAAATGATGTTTAAATAAGATTTAAACATTTTTGGGAGGGATGTCTTAATTAAATATTTTTAATTAAGATAAACGAATTTAATGACATAAAAATAAATAAATTAATTAAATAAATAATTAATTAATAAATGATGATGTCATCAGGGGTTTTTCAAAACATAAAAATACTTTATTTTCTAAAGGATCTTTAGGTGTCTACATTTTTCCCCTCTTTGATGTGATGCCACAAGTGGCATGATGTCAAAGACAAGAAAATAAGATGCCGAAGGCTAGAATCTAGAGGAATGATGGGTTGTGCCCCCTCGAGAAAATAACACAAGGAGTAAACGTTGTGAAATTTTCTTGAAAGGAAACAGGGAAGGAAGGACGGAAGAAGGGAGGATAAAGAACCAGACTTCCAAGAGAAAAGATGGGTGAATGCAAGATGAGATGGAATGCAAAATGCAGGATGCAGTGATATGAGGATGCAAGATTAATTTATGTGATGCACAATGTAGGAGATTTGGGGAAGCTCCAAGTGAAAATGTGGAGAGCACAACCTAGTTTAATATAGCAATGCTAGAGACCTGCCAAGGATACGGGTATCATGAGGCCTTGCCACCAGCGTTGCATAGGACTGATGCTAAAAAGACACGCAGGGTTGCCCCAACATCACATATGAAACCTGAAGGAGGCATGGTGGAAATGATGCTGAAGAAACCACAAACACATGATGGAATCATAGGTAGAAGCAAAAGATCAAAAGACCTTGCCCCAGATTATCTTCATTCACAGCGCACCATGATATAAAGGATTGTGGTGACTTTGAGTAGAGAACAACAAGAGGTCGTAAAAGATTAACAAGACCAAAGGACAAAATCTAAGGTCAAAATGATAACTCCAAAAGACAACCTTTGCCAAGGAGAGAGATTGGATTTGATTGATGGTGGAGAGATTGGTCTGAACATGTGGAAGGATACATTGACACAGACCTAGTGTGCTTGGTGGAAGATTAGGTCAGATAGGAAGGATACAACTGAGGGGACTCGTGATTAGGCTTAGGTCAGACAAAACAGAAGCATACATCTATGTAGACCCGATGCTGATGGGGAGAATGTTGTGTTGCTGATTGACAAATGATGCAGTTCAAAGATAGTCATGATGATCAAGGATAGTCGATAATTGATGTTGCTGAAGTACAAGGCTGGGTAGGACAAGAGTTCTGATCAAATGTTGTTGATGTGGGACTGACAAGGATATGTACAACAAGATGTGAGGATATTTACAATGGATATATATAGAAGCTTAGGATTAGGATGTACAAAGAACCTGGGGGTGAAGCTAAAACTCCAAAGATATGCAAGACAATGCCCCAGTTGGGCTGAAAAAGCCAAGATGGACTGACAGAAGATGTGTCCTAAAATGACATAGATATTGGGCAGGACATATCCCAATGATGATGATTGGATTGAGATCAAGGATTACTACAAGACTAAGGATGTGAGTTGGATTGGTTGGCTTGATCTTCAATGTTGGATTTTGGATAGCTAGAGGATGCAGAGAGGATTGGAAGATTGCTAGAAGACTACTAGGAATGTTTGGATAGGGATGAATGGAATTGGATTACAATGAGGTTAGCCTATAGCTAGATACCAATG
This sequence comes from Chamaecyparis obtusa, assembly GCA_027943335.1. Lineage (NCBI taxonomy): Eukaryota > Viridiplantae > Streptophyta > Pinopsida > Cupressales > Cupressaceae > Chamaecyparis > Chamaecyparis obtusa. The sequence goes on from BSBK01004441.1 coordinate 343,441, forward strand.
ACAAGGGAAGATACCAGGTGATAGAAAGATGGAGGAAAATGCTAGGGATTTGGATGGAGGAAATCTTGAGAGATGGAGGAAATGCTTAGGATGAGAATGATGGAACTGCTAGGAGATCTGGATGGAGGAAGATTTGGATTTGGATGGAGGAACTGCTAAGAGATTTTGGGATGGATGAAGATTTTGGATGGGGAGATGGAAGAGCTTGGGGAGATTGGATGGAATATTTGCTTGAGGATTGGAAGATGGAATGCTAGAGGAACCCCTGAGGGATCTGGATAGAGGAATGCTCAGGGAGATTGGATGGTGGATTTGCTTAAGGATTTGGGAGATGGAAGATTTTAGATGAAAGATAGTCTCCAAGGAATATGTTACCAAGGAAAAACATGCCCCCTGCTTAGGATAGTTCATTCATTCAGAGGTAGTAGGATGGGGTATGATTGGATAGAAGATATGCTAACAAGAGGATGAGGAAGGTAGATGGAAGCTAGGACAAATGGATTGGATAGAGGATATGTAGCTGAAGGGTGTGATGGATGCCAAGAAGGTGTCTAAAAGCATGTATGCCTGGTAGTCATTGTTTCATCATCAAGATCCAAAGGAGGATGAAGGAGGTGAGAGACAAATGGGATGGAGGAGATGTTGGATAAGAGGTGATAGAAGGGAATGGCCCCCAACTGCAGAAATAAATTGGGGGGACCTACACATGATGCCTGTTTGCCAGGTTTTCACCATGGTACTTGTCCAAGGTGCTTGAATTGCCAAGTTTTCACCATAGGACGAATGTTTTTCTCTTTTTCTTTTCTTTTTTGATATTTTTCTCTGATTTTTCCAATTTTTATGGATTTTTTTTTTTTTTCGCTGACTTTGTGCTGATCTTTCACTGATATACTGATGTGTTGCTGACTTTTCTTCACCGATCTTCTAATTTGTTACTGACTTTCTGATTTGGTGTTTGTCATGTTGCGGACTTTTTGATTTTGCTGACCTGCCGATTTCTCTGATTTCTCACTGCCTTTCTTCACTGATCTTTCTGATGTGCTTGGATGTTGGTACAACTTTATTAGGATGGAGGGATTATGCAAAGGCATGGATGAGATGGGGTAGATGGGAAATATGGTGGTAGAAAGTGTTCAGATGGAAAGATGGAAACTGATCATGATAGGGGGATGTTGTCAGGATCAACATTGGCACATGTTGTGAGGAAGATGAATGAAGTGGATGGGCTTCAGAAGATAGAGGTAGATAGGATGGAGGATTTATGCTAGGAGATTTTGGATCTTTGGGACCCAAAATAGATTGAGGAGATAGAGGAGAAGACTGAGTAGTTGGGGTATTAGCAACTTTGGATGCCATTGTGGATGTTTCTTTTAGATGTATTACACCTTTTTGCTTTGGGATCCACATTATCTTTGCTTTAGCTTTGATGGGCCTTGTTGACTTTCTTTTTCCCCAAAGGTCAGCTTGAAATTAGGATTGACAGGGCCAATGTCACATTCATTCAACACTCTAAAAACTAACAGGAAAAAGGGCCAACTGACAAGGATCAAAGAGAGATCCTTCTACACTTTGAGCTCCACATCACTCAGGTGGGTATACCTCATCTGCACACACATACAAACTTGTCTCACACTACAGACCTACAGGTACTTGACTATGGAATGGTCCTCAAACTCCTAGGTATCTTGTACCTCAATAAAGCCAATATCTCATGCAATAGCCCAACTTGCATGGAATGAGTATGAAAACTAGAGACCTACACTAATGACTTGAAAGGGAAAGGGTGGGACTGGATAGAAATATTTTAAATGGATTTTTGAAGGGACCCCTAAGATACCCTAAGTCTCTGATAGACCAGTGCCTTGTCCAATGGGCCACAGAGTCAAATACCTTACTGCAAGAGATAGCTATGAAACAAGAAGATAATAGATTCAATGTGTTGATGCCTGACATCAATCACACACCATGACCAAACCTCAACTTAGCACCCACCTATGTATTTAAATATGTTATTATCGACTCAAAGGATTTTAACCCTCCCCTTAGAAGAGACCTATGAAAGGACAATACATTAACTAGCATCCACTGGAAGATAAGCATGACCTATCCTTGATATTTTAGCTCATACATACAAGAATACTAACCCTGAACCAGTTATCTCTGTGAAGACAACTCCACTTGCAAACACTTAGGCAATGCAAATAGACAAATCAAACACCCTTGATGCATGATTAATGATTCAAAATTCAAATGGAGATAGCTTGGTAACAGTAAGAATGTATTAAATTCTCATACATAAGACAAATCTATTACAACATGCACTCTATTCTCTGAACCAGCAAGAGAAAGAAGAACACCCTATATGTAGAGAGAAGGAGAAATCTACAGAATAGAACCCTTCACTGGAACTAACAAAATTCAGAACCTAGACATAGTCAAGAATTTCACCATTTATACCACAGGTTACCTTGAAATCCTAAGCCAGTAGTATGCAACAAGCTACGGGTAACCAGGGTTAAGTCCTCAACCCCCCAACTAATCAAGATTTCAAAATTACCTGCAAAAAGCCTCGAACCACAAAGAATGTCCATCACTGCATGATAAAACACCCCTGCAAACACTCACGGCATCCAGGACCACACTACAAACCAGTCGCTTCTCACCAAACAAGGTCTTTTCTGCATTCAATTCCATAAAATGGTACCCCCTGTCTCTCAGAAATTCAAATTCAAAATGCAACGGTCATCATGCAATTCGCAGGCTTTATGCTCTCTAGCCATTTTCCCCAATCGCGCAACCGCACTGTCATCAACCATACCACCACAGAAATCTAGGCTTCAAATCATGTTTGGTCGCATGACCGCATGGCCGAAAGATAGCCCTTGCAATCATGCGACTAGGCCATGGGACCCACCAGCAAACCCCCTGCCACCTCTATACACCAGCCAATCAAATATCAACACCTCAGCATCTGGAAGATGCCCCACCAAACTTAGCGAATTGGTGACAAAGGACCTTCACCAATTCACTAAATATTTCATGCCTTTTGCTAAACACTTAGCGACTTCTCGACTACCACTCATGCAATCACCAGACAAACTAGCGAATCCTCCTATCTTTCCATGAATGCATGACCACATTAAAATTGTTGGCACCGCTAACTTTTCTATCCCCTCCACCAAACACTAGACTACACCTATGCCCATCCGATGCCACATGTCACTGTGCCACTCGCTGCAACCAGCACCACTCTACCGATGGGCCCCAGGGACACATGGCAAGTAGTCGCATGATCGCATAGCCCATTTCAAGGCTATGCAACCATGCGATAGCCAACCAAAGGCTACCACATGTCCACCTCCTCTGCACCTCCTGGGCCCACCAATGAAATGCCAACACACTGCCAAGAATTCAGTGACTACGCGACTAACAGCTCACCAAGTCATGATATGTTAGCCGTTAACTGCCAGGAATGAAGAGATTACATGACAACACAGTCACCAGATCGCTAAATGCTAGCTGAAACTACCAAACACTTGGAGATCAAAAGATAACTGCTAGTCGCCAGGTTGCCAGAAGGAAGACTAACTGCCAGGCAATCGAAAACCATGAAGAACTGGGACCATGTGGACAGGTGGTAGGTGATCGCATGATAGCATGTCAAAAAAGTTTGACATGTGGTCATGTGACATCCAATCAGGAAGAGCTTTGGAAGGCTCGAGCCCACCTGTCATCGCACTTGCACACTTGAGGGAATGACCAACAAAAAAGAAACTGTGAGGTCAAAAGTACACGGGGTTTTCGACATAAAAAAGACCGAAAATACATAGATTTTTCGACACCGAAGGATAAGCGCACAAAATTAGGAAGCACAGGGTCGAAAACAATGAAGGCCGAAAACACACAAACCGAAAATATCATGGACTTTCAGAAACACTGTGGGCTTTTGACACTGTGGAAAATTTTGAAAATGCTTCCCACGGACCTTGAAAATTGAAAGACCTTCTGGGCTTTATGAATTAGCACGTGCAATTTGGACTAGGGCATGGTGAACACATGGAGAACATAGGGCAGGAGGCAATGACAAAGCTTGCAGAGAAAATAAGCCATTTTCATAAGATTTTTCTATGACATAAAAATGGCCTAACAGGCCTTTGTGGCCATGTAGTGGATTTTGCATATGCTTTGCTAGGCCTTTGCGGCCATTGGGATGCATTGGATCACTTGATTGGATTTTGCTTTAGTTGACCATGTCGTTTAGACTGGACATGACAATCCTTAGATCCTTGTGGATACTTCCCTTTATTCATATTGGATATGGCATCCAAATTGCAAGGAACATTGGGATGAATATGAGGAGATGTCTAGGATGGAGGAAATATAGATGGAGAGGTGGAAGGAGATGGGTAGATATGATATGTGGGAATGTGCCTTTGTTGATCCTGCCTAGGGATATTTGGATTTTGGATGAAGGACTGAGTAGGATAAGATGGTGGATGATATTTTGGGATGTAAGGTCCCAAAATGGATTGGGTATGTAGAGGATATGTGCTAGAAGATTTTGGGACATAGGGACCCAAAATGGATTTGGAGGATGAAGGAGGAATGTGATAGGTTGTCCGAGGCTGTAATGATGGAGGAGGAGGAATAGCATTGTATGTTTTAAGAGATGTGATGGTGGGTTTGGAAGGATGCTTGAATTTGGCTTTAGTTGTACCAACATTTATGGAGGAAGTGCCTTCTTCTAATGTGTGACAAATTCCACATGATTTTGGATGTTTCTTATCTTGAACGGGCTCTAGATTTCCTTGTTCATAGAGCCTAGGCCTTTGCCTTGATAATTCCATTTCTTGAGCATTTTATCCAAACAAGGATATTTCTAACTTGGGGAATATGATAAACATCCAGTTTCTGGTTCCCTGATGGAAGATATGAAACTGATTTCTTCTACTTCAAGCGGACTACCTTTGGCAAATGTAAGTGGTCCAAGTGGATAGAGTGATGGCAGTGGGACAGTTTGGAGTGGAAGATCCTCAAGAGGAGAGGATAGGATAGTGGGATTTTGACTGGGATTGGGGGATAGTAATGGATCTTCAGATGGAGAAACTGGGATGATGGGATCTTGGATTGGAGGAATTGGGATTGTAAGATTTTGGATTGGGGGTGATGGAAGCAATAGAACATGTGATGGGGGAAGTGAGGGGATTGGATCTTGATTTTCTTCTATGATTATTTCAACATGCTTTTGGACAAGATCTTTACATGATAGGATTTGTGTGGATAGAGTGATGGGGGATGTATGGATGGACTTTTTAGAGGGGGTGGATGGAAGGATGGGAGATTTTGTAGCTATGATGTCTGGAAGAAGGAAGAACTCTTCAGATGGTATGGATGAATGGATGGAAGATTTTGCAGCTATGATGGTAGGAAGAGGTGTGAACTTATGAGGCTCATCAGATATGCTTTGGATGATGCTAGGAGATGGATGAGGATTAATGAGTGGGATGTATGGAAGATAGATAATAGATGGGAGCGATGGATAGGCCTCATCAATGATGGCTTCACATAAAGGTTTGAGATGGCTTGGCTCTTCAACTTTAGGAGTGGGAATTTTTTTTGGCTTCCTTGTGAAACTCCTTGGAGACTTTTGTGGTGAAGAAGGGTTGGAATGTGGAGGAGATGGAGAGCTAGGATAGTCCTTATATGAAGATGGAGTGGATAAAGGGGAACCTTCTTGAGGGGATGATGGTGTAGACGAGGAGTTGGAGGATGGTGGGCTGGGAAATAGGATTGGAAAACTTGGCTTTTGGTTTTGAGAATGATTTGGAGGATAAGTGGATGGATTCTTTAGATAAGAGAAGTAGCAAGATGTGTTTCTATGGGATGATGGTGTTTGGGATATGACCATAGTAGGAGATGGAGGTATGAAGGATGCATGTGTAGGTTTAAGATAGGGATAAGTTGTGGATGGATAAGATAATGGATTTGCCTTGCCAAGGACATGAAAGGGAGTTTTAGTGGATAAGGATGAAGGCATGATTGGATTTTCTTGAGGAATGATTGGATGTTGGGGGATGTTTGGAGAAAACTTGCTAGGATTTTCAAAGTATGCATCATGATCTACAAGGCTTTCATCATCATCAGGATAGGATGGATTGAGAGGAGAGACATAATAACCAGGCTCATCATAATAGTTTTGAGACATGCTAACTTGCAGATGAGTTGGATGAAGGTTGAGAATGGTTTGGAAGACTAAGTCTTAAATTGAGATGACTGACAAGATCAGACCAGGATTGGATTTGGCTTTAAGATTGGAAGAAGACTGACTCTAGAGGAAGACAGACAAGGGGATGGGGGATGACCAAGATGACTCTGCTAACCTAAGATAGGAGGAAATGATGACAAGACTGGATTGAATATGACTAGAAGACCATGACTTGAGATTTTGGACATTTTCTGGATTTTGGGAGGATTTGGACTGACATGGATTTTTCTGAGTATCTTTGAACCAAGTTGTAGATCAGTTTGGTGTTTTCCAATGGCAAAAGATAGATTTTCAACAAAGATTTTAGAAAAGCAATCTCCACAAGGGACAAAGCAACCTGGTGGGATACAAGCAGGATGACTGACTCTGATAAAGCTTTGAAAGGTGTATGTTCCAACAAGTGTTTTTACGGAGTTTATGACTATCAAGCACTTCAAGCATGTCTACCTAAGGAAGGTGAGTATCAAAATTGTTTTCCCATAGCTTGGTACCCCCCAGAAGGGAATACAAATGGTGAGTAATCTTGAGGTGACCCAGTAAACCCCTTGGAATCGGTCCTTGCACAAGGATTTTGATACTTTCAGATTTAGATAGGGTAGCCTATATTTTATTAGGTTTTTAATAGTTTCATGGAGTCTCCATACCTAGTTATGCTGACTACCCATGACTCACTTAAGAGCCTAGCCAATAATGCTAGGGGAGAGGAATATTTACCATCCTCAGTCACTGTGTTTGGCATGAACGCCCGTGGATTAGGAGATATAAGTGAGTACTTTTTGCCTTCACTTTATTTATATATCAGTCGGAGGGGATACCATTTTGAGGTCATTCTTTGAGGAGGAAGCACTTCTCCCTAGATAGGCCTTGCTAAAAGTAGAGCAAGTGAACTTGTCCAAGTTTAAATGTTCTACGTTGCTTACTTTAACAAGGATTTACAGAAAAAGAAAGCTCCTAGATGCACATCAAGCAGGTTTGTTCATTTTTCCAAATTGATTAAGTGTGTTTCAAACTTTGAAATTGAAGACACAAGTGCTTAAGGTTTGATTTGTTCTTTCTCCAAAAAGTAAATGATTTGAGTGATTGCAATTTCTTTCCTTTGGGCATTCAAGACTGAGATTTGCGTGTTGATTTAAGAAATTTGAAGATGTGCTTTGTTTTAACCTTAGATCATTCAAGATTGAGTTTGTGCACTTGCTTGAATTTGAAACAAAAGAGGGAACAGAGAGGTTTGTTTCTTTTAATTCATTCAAGAGTATGTTTGTTTTTCAAATTGACAATGACTCTTTAGGACTTAAGTTCTTTCCCTTAGTTTCATTTAAGATTTGTTTTGACCTTTGCTTTTCTTACCAATTTGAGAACAAATTAAGACAAAAAAGACAAAAGCGACATTGTCCAGCTAATACGCGATGCTAGAAAATGCACAGGCAACACCAAAAAACTCTCAGGTGAAATTTAAATGTTACAGGCGACAGATAAATGTGCATAGGCAATGGAGAAATCTTTCCAAGCGACAAAGAAATAGCTCCAGGCGGCAGAGAGATTTACAGGTGACAAAGAAATCTTTATAGGTGGTAAATAAAATATGGAACGTGATAATGAATGATTACATGCGAGACTTTTGTATGTGGAGGCGTGAATGTTTATCTTGCAGGTATGATTACTTATGTTGCAGGTGACATAAGAAGAATTTTGAGATAGAATAGAAGTTATCGATGGCAGAAATCTGTCAAAATAGGCATAGATACAGAGCTTGTAGGCATCATTTAATTGCTTGCAGGTAACATTTAATTGCTTGTAGGCGACATTTCATTTGTTTCCTACAAATATGAGAATACAAAGTATGATCTAATCAAAGTGATTGTGGTTTTGCTCCCACCGGGCGTGCGAGAATGTGAGCAAGGCTTTTGAGGATACATGTATCTATTTGGAAAGGCTCAAATCAATCAAACGTCAAGATTTTCATCTAGCATGAAATCAATTCAAAACAAGGAAACTCTAAGCTAAGCCACCTTAGATTGAGCTGAAATAGGTGCACCCAAGCACTGTTTGATTTGCTCTTGCTTAAGGGGATGTGGGTGTGATCTCTAAGCACTTGGAGCATACTCTAATGCATTCTAAGATGATTTGAGACTCATAAAAAACCCCAAAATGGCACAAAAATAGGTATAGAACACTTGATTTGCCCCTAAGGCTTCAAGAGGCTAAAAATTATGCAACTAAGAGTGATTAAGTAGATTTTTAAGCTTAAAGTAGATGTGATATGATGCATAAACAAGAAATAAACTAGGGTAATCCATTAGTTCTATATTAGGATGAGCTAAAATGCTTGAAAGTAAGCTAAATTAGGATGATTATGCTAATTCTAGAGCTAAATGAGCATGATAACAAAGCTTGAAATAAAAGGTGAATTGATTGTTTGCTCTTGGAAATGAGGAGCATTTATAGGATTTGGGAAGGAGGAATGAGTGGCCAGGCTCAAAATCCTTAAGAGAGGCCAAGATTCATTCAAAGGGGAGCACATAGATTGTGCTAGTTCAGGGCCACCTCCTTGTGACAAATGTCACAAGGGCATTAGGTTGAAAGATGGGAGGAATGTGCACAATTTGGGAAATGTGCCTAAGGTCAAAGGGTGTAAGGAAGGGATGAGGGGCTTCTTAAATGCATCATAAATGCATGTAAGAGAGATAAGAAGGATTTAAATGCATTTAATGCATGTAAGAGAAGTTTCTAGAAGTTTGTTGACTTTGGGTTAAGCTTAGGAGTTGGCTAACCTTGGTTAGGGAATGTGACAACGTTAGGGGGGGATTAGGATTAGGACTTTCTAGAAGAGTCTAGAATTTCCTTATGATAAATATGGACTTGAGGAAATAGATAAAGATTTATTTATTTCCATGGTTTAGTTTTGAGAATATTTATTAAAATGAATTTAATAAACATAAGGATTAAATATTTAATCTTAATTAAATATTTTAAGTTGGGATTAGGGTTAAGGAATGATCGGATTAGTCTTTAATTGAAATTAAAGAAGGATTAGAAGATTCTGGAAGAGGTTAGTGGTCTTAAAGAAATTGGCCAAGTTTTGGGCAAAAAATAAATAAATTATTTATTTTGGGATTTTTGGTTAATTTATTAATTAAATAATTAATAAATAGGGGAATGATGTTTAAATAAGATTTAAACATTTTTGGGAGGGATATCTTAATTAAATATTTTTAATTAAGATAAAGGGATTTAATGACATAAAAAATAAATTAATTAATTAAATAAATAATTAATTAATAAATGATGATGTCATCAGGGGTTTTTCAGAAAATAAAAATACTTTATTTTCTAAAGGATTTTTAGGTGTCTACACATGCATTTATCTTTCATTCTTGCTTTCTTAGTTTAGCTTTCATGACATCTAGCTTAGTTTCTTGTATGCTTTAGATTAGCTCACATAGCTCAATTAGCAAGGATTTGTAATACTTTCATCTTTCCTTTCATAGCTTAGCTTGCATCTTCATTCTTAGCATAGTTGCATTACATTTCATTCTTGATTCTTGAAGATATTGGCATTCTTGCCCTTGTCTCTTTGAATCTCTCATTGTGTGGTTTACTAGCAAGGTTGCATGCTTCAATAGCTCTAGCTGAAAGCACCATCAACATCCTTGTGACTCCATAACTAGGGAGCTCTAGGTCACTTTTTCAAGGTTTTCCATTCATGGATTCCCTTGGAAGTAATGACTTAGAGAAGTGCACTATTTAGTGTGTATAGTTTTGGCACCCACCATGGGGCAGAACACTCTTGTTTTGTCATTCTTTTTATGCATTTCCATCATTTTTTTCATCAATATTTGCTTACTGTTTCAGCTCTCTAGTTTTTTCTGACATAATTATCATGTGATAGTTTTCCAGTGTCATATGATAGTTTATTGTACACTAGTGCGATATTTTACCAGTTAAAGTATCGCACCTTTTTGCAGATTCTGTCGCACTATTGTTTTGTTCTCTGTCGCACGTAGGTATTAGGAACTATCACGCAGGGATAAAGTATCACAACAGTATAAGATGAAGTATCACACAACTCTTTCTCTGACAGAAATATCACCTAGGCCTAGCAGTGAGCAATTTTTGTCATTTCTTTGGAAGATTTACTTGGTTTGATTCGGATTTCTGATTTGCTATGGTAGAATAGAGCTTGACTTATAGATTTCATTTAGTTTTTATGTGCTAGCCCTTGTAGGGCTAACAAGTTGTGCTTTTAGGTGCTCTCATTGCTTAAATATTTTCTTAAAAGAATGCATGTCAAAGCTCCAAATACACAAGGGCTACTAATGGTTTATTGCAGGGCTGCCCAAAGCATAAAAACCAATCAAGTGCTTGTTTAATTGCTTTCTTTTTTAGTGCGGCATATACTAGTTGTTTCTTTTCATAGGCACTTAATATCTTGTTGTAGGAATCTTTTGGTGGTAGGAGAGTATGCTCTTCACCTTTGTGGTGAAACAGAAATCTTGACCCATCTTTAGATTTTAAAAGCAAGAGGGTAATTGAACCTTTGCTTGGTGTGTTTTGGAGAAATTTTTGAGCTAGGAGAGTATGCTCTTCACCCTTGAGTTGAACCAAAAATCTTGAACCTCAAAGATTAATCTACTCTTTGTTTAGTTTTAGGATCCTTTAGTGGGCCTGCTCTTGAGCAATCAAGAGGAATGACCCAAGTGGGGACAAGCTTTTTGTTGACTAGTCTAACCCACTATAAACTCAAGGCTATCAAGGACACAAAACCTTGGTAGACATAGTACTTGTCTTCACTTGATGTGAGGACTTGTGGGATTGTGAACATGAGGAAAATGTTGAGCAAGAATGCTTAAGGTACTCTTGTGGCTGCAAGGTCTGTTACTTGCCGCAAAGTAAGGAGTCCCTTTGGGGAGAAAGAGGGGTATTACGAATAGAAGCCCTTAATAACCATAGATAGAAGCCACCCTATTTTTCCACTTAGCTTCCAGGTGCAAGGATTGATCCTAGTGGACTAACCTAGATCACCCCAAGATTACTCAACATTTGTGTTCCTTTGGTTGTGTCATTGGCACTTCCACGACAAAGCCAATATCTATTGTGGGAAACCACTTTGTGTGAGGCAATGGAGCATCAAGTGTGGGCCAAGTTATTAAGTATTGGGCCATTATCCTTTTAGGCTAGTAAGTGCATGAAGTATTCTCATTATGATCTACCTGTGTAAATTTTCTCAAACATTTAAACATCACGGTAGCATTCATAGGACTTTATTGCTTTGATATCACAATTTCTTCACTTGGAAAGGTTTCTTTTACCCTTGTGCAAGTGTTTTGTGACATGTTTGATCACCTACTATTTGCAAACCTATCTATTTCCTGTTGTCACTGTGCTTGAAATAAAAAAATCCAACCTTCAAACTGAAATTTTGACCAAACTACCCTTAAAACTAAGATTTTTAGCACTCACTGGTCAAGAGTTGTATGATCCTGAAATTGTATCGCACACTGTATTGAGATTTATCATGCAATAGTTCATTCCTGCAAAACTATTACATTGCCTACCTAGAAAGTATCACATAGGCTGCTCGGAAACTGTCACACTGCTTAGCACAAAATATCACCTAGCTAGAAACTATCGTACTATTAGCCTGGAAACTATGGCATAGAGTCTTTTTTGTTTTCTATCTAGTTTATGCAATTTTTAGTCTTTCCTTAGTTGACCAGATTTGAGTAGGTGACTTACTCTATTGCTAGAAACTTGTTTGTACCTTGGGTTCCTATTTTTAAACCCCTTGAATTAGTGTTCTCTGATTTTACAAAGTAGTCTTGCTTGGCATCAATAAGTTAGGAATTATCCTTGTTGAAAAAGTACACCTTTAGATTCTCTAGTAACACACTTGGAGAGTTTCAGTACTCTTTTGTCCAATTCACTTATATCAAAATTAGTTTTGATTTCAGATATATTTGGTTAAATCTATCCTCCTGGTCCATATGTGTTAGGATACTCATCCTTTTATTATACACCTCTGTGGTAGTGTTGGTTTACACCTTTTGCAACTTTCTATCTCACCATCTCTTTTTGGACAATTGAACACTTTTACTATCCTAGTTTGGTATTGACATTTCATAGGGTCATCTTATCACCAAGGGTCTTTTTCTTTCATGTCAGTTATGACAAGGTACCAAGTTAGTCAAGGAAAATGACTTCAAGTTGTCTTTGATCAGTTGCCCTTAGTCCAAACTTGTGAAAAGTGAAAGGGAAAGGAACCCGTCTTTGATTAATCACCTAGGAGAAAGTTTGAAGCTTGGTTTTTGACCCAAAGATGAATCCTAGTGAGTTGAGTGCCTCTTTAGCACCTTCTCAATTAGATATGGACATGAGCTACACCATGACAAGAAAGGAGAGAGAAGCTATGGATCAGAATCTTGATGACATTTTCCAAAGACATAGGGATAACATGCTATTTAGTGATGACAAATAACCTGAATCACCCCCTATTAACTCAAGATATCTAGACACCCATCAAAGAGTTGAAAGACATTATGGACAAGCTCACCAAGATGCATGGTCACAACATGAAGACCAAAACAACCAGTCTTGTGATGCTCATGTAAATGCAACATTCACTAATGACTTGTTCAAACATTCAAGACCCAACTCTCCACTCAAAACAACCTCAAGATATGCAAATGAAAGGCTTAAAAGAATTGAGCATGAAAAGAAGGCCTTTTTGGATGAACAAGCCACTAAAGAAGAAAGGTTTAGACACCTAGAGGTGGAACAACAAGCCTTGTTAGAGTTGAAAAGAAAAGCATTCCAAGAGTAACAAGATAGACTTTTAGCCCAACAACTCAACGACCAATTCAACAATAAGGGTACCAATAGTGGAAAAAACTCTCCACCATCTACTCCCTCATGAACTCCAAGAAGTAGAAGGTGGTCAAGGACCCCTTCAAGATCTCCTAGTCCTAGAGGAAGGAGGACTTCACAATATAGGAGACACACACCTCCTAGGAACTCAAGACAACCCTCCCAACAAGCTCATCATGGCTCTCAACATGGAGGAAGTAGTGCAAGTTTTGATGATCAAGATTTTATGAGAATGCAACAAGAGCCACTATTCCAACAACACGTGGAGAAGTATCTTGATCAAAACAAGGATTGGTTCCTAGAGAGCTTAATTAACAAGGGTACCAGAGTCCCTTACGATTTTGATGTGGATAGAAGAATCAAGAAACAAGGACCCTCTCAAGAAGAGGAGATTAAGCAACTCAAATGTATGGTGGAAAAGGTGTTGGCACCTAAAAGTTCCTTTTCACTTGATTCTATTTGTCCCAATCCTTTTGACAAGAGTGTTAGTATGAAGGATTTTCCTAGGAAATTTGAAATCCCCCAATATGACAAGTATGATGGCAATGGTGACCCACATGATCATGTGTGTCAGTTCTACATCATGAGTTTTGAGTTTCACCAAGATGAATCATATCTTATGAGATTATTTACAAGAAGTCTCAAGGGCCAAGCCATGGAGTGGTTTACCAACATAACCCCTCCCATCAAAACTTTCAAGGAACTTGTCCATAGATTTGTTCAACATTTTGCATACAACTTGTCAAGATTAGTCACTATGTTGGACTTGTGCAATTCGAAATAGAACCAAGGGGCATCCTTTGTTACCTTCTTACAAAGGTGGAGATCATTGTGATCCCTCTATTCTAGGACTATCCCTGAGCATGAAAGGATTGATATCATTGTTAGCAATTTAGTGCCTGAAATATGGTATGAGGTTTGGAAGATGGTCTTTGATTACTTTGACACTATGGTCGAAACCACATGTCAAATTGAGGATGTCTTGAAAGAGCAAGGCATTTTGACCAAACATAACAATAACAACAATGGTCAAAACAAACACAATGCTAATAAGGACAAAGGAAAGAACTCACACTAGAACAAGAATAAGCAAGTAGTCAATGATGGAGTTGTGGAATCTTGCCAACCCAAGGATCAAGGAGTCCTCCATTTGTCTAGGGAAATCCAAGCTATGAAGCTCAACACATCTTCCAACCAACAAGAGCATAAGCCAAAGTATCAGGATAAGCCTAAGAAGGAGAGGCGATAATTTTCTAAACTGGGTGACTCCTATGAGGATTTTTTTAAGATGCTTATTGCCAATAACCTTGCACAACCACAAGATCCAACAAATTTCTGCATACCGGATATTAAGCCACATTGGTGGAATGAAAAACTTTCTAAAAATTCCACAATGGCATTGGACATGACATCGAACTTTGCTAGAAACTTAAGCACCTTATTCAGGATCTTATTGAGAGTGGAAAACTTCAGATTGATGGGTTGAATACCAACGCAGACCACAAGGCTTTCAAGGAGACTTTGCCCAATTATGAAAAGGGGGAAACCTCTCAACCCAACAATGGAAAGGCCACAATAAAATATACTTACATAGGTGTAGAAAACATGGTTAATATGCTTGAGATTGTCGAGGAAACTATCAACATGATGAGAGACAATGATCCTTATGGTTATGATGTGAACTCTCCTCCTGTATTTGATGAAGAACCTATGATTGTACTTAGAGGTCCTCACTCTTGAAGATCATCCCAAGCTCTTAATGCTGTCACTAGAAGCCAAAGTCAAGGTTCTATGGTTATTAGAGGTCCTAGTTCCAACCAGTCCAGCAAACCCAAGAAAGTGACATCTAAGAATGTGTCCACCAAATCAGCAGTCAACCCTGAAATGAGCTATAATCTTGTTGACCAGTTACAAAGAACGCCAGCTCAAATCTCAATTTTTGAACTCTTATTGTATTGTCTCCAAGACATAAGAGTATCCTTTAGGATGCTTTGTGTGCAGCTAATGTTCTTAACAACATAGATGTTGACCAATTCTAGAACATGGTTAACCACCTTGCCAGCCCCCATTACCTAACATTCTCAGAAGAAGATGACATAGCTTTGAGCCATCCGCATAATCTTTCCCTTCATATCGAAGTCATGATTCACAAGACCCATGTTAGGTGTGTGTTGATTGATGGGGGTGTTGGGCTCAACATTTGTTCTTTGAGTTTGTTGAAAATACTAGGTTATTCTGAGCAAGTTATTGATACCCAGAAGAAAATTACCATTAAAGCCTATGACAAGGCAGAGAGAAGTTCTAAAGGGTTGGTCATCCTTCCTGTCAGGATTGGCCCTGTTGAAAAGGACATTTTGTTCCAAATTGTTGATGATGGTCCTTTAGCATATAATATCTTACTTGGTAGACCATGGTTCCATGACATGCAAGCAGTGTCATCCACCTACCACCAATGTGTTAAATTCCCCTATAATGGAGTAGAAGTCTGTATACCTGGAGATAGCACATTATCTGTAAATGCAATTTCAGTAGGAAGTCATGTTCCTCTCAATAGGGAAGCAGAGGATTTTGATGTAAATCTAGCACAATGCAAGGATAAGTTCAAATCCATAAACCTTGGTATGGGGGGGGTATCAAATTAACTCCTTTACAAAACTACCAGTCTCACCTAGGTCCTATGGAAAACCTTCACAGGAGATGTGTCCTTCATCTTCAGCCATGACTTTGTTTAGTACATTTGTAGAGTCCTTAGTGCCCATCCAGGATGAAAAAGAAGAGGTGGTTGTTAGAGATTGGATCTACAAGGAGGAAAAATACAAGCATAATGAAAATTTCTCCCCATCTCCTAAGGCTTATGGGAGAGGATACAATTTGGTCAAAAATATGGGCTACCTAGGTCATGGTCCTCTTATTCATAGATTAGATGCTAAAGTTGAGCCACTTGATCATGCTCTTTTTGGACGCAGGTCTAAAAGAACGGTTGGCCTAGGTTTTGAAAGTTAGAACAAGAAAACTACCCCTATCCTTACTGCAATGGATAGTGATTATGAATTAAACTACATACCCAATTTGCAAAATCAACAAGATAGGTGTGAAGATTGGGTCCCTTCCACCAATCTCCTTTGGGGAAATTCAGATACTCCAGTTGTCAATCCAATAGTTTCAGACCTAGAACAAGAAGAACCCACTGTTGAAGATCATGTTGAGGATCCTATTCTAGAACATCCATACACAAATAGCATTCAAGAAGGTGTTACCCTTGGTGACATTCAAGCCTCTACCTCAAGACCTCAAAAATATGCTTGGTGTAAACATCCTAGCTGGGATTCAGATATGGATTCACATGAATATGAATGGGACTCTCTCTCTGATTCCTCTATAGTTGACATGGATGTTGATGTTGTCCATACATATAGTTCCCAACCCAAGGTAGCTAATGATTCAAGCATAGGATTAGAGGATTCAAATCTGCAAGTTGCTTTAGTGGATGATGCTTCACTTGGTAGGATAAATCCTGATTTGGGTACCTTAGAGGGATACTTGATAGATCCCAACTTTGCAATCACCAGAGATGATGCCATCCATATTAACAACATTGAACCCATCATTGACCTACTCCTTGCTCACCCCCACCTAATTGATTGGTCTCAATGCTATCGAGAGCCTTAGCTCTTAACCTTCAAGAATGACTATGAGATAGCTTGTTACCTAAATGCCCTTGAGCCCGTAGTCTCTTCCACCAATGAACCAACTACAAGCATGATAGAATTGGATATCAAGTACCTTAGTCACAAAATGAAAAGAAAATAAAAAAAGGAAAAAGTTATGATGGTGAAAACCACTATGTGGTGGTGTCAGAACCTAAAAAAGTAAAAATAAAGGACATATCCAAAGGTGAAAACCTCTCTGAGGTGCCTAAGGATGGGGTACTTAATCATCTTCCAAGTTAGTTTTAGGACAAATCTTCAGTGCTTGTTGAGCCTACATATCCAATTAATTTGAATACAGAAGAGGCTCCACAAGTAGTGCACTTGGCTCAATCTCTATCAACACAAGAAAAAGAAGCATATACCAAGTTCCTATAGAGAAAGAAGATTAATTTTGGTTGGACTTACTCAAACATGCTAGGGTTGGACACTAGTCTCATTATGCATCACTTGTCTATAGCTCCAGGCATCAAACCAGTAAAATAGAAATTGAGGAAAATGCATCCTCACGTAGCTCTTCTTGTTAAAGCTGAACTAGATAAACTCCTCAATGCAGGATTTATAAGAGACATTGATTATGCCGAATGGATATCCAATATTGTACCAGTTTCAAAACATGACAAGTCCATTCATGTCTGCATAGATTTTAGAGATCTTAATAAAGCATGCCGAAAGGATGATTTTCCACTCTCAAACATAGATATGATAGTGGACATGACCACGGGTTATGAGATCTATTCATTGATGGATAATTTTTCTGGGTATAATCAAATCAAGATAGCTCCTAAAGACCAAGAAAAGACTACATTCACTTGCGCATGGGGAACCTATTGCTAGAATGTCATGCCATTTGGATTGAAAAATGCAGGAGCTACTTACCAAAGAGCTATGAGAACTATATTCCATGACATGATACATAAGAATATGGAAGACTATGTGGATGACACCTTGGCAAAATCTAAAAAAAGGAATACACACCTAGGAGATCTAGAAGTCATTCTAGATTGTATGGAATAGTTTCAACTGAGATTAAATCCCAAAAAGTGTGCATTTGGAGTCACCTCTGGAAAAATTCTAGGGTTTATCATTTCAGCCAAAGGAATAGAGGTGGACCCAGAGAAAGTTCAAGTGATATTGGATATGCCGCCTCCCAAAAACATCAGCCTAATGAGGAGTCTCCAGGGACGCCTTCAATCTATAAGGAGGTTTATTTCACAATTGGCTAATAGAGCTCAACCCTTTAATAAGTCATTACACAAAAGGGGTCAAATGTGTCTGGAATGACGATTGTCAGCAAAGCATGGGCCAAATCAACCAGTACTTGGCCAATCCTCCAATCTTAATGCCTCCTATCCCAGGAAAACCACTCATATTGTATGTATCAGCAATAGAATCTTCCCTAGGGGCATTATTGGCTCAACTTGATGACACTAGAAAAGAAAGAGCTATATATTATATCAATCATACTCTTTTGTCATAGGAGGTTAATTACACTAGTATTGAAAAATCTTGCCTTGTGGTGGTGTTTGCTTCCCAAAAGTTGTGACATTACATGCTTGCGCATACAATACACCTCATTGCAAATATTGATCCTCTCAAATATTTGCTTGGTAAGGCTTCTCTCATAGGTAGACTTGCTAAGTGGATGATGATCTTATCAGAATTTGACATCAAGTATGTTGAGCACAAAGCTATAAAAGGACAAGCAATTGTAGACCAACTGGCTGATTTTCCAATTCAAGACAGCATGCCTATTCAAGTTGAATTTCCAGATGAGCACATAATGTACATGACTACAAGAACATGGAAGATTTTCTTTGATGGCTCTTTCATGCAAAATGTTTCAGGAGCTGGAGTGTTATTTGTTTCTCCCCATGGGTACACAATCCCTAAGTCCTACAAATTATTGTTCCCATGTACAAATAACATTGTTGAATATGAGGCCTTGACAAATGGACTAAAAATGGCAATAGAATGGAGAATTAAAAAGCTACACATTTATGGGGATTCATAATTAATAATCAACCAAGTTAATGAAGAATACCAAACAAAAGATGACAAATTGGTGCCTTACAAAAAAATGGTTGATTCATTGAGATGCTATTTCACTTTTGTCACATTTCAGCAAATCCCTAGAGCAGAGAATAAAGTAGTTGACGCTATGGCTACATTTTCTTCACTTCTTCAGCTAGAACAACATGATTCCATATTTGAATTCCTAGTGGAAGAGCTACATTATCCCATTTATGATTCCCAAGAAAGCCAAGTTGTTTGTACCCTAGTTGGCCATGACTCATCTCGATATAGTGCCATTTACTCATATCTTTGTGATGGCATTATCCCTGATACCTTTTGTTGGTTCCCACTTTTTCCACATAGTGTCTAGTTTAGTAATCATGATATCTTTCTTCAATCATAAACTTTTCATCAATCTTCACATGAGCACTTTCAATGATATTTTTCAATCTTAAATTGAAACATCTATAAGCTTTACTTTTAGTAGAGTAACCAAGGAAAATACCTTCATCACTTCTTGCATCAAACTTGCCTACTGCTTCATCCCTCTTGATCTAGCAAATTCTTCCAAAGACTCTAAAGTATTTTACTATGGGAACATTACCAAACCATAGCTCATATGGTGTTTTGTCAGCACCAGGCCTTAACTAAATTCTATTGATGTTATAGACTGTTGTCTTGACCACATCTCTCTAATAGGTGTGTGCAACTTTTCCTTCTATCATGATGGTGCGCACTGTATCCAGAATGATCCTATTCCTTCTCTCTACAATCCCATTCTGCTAAGGTGTTCTAGGTGCACTTAATTGTCTCTTTATGCCATGTTCTTCATAGTACTCATAAAATATGTCAGAGGTGAATTCACCTCCTCTATCGGATCTCAAACATTTTATCTTTAATCTAGATTCATTCTCAACCTTAGCTTTGAATATTTTGAACTTATCAAATGCTTCTAACTTATCTTTTAAGAATGCAACCCACATCATCCTAGTATAATCATCAACAAACAAAATGAAATATCTTTCACCATAGTATGATCTTGTTTGAGTTGGACCACATAGGTCTGTGTGAATCAGATCCAACTTGTTCTCTACTAAATTGTGCTTGCTCCTGAATGAATTCCTCACATGCTTTCCCATCACACATTCCATGCATATAGTATCAACTGGCTTTGCTATGCTAGGTAGATCTCTTACTACCTTAACATTGCTTATTCTTACTATGTTATCAAAATTGATATGACATAGTCTTTTATGCCACAACCAACTATCATCAAAGTTAGCAACAAAACAACTGTCTTATTAATTGAGTTGAAAAACATTACCTCTTGTCTTTGAACCTAATGAAATCATAACACCATCCTTGTTGTCAATGATGCATTTGTCATCTTTGAACTCCAACTGATATCCTTTTCCAAGTAACTATCCAACACTAAGAAGGTTATATTTCAAACCATCAACATAGAGAACATCATTAGTATTGTTCTTACCATCCAAGGTGATGGCTCCTCTACCAACTATTGGTTTAGGAGTGTTGTCACCAAATCTGATGATACCACCATTTTATTTGTCTAGATGAACAAATCTGCCTTTATCACCTGTCATGTGATGTGAACAACCACTATCTATAATCCAGTCTGTCCTTATATCTACTTGGGAAATCAATGCTAGTTCTTGTTTCTCTTTCACAACTTTATGATCAGTCTTGTTATTCATTTTGTCTACAATAAAAATGAATCCATTTTCTTCTTCACCTAATTCTTCATCAGAAACTCCATCTCCAGAGAAGTAACATTCCTTAGAATACTTAGGCTTGTAATCCTTCTTGAACTTCCTAGCTCTAGTAGGACACTTAGATGCAAAGTGACCTATCTTATTACATGAAAAGCACTTGAATGGAAATTGACCTTCATATTTTCCTTTTCCTTTCTTTTCTCTTTTGGCAATCATAGCAATAAAATCATCTAAAGTTTTCTCTTCATCATCATCATCAAAATTACCAAAAGTATTTGTAGATTTCTTACCATGAACTATTGCTTTGAAGGTTGTCTCACTTTTAGGTTCGGTCTTCAATCTTGAAATCTCAAAAATTGAGATTTTGTTTATCAAGGTCTCTCTCTTGGAATTTTCTATAAGTTGCATGGTCTCATCAAGGATGTTGATCTTTTTTTCATATTCTGGAGTGAGAGTAGTCATCAACTTGTCCATAATGTCTTCCTCTGAGATCTCTCCACCATTGTTCCTGATTCCAGCAACTGCTTCATTGATCCTTTGATTATAAGCTCTAATTTTTTCTTCAAGCAGCATCTCTAATGCATTGTATCTTTTCTTCCAAGTTTTTTTGCATGTATCCTTTGCTTGCTTGTCTCCTTCAAATATGTCTGCTAGGTACTTCCATATCTTGTTTGCGGTGTCTACCTTTTTTTATCTCTGAAAACTCACTATCTGATAAGGCACTGATAAGGGCTTCTTTAGCAATAGCATTCTGATGAAATAATTCCTTTTGTGTTTCAGTAGCATCTATCCAAGGTCTTCTAGGGTAGGTATCTTGGCTGCTTTGATAGTTACATTAAAAACTTTGAAACCAATGCACTATAAATGTGTCACCATCTTGTTCTTCCTATCAAGATAATTCTCTATATCAAACATAGGACTTTCTTTCTTGAAGTATGCCATCTGATCAACCTCAAGCTATTGAACTTTCTCTCCGAGGCACTTGGCTCTGATATCAATTGTTAGGAATAGTCCCAAGAGATAACTGAGAGGGGGGGGGGGTGAATCAGTTATCTACAAATTTCAATTCTTTATCCAATTAAGTATACTTAAACATAAGCATAAACACAATCAAAGAACACTTGAACACAACACCAATATTTTGGTTATGAGGAAACCCAAATAGGTAAAAACCCCAGTTGGAATTGACACCCACTAGTATTCTATACTAGTGTATTGTTATCATTATTTTCACTCACCTTTGGGGCCTAGTTACTAAGTGAGGCTAATGTATCCTAGTTCAAATTATTAGTTGTCTTTCTTAAAATTTGTGTTTGTTTCATTGTAAGGTGCATGAAAAAAAGAGGAAATGAACTACATCTAAGAATCACATGTGCATGTATCAATGTTAAGTATGTTTTACAAAAGGGAAAAGAAAACTAAGCAGAACATTTATCCAAGCTCCCACATGCCATGAGCATAGCCATTACAAGAATTGAATGAATAAGTGTAGATATACATGAAGTAATATACATGAAGTACAGGGGTACAAGATATTTCCTGGTAATGGTGTCTGGATCCAGTCTTGTCTAGAAGAGCTCTTGTGGTCTTGAACCTACAAGAAGGGATGAGGAGATATGGGTTAGATCCAATGGATCTAAACAATGCCTAGTATCATAGTATTCACAAGATGCATACATGCACTAAGTCATACACCTCTAGGAAGGGTTGTGCTCAGGGCATGTGCATAAAAGAGGGTCCAGAAATAAAAGAGATACCATTGCTTTCACTAATGTGTTTGTTCCATGTGCAGATGAATGACCTTGACCTATGATGCATTCAATGCTAGGAAAACCTCATTTCCTTGGTAGTGGCTACATCACAGGCTAGGAAAACCCATGATCAACATAAGAGAAACCCAATGATGTAGTACCAATGGGACATTCAGGGATCATGAAGACATAATAATGAGCATGGTCAACAGCGTACACAATCTTCATTCTAAGGAAGGGTACATTATAGTATAAGTGTTCTTTAAATCTACATTCAATACATTGATGCTATAGCATGAGCATATGTAATGAGCCGAATACAAAGGGGCTAACTCAAACCTTGGAGAATCGATTTCAACAAGCTACCTGTATAGAGTGAGTAAACATGTGTGTGCCCTTAAAATATAGTCAGGGATCAAATTCAATATCAACATAACATTGAGCATTCAAAATCAAGTGACATAATATTGGATGTGTAATAAAGCATCAAATCAATCCATGGTGCATATTTACAAATAGTGAGCTGGTCAAACAAAAATAGTGCTTCTAGCCAATAGGATTTCATCATGACAATAGATAGGATCAAATACAGGGCAATGAGGTGGTGCTCCTGAAAGTGAATAGGGCATGATAATCAAAAATAGTATAAATCAACATGCAATAACAAAAAGAATCACAGTAAGCTTTAAGATAGATCACAGTGCCTTCTGGATAAGATTGTTAGGATTAATAGTCCAAAATACAACTAAGAGGGGGGGGGTGAATCAGTTGTATGATAGAATATTAAACTTAAACTTTTAAGCTTATTAATATTAGATCCAATGAACACAATGAATGCCAATACAATAACACAATATTTTGGTTACGGGGAAACCCTGTTAAAGGTAAAAACGCCAGTGGGAATTAGCACCCACTAATGACATACTGAGAGTATAGTAATCCTTGTTAGAAGATATAGCCTTGTTAGGAGCTTGTTGAAACATTATATTACATAGTTCTTGTTAAAGGATAGACCCTGTTAGGAGTCAATAAAAAAGAGAGCTCACTACCCAAAGAAGGTTAAGTCCACCTTCTGAACTCACTAGTTCACAACAAGTGTATATGAATAAATACACAATCTTTTGAACTATTTGCCAGCAACTATCTTTTCTTGATCTATTCTAATGATTTCCACCAACAATCCTCTACTCTACATACAATAGACACAAATTCGCAACCTTCTTCTATCACATATATTCATCCATGTCTTTTCCAAAGAAAAGACCTTACATTTATACCTTATTACTTTTTACCAAGATCAGGTCAGCCCATAAGGCTTTCCTAATTACAAATAATTACATATTACCTTGCTAAGATACATATGGTATCTAAAACAATTTTACAATGATTACATTACAATAATTAAAGACAGACATCCTTGAATTATGCTTGTCAAACAAAACACATGCTTCATTTCCTAAGTCGACTTCAGAATAAGCCATCACGAAAGCACACACCCTAGATGACATCACCAATCATTCCATACCTTGTGCTAACCAATGAACATTCTTTAGTACATCTTCCATCATCCTTCAATATCACATACCTTGAATCCAATCCCTCTGAAATATATGCCAAAAATTCAGAGACTAACTCTGTCAATTCTCACTGTCACAGTCCAGTGACAAGTCTTTACAAAAATAGCTATAACTTCCTTAATATGTATCCATTAATGATGTGATCTTAGATATAAGATCACACCATCCATTTGAACTCTTATCTAACTTTGTAGCATCTAAAACATCCACACACCTTCTGTACATTGTGATTACCAGTCTAGTTTCTCCATAAAAGCATATGTTGACATCAGTGACAAAACACAAATGACAACAGTATGAGTGCCCATTTAGTAACATAGTAATTAAACATATTAAATATCTTAATCACCACCCATGGATTAGCAATATCCAAAAATCTCCCCCTTTGGCATTGATGTCAACATATGGGAAAATATTATCCCAAAGTTGTATCAACCCAAAAGTCCTTCAACTAAACAACCTCCCCAAACAGTGAGGATTTTCTCATAACATGACTCCCCCTTTGACAACAATGGAAAAGGGTTCCAACTACCTTCACATATAAAATATCTTCCATGATCACTCCCCCTAAGGAGTAGATCCCTACATCTAGTCCAGAAAATGATGAGGCTCTGAGCACTTATGGATTGATGCATCACTGCATCATTTAGTTCTGACTAGGAGGGGCCTGAACCCCTAACATACCTCTAAGATATTCAAAGGTATCTTTTGGTAGTGGCTTTGTAAAGATGTCTACAATTTTCTCTTTTATACTGATATATTCAAGCTTGATTTCTTTTTCTGTCACCTTGTCTCTTAAGAAGTGATACTTGATAGAAATGTGTTTAGTTTTAGAGTGCATTACCAGATTCTTCGACATGTTTACTGTACTAGTGTTATCACAATTGATAACCATAGGCTCATTAAAATTTATTCCAATGTCTTTCAGCATTTGTTTCATCCAAACAATTTGAGTTCAATTTATAGAAGCAACAACATATTATGATTCAGCAGTAGATTGTTCTATACAATCTTGTTTCTTACTTAGCCAAGAGACCAACTTTTTCCCAAGGAAAAATGCACCAGCACTTGTACTTTTTTTGTCATTAATATTTCCTACCCAATCAGCATCAGTATAAGCATGAAGTTCAAAGCTATCATTTCTATCATACCATAAACCATAGTCTATGTTTCCTCTGAGATACCTCAGTATCCTTTTCATAGTAGCTAGATGAGTCTCTTTGGGTTCTGTCTGATATCTAGCAACAATTCCAACAGCATTAGCAATATCTGGTCTAGTGTGAGTTAGATATTGTAGCCCTCCAACCATTGATCTATACAGAGTCTGAAAGACACATTTTGATTCATCATCAATTGTTAGCTTGATTCCAGTCACCATAGGTGTTCCTACTGGTTTACAATCTTCCATACTGAATTTATTAAGTAATTCTTTGAGGTACTTGGTCTGAGAAATGAAAATACCATTCTCATTTTGAGTTATTTGCAAGCCAAGGAAGAATTTAATTTCACCTATCATGGACATTTCAAATTCACTTTCCATTTCTTTTGCAAATTTCTTACATAGATCATCATTACCTCCAAAGATAATGTCATCCACAAATACTTCTACTATTAGAATTCCATCTTTAGTAGTTCTCATATACAAATTACTATCTACATTACCTTTTCTGAATCCAAGTCCAAGTAGATACTTGTCCAACCTTTCATAACAAGCCCTAGGAGCTTACTTCAACCCATACAGGGCTTTCTTCAATTTACACACCATGTCTTTGTCTTCGCATAAAGGAAATCGATCAAGTTGTTCTTTGTATACTTCTTCTTCAAGATCTCCATTCAGAAACATAGATTTAACATCCATCTGATACACTTTAAAGTTTTTGTGTGCAGCATAAGATAATAATAATCTTACTGCCTCAATTCTAGGAACAGGAGAAAATGTTTCTTCAAAGTCTATGCCTTCTTGCTGTGAGTAACCTTTACACACTAGTCTTGCTTTGTTCCTTACAACTGTTCCTTCTTCGTCCATTTTGTTTCTAAAGACCCATTTAGTTCCTATAACATTTTTATTTTTAGGTCTTGGAACCAATTCCCAAGTATTATTTTTATTTATCTGATCCAATTCTTCTTGCATGGCTTTCATCCAAGATTCATCTTTAAAGGCTTCATCTCTATTCTTTGGCTCAACTTGAGAAATTAAACAGATTTCCTCTCTAACTTTAGATCTAGTTAGTACTCCTTGACTGGTATTGCCAATAATTTGATTATTAGGATGGTTATTTTTTACATACCTTGGAGTTTTAGGAATAGTCTTGCTTGTTTCATCACTTTCTTCCTCAACAAGTTCTTCTTCTTTGGAAGCAGTAGAGGTTTCTTTCACTTCTGATATCTGACTGTTGTCATAATTCTTTCCTATATCTAAAATTTTTCATCTATTCTTACGTTGTTACTTTCAACCATCTTCCTTAATCTCAGATTGAAACATTTGTACGCCTTTCTTTTAACAAAGTAACCGAGGAAGATAACTTCATCACTTCTAGCATCAAATTTCCCTATCTCATCATCCCTCTTGATATAACCTTTGCTACCAAAAATTCTAAAATATTTTATAGTAGGAGTGTGATCAAACCATAGTTCATAGGGAGTCTAATTTGTGCCATCTCTAATCTGAATTTAGTTTAGTGTGTACACTACTATTCCAATAGCCTCTCTCCAATATACATGAGATATATTTCCTTCAATCAACATTGTTCTGGCAGCATCAAGTATAGTTGTATTTCTTTGCTCTACTATCCCATTTTGTTGTGGAGTCCTAGGAGAAAATGTTTGTCTTTTTATTCCATGCTCTTGACAGTATGAATTGAATAAATCTAATGTAAACTCTCCACCTCTTTCTAATCTTAAACACTTTATTTTTAGTCCTGATTCATTCTCTACTTTTGCTTTAAACAACTTGAATTTGTCAAATGCTTCTAATTTCTCTCTTAAATAAGTAACCCACATCATTCTAGAAAATTCATCAACAAAGAGTATGAAATACCTTTCATTGTAGTATGACTTTGTTCTTGTAGGCCCACATAGATCTGTATGTACCAGATCCAACTTCCCTTTTGATGTAAATGTTTTTCTTTTATGACAGTTTTTGGTTTACTTTCCTACAAAAAATTCTCTAAATATAGTGTTAGAAGGTTTTACAATGTTTGAAAGATCTCTTACTGCATTGGCCATGCTTTCTTTCACAATATTATCAAAGTTAACATGACAAAATATTCTATGCCATAACCAGCTATCATCTACCTTTATTTTTTCCCACTCCTCAACACTCGCCAAGCTCTTCTCTTAGGTCTTCTTTGCTTGTGCTTGGAAGTGTAGATGATTTCTTGTGTGCAGATGCTCTAAATGCATATTTAACTTTAGGATCAGCTTCTCCCAATTCCGCAGCTTCAAAAGTGGTTAACTTTGCAATCAACATCTCTCTGCTAAAGTTCAAAGTCAGGGGTATAGTTTCTTGAATATACATAGCTTTGAATTTGTAAGTAGGAGTTAGAGATCTGAGAATCTTTGCAATGACTTCTTCTTCATCATAAGTACCTCCACAATTTATGATTCCAACTATAGCTGCTATAACCCTTTGAACATAGGCTCTAATGCTTTCATCTTCATTCATTTGTAGCTTCTCCATCTTTGTCTTCCAATTTTGTAATTTTACTTGTTTGGTATATTTGTCTCCTCCATAGAGTACCTCTAGTCTATTCCCAATATCATGCACCAAATCTAGATCTTTAATTTTAGTGAACTCACCCTCAGATAGTCTGTTCATCAATGCTTCTCTTGTGACCATGTTACATGAAAATAGTTTCTTTTCATCATCGGTAGCTGACCCTAAGTCATTCTCAGCCTTCAAAGTTTCCTTCTTTTTCTCAATCATCTAGTAGTCTATGCCCAAACATAGAAACTATTTTCACATCTTGTTTTTCCAAATGTCAAAGTTTTTAGGATCAAACTTAGGACTATCCTTCCTATAATATGCCATTTTCCAAGATCACCTCAAGCTGTTAAGCTTTCTCTCCGAGGACCACATGCTTTGATACCAACTGTTAGGATTAATAGTCCATAATACAATTGAGAGGGGGGGGGGTTGAATCAGTTGTATGATAGAATATTAAACTTAAAATTTTAAGCTTATTAATATTAGATCCAATTGATGGGGAGGTTAGGATAGACTAGCTAGTCTATGCCCCTGATCCTCTCTAGGATCCAAGTGTTGTTCTGACACCTCTAATGGTCTATAGGATTCCTTACTCATCCAAGGATCCCCTAACCTACCCTAACCTGACCACCAAGTTAAGCTATCTCATCTTCCAACATTACAAGCTTTGATCTCTAGCAATTATCCCTTACATAGGCTGATAAGGGTCTTTTAGGCTTCCAACTCCTTCCAAAGCTCTAATAGTGAATTTTAGGAGTTCCAAGGTGTTTTTGGGACATTTGACACAACTTCAAGGCATTAGTAAGGTTGGGTCATCCATCGATCTGACACTTCCTTCCCAAAATAGGGCTACAAGGAAGAGGCCTAATTATCCCTCCCTCTAGGTTTATAGGCTTTTTGACACCTTCTTCTCACAAAACCAAGGCTAGGGTTCTCAGGTAACCCTCATTCATTTTCCCAATCCTCAGGGATTCTTTAGGTCTTAGGTCTCCATCGGGCCATACAATGCCTGTACCAAAATTGAGGGTTTTAAGGGTTTGTAGGACTTCAGAGAGTCACTAATCTGTCTGAATTTCTTCAAGACCTTTCCTAGATTCCTTAGGGTCTCTCCTTCATAGAATATTTCCTTCTTCCATGTCCGTTGACTCTCTTGAAAGGGCAGTCTTTGAAACTCTTCCCACTATCTGCTAGAGCTCTTGCACGACTGACCGCTCCTAATTGGGCATAGCCTTAGCTCGCCTAGGGAAAGGTCAAACAATTAGCTGCACATACTTCCCAAGGCCCTACAAGAATATTCATACAATGCAGGGTATTCACTCTTAGAATCCCAAGTCCCATGTTGTGGCCATGGTGGAATCTAGAGTTACAACCCTAAACATACATGACTCTCCAAAACTGGCAGAGCATTGGCAAATCAAAGAACTGAACAAAATGAACACAAAACTTGAAAAGTATCTAATCTAATGCACAAAAATGAAAGAAAAAACACTATAAATAATTATCCATGCAAAAAATCCACAAGCTCTCTTCTATTTACTTCAAAACATAGCAAATAACAGTGACTATCACTTCAATTCATGGTTCAAACTGTTGTTTCCGTACTATAGCCATACAATAACTTTGCCAACCCTTGATTTAGGGTTCCACAGGTCTTAAATAATCTTCTCCTTGGTATGTGGGTTATGTTAGGGCTTCTTAGCCACTTAAACAAGGTTAAAGCCTTCAAAGGAAAAGTTGCTAGCAACTTTTAAGCAACTTTTGGTTGCTTAAGAAACTTTTGCTCTTACATCACCAAGACCATTTCTAGGTCTTTCCAAGGCACTCTTGTGCTCATAACTCTACCAAACACACAAATTAAGACCTCTAATCACATAGGTAGTCAATGATCTTAGGATGACAACTTTCCCTAAGTCATTGTGCCATTAAGAAGGAAGACCAGCTGAACCACTAGGACCTCACCTAGGCCTAGGCACACAAACATGAGCTAAAGCTCTTATTTACTTACATACTTATCTTAAGAAGTTTCATCACAACAAAATTGGATGGTGGGAGGGCTTAGAAGGGTGCTCCTACACCATACTCCCCCTCAGCACAAGCTAAGGCACTTTGGGGTCTAGAAGAGCTAGATCAACTCCAAACATTTTGAACTATCCTTCCTCCAGCCAGGTAGCTTTAGATTCAGGCTGATCCATCCACTTAATCAGATGCTCCATGTAGACTTGATGTCTAGTTTTCTTCTTCTGTCTATATTCTAAGATCTTATCTTCTTTGGTCAACTTCTTCTTGGGCATGACATTAGTGTCTATGTCATGCAGCACCTTCGATGTACCCATACCTTGCTAACTAATATCTCCTTTGAATATGATCAGGTCTACATCATTAAAAACCGGTGAGATGGCTAAGTCTAATGGCAAGTCCACTTTGTAGGAATTCTCTCCATATTTGGCTAGAATCTTACATGGGCCTACTCTCCTCATTTGTAGCTTGGTGGGCATGCCCTTCTGCATTCTTTCTTTGCTAAGATGGACCATGACATAATCCCCAATCTGAAACTATACTTCTTTCCTCTTTTCATCCACTTTAGCTTTGAGCTTATGAGTAGACTCCAAAATAGTTTTCTTCACTTGCTCTTGAACCTCCTTTATAGTTTGAGTGAAATATTCATCCTGTCCACTCTTTAGCTCCATAGAGCCTAAATCTCTTAACTCACACACTCCTCTAGGGTGTCTTCCATATACTATCTCAAAAGGACTTATTCCTGTGTCTTGTTTACACTGTCATTGTAGGCATATTCAGCTTGAGATATCACAAGATCCCAAGTCTGCCCATACTCCTTTGTCAAACATCTTAGCAAGTTGCCAAGCACCTTATTGATGACCTCAATTTGACCATCAGTTTGAGGATGGTATGCTGAACTAAAAGATAGATTAGTTCCCAGCCTTTTCCATAAGGTTTGCCAAAAATGGCCCATGAACTTACTATCCCTATCTGATACAATGCTCAAAGGAAGTCCATGAATTCTAACTATCTCTTTGAAGAAGAGATGTGCCACATAACTTTCATCATGAGTTGTTTTACAAGAAATGAAGTGACTCATTTTGGAAATCCTATCCACCACAACATAAATACTATCCATACCTGATTTGGTTTTAGGAAGTCCAACCAAAAAATCCATACTTACGCACACCCAAGGCCTATCTGGAATGGGTAAAGGCTGATAAATTATTGCATTACTTGAACCACCTTTAGCTCTTTGGCATACTCCACACTACTCAACATATCTCCTTACATCCCTTGCTAGCTTAGGCCAAAAGAAGTATCTCTCTACTAACTCCAATATCTTTTTTATGCCAAAATGACCACTAAGACTTCCATTATGCTTCTCTTGAATCAGATTTTCCCTCATGGATCCTCTAGGTACACATAGTTGATTACCTTTAAACAACAATCCCTTTTGAAGGGTGTAATCTGCAAACTCACCATGGAAATGATTCTAAAACTCTTGGCACACCTTGTAGGCTTGTGAGAAGTCTTCATCCTCCTCATATAAGTCTTTGAAACCTGCTATTCCAATGCTTTGCATCAGTACTTCTTGGACAGTCAAAAGCTTTCTACTCAAGGCATCTGCTACCTTGTTGAACTGTCCCTTCTTGTGCTTGATTGTGAAAGTAAAGGATTAGAGATACTCCATCCACTTCAAATGCCTATTACTAAGCTTCTCTTGAGTGTTTATATAGCTTAAATCTTGATTATCAGTAAATACAAAAAATTCTTTTGGCAAAAGGTAATGCCTCCACTTTTTGAGAGATTGTACCAATGCATACAACTCCAAGTCATAAGCTGAATACTTCTTCTTTTCCTCATTGTTTTTTTCACTAAATAATGCCATAGGCCTTCCTTCTTGACTCAATAGACCTCCTACTACTACACCACTTGCATCACATTCAATGGTGAACAACTTGTCAAAAGTAGGTAAGAGTAAGATAGGTTTGGTAGCTACCTCTTGTTTCAATGTTTGAAATGTCTTCTCAGCTGCCTCAGTCCACTTGAACTTGGTTTTCAGCCCTCCTTTGATGGTGTCTAATACTGGTTCACATATCCCACTAAAATTTCTTACAAAATTTCTATAAAATTGGGCTAACCCATGAAAACTTCTAACTTCTGTCCCTATTTTTGGGGCAGGCCAATTCAAGATTGCCTCCACCTTGCTTGGGTCCATTTTCAGAGTACCCTTGGACACCACAAAGCCCAAATAAACCAGCTCTTGCTACATGAAATCACACTTTTCTAGGTTGATAGATAATTTCTCTTCATGGAGTCTCTTCATGACCAACCTCAAATGCTCAAGATGCTCTATTTTTGTCTTGCTATAGATGAGTATATCATCTAGATACACCACTAAAAATCTGCCTATGAAGTCCTTCAAGACCTCATTCATTAACCTCATGAAGGTGCTTGGTGCATTGGTAAGCCCAAATGGCATCACAAGCCATTCATACAAACCATCTATGGTTTTAAAAGTGGTCTTCCACTCATCACCCTCCTTGATTCTGATTTGGTGATAACCACTTTTTAGATCCAACTTAGTGAAGTACATAGCACCACCTAAGCAATCCATCAAGTCTTCTATTCTTGGAATTGGGAACCTATACTTGATAGTGATCCTGTTGATAGCCCTTGAATCTATGCAAAGTCTCCATTTTCCTCCTTTCCTAGATGCTAAAACCACTGGGACTACACATGGACTAATACTCTTCTTGATCAGCCCTTGATCCAATAATTCTTGCACTTGTCTTGCCACTTCCTTATTCTAATCAGGGGTCAGCTTGTAGGCTGCTTTATTAGGTAGAGAGGCACTGGGTACAAAGTCAATTTGATGACTTATAGTTCTTCTTGGAGGCAAGGTGGTAGGGGTTCCATCA
Organism: Chamaecyparis obtusa; assembly: GCA_027943335.1. NCBI lineage: Eukaryota > Viridiplantae > Streptophyta > Pinopsida > Cupressales > Cupressaceae > Chamaecyparis > Chamaecyparis obtusa. The sequence goes on from BSBK01004441.1 coordinate 375,982, forward strand.
CTTACTATATCTCTGAATTCTTCAAGCATTTTCTTCACTTCCAATGGTGTTTTAGCTTGCACCTTCTTGTCATCCTCCTTTGGCTTCACCATGATAGCACACCCTATTGTCTCCTCATCATGTAATGCATGTAGGAACTCCTTACCACTACTAAGCAACACACTAGGTGTTTTATAAGTACCTTCTTCATTCTCAGTTATGGACTGAATTTTGAATTTTCTTCCATCTTTCTTGAAAGAAATGGAGTTTTCTTGTCCATCATACATCACCTTCCTATCAAATTGGCAGGGTCTTCCCAATAGAAAATGGCATGCATCCATGGGTAGGACATCAAAAAGCACTTTGTCCTTATAGCCTCCAATAGAAAACTCCACCCATGTCTGCTCATTCACTAGCACACTCTATTCTTGATTCAACCATGTCACCTTGTAGGGGTTTGCATGGGGAACCTTTGTGAGTTTGAGCTTCTTTGCGGCTTCTATTAGGCCATTTTTTTGTCATTGCAAAATCTTATGAAAATGGCCTCTTCCCTACAAATGTTTCATGGTTTGTGTCCTGCCCTGTGTTCTTCATGTTGTCACCTAGCTCTAGTCCAATTTGCATGTGCTGAATCATAAAATCCTGAAAGTTATTTGAATTTCAAGGTCTATAGGAAATTGTCAAAATCTGCCATAGTGTCAAAAACCCACAGTGTTTTAGAAAATCCTTGATGTTTTTGGTATGTTTGAAAACCCTCGTTGTTTTCAACCTTTTCCTTCCAGCTTTGTGCACTTGTCTTTTGGTGCTAAAAATTTTGTGTGTTTTTGACCTCGGTCTTAACTGCACAAGTCTGACTGGATGGTGGGTCTAGATTCTTCTTGATTAGTTGTCGCATGGCCGCATGTCAGACTTTTCTAACATGCGATCATGCGACCACTTGCCACCTGTTCACATGGGTCCTGGTTCTTCGTAGTTGGTGGTTGCTATTTGGTGGTCCAAGGTGATGATGTGGTGGCTTTGGGTTGGCTGTCGTATGATTGCATAGCCTAGTTTTTGGCTATGTGATCATGCGACTGGTTAACATGTGTCCATGGTGGTTGTGGTGGTGGTTGCGGTGATGGTTATGGTAGCGGTCTGTGGGTTGCCGTATGTTCGCATAGCCCATTTTTGGGCTATGCGATCATGCAATAGGGCACCACATGTCCCTGGGGCCCGTCTGTATTTTTTTGGTGGTCCCATTGGTGGATGTGTCATGGCAATCTCTAGCTGGCCTGAGCTGGCAGGATGGTAGGTTTGAACGTGGGCCTAGGTGGGGATTCTCGGTGGTGTTTTAATGGTTGGTGGGGTGCATGGTAGCAGCTTGTTGCATGTTCGCATGAGCCAATTTTCTGGCTTGCGAACATGTGACATGCCCTTTTGTGGCAACGGTCTGGTGTCAGAGGTTATGTAGAAGGGAAGTGGATAGCAGGTGTCGCATGTTCGCATAACCCATTTTTAGGTTATGCGATCATGTGACCAAGCATAAATTTGGAGCCCATTTCCTATGGCAGTTAGGTTTGTGACTGCACAACTGCACAGCTGGGGGTAACTGGTTAAAAGGCTTAAAACCCATGAAGTGTATGTGACTATTTGAAATTGCTGAGTGTTTTCTATGGCAGGAGGTACCAAAATTCATTTTTGAGCGGCTGGAGTGGGTAGAATGGATTGTCAGTTGCTGTGGCTTGACCCCTGTCATGTCTATGTTTATTTCTCGGTGAGGTTAGGTGATTTTGAAATTTTGAATTTGAAATGATCATGCTTGCTTTGTAACCCTGGTATAAAGGGAATTTTGTAATCATTTTTGAGGGGTTGGCTGGAAATTCTTAACACAGGAAGCTAAAAAGGCAAGTGTGCATCCTCAGTCCAGGTTGTAACATTTTTGCTTCTATATCAATACTAGGAAGAAAACTTATGTATCTTTTGCATATTGTCTATGGTATCACTGAATCAGTTTGTAATACAAGGATTTGAACCCACATACTTAATATAGTTTCTCATTCTTGGGTCTCTCCTTCAGTTGTTATTAATGAATTTTGAGTTTTCTAACTCATTGCATTAGGTTACTAGTGTATTTGTTTTGTCTCTCAGCCCTGATCTAGGATTAGGTTAAAAGCCTCTGAGTGAAGCATAGATTTATTGGGTTCAATCAGGAAGGATATCTGCAAGCAATGTAAGAGATGTTTGACTATGTTTATGGCTTGGTTTCTCAGATGAATCTAGTAGTTGTTCTTGTATTTCATGTCTGCTTCAGGTATGATGCCCAATGGATAAGGCACTGATCATAAGCTAGTATCCCTTGTGTTGTTACATGTGTTGCATGATTGTTTACACTCTGCAAGAAGCATTAAATCAATACCATTTTTTACTTTCATTTACATTTTTGTGTTGTTCTACCCAGTGATGGAGGATCAATGAACAATAGGTTCTTGTTTAGTATTCTCTCACTGTAATCATCTGTTGAAAGATTCAATAAAGAAATAAGGGGTAGAGTTAGAACTATCAGTCTGAGTTAATACTATTGGATCAGGTGTACCCGCCTTGGTTTCACAGAGCCAGAAGAAGAAGAGGAAAAATCCATCCCTATAGTTGGTCCAGTTGCCTATAGATTGCCCACATTTGGAACTAACCAATCCTTAATATCCATCATAGGCATATCAGTGTCTCTTTGAGTGTAAAATCCTTATCAAGAACCAACAAAATGGTGACTCTGCTGGGGAAGAGGTAAAAGACAGCAAGTTTTTCTGTTTGGCTAGATCATCCCAGAGTCTGGTTAAAAGATCATAGAGTCTGAAGTAAAAAACAAGCATTTGCTACATTTTCTCACCTAGTTGTGAGTGGCAACTTTGAGTTCTCTATTTGATCAGTGCATCTCCCTAATAGACAGTGTGTAAATCCTGGTATAGTTTTGTGTTGGTTGGAAGAAGAAACAAAGAAAATATTTCCTCTCTAAGGAGGTGGCGGCTCTGCATGACAAAGTTATTTGATGGAGCTTCAAGGTGAGCCCAAGATCTGCCCTGCATTCCAGCCAAAGGTCTTCTACTGCAAGATTTTCCTAGGTATTTTTCAAGTTTTAAATGTTCCTTATAAAGTGGTCAAGCACTAAAAGAAGGATAAGGTGTAAGAAGAGGTTAGCAGACTTCAACTTTTCAATTACAGTTTGGCAAAATTATGTGGAAGTATTGCATTGAGTTTAATGGATAAGTTGAATAAGGAGCTTGCATTATTAGATCAGGGCATCCTTAGGGATTGCATAAGATTAGTAAGTTTGAAGGTGGGGTGTAGAAAGGATTTATCCATATCCTTGTTCTATGATAGATTTTGTGAAGTATATTATGAGCTTCTTGAGGATGTTGAGTTTCCTGAATTTGACTTCATTGGTTTATTCCTAGAACTTTGTTTTCCTAAGTCAACCAGTTGGTCAAATGCCTTGTGGGAAGAGTATTATGTATGTATCAGAGATTGGACACTTAGTGATGATAGCCTTGAGCTTGAGGATGCACTTGGGGCCTTGCTTAGTAGTGTTGATATTGAGAATGATGAAATTTATGAAGGAGATGTGTCAGGTGTTGACACTCTTTCTTACAGTCATGAAAGTGATGCCTTTTCTCAAAATGGGGTAGAAATTTTATGCAATCAGTCAGATGAAGAAGAGGATTGGATTGATGAGGGTACTCTTGATGATTGTATGGCAGGAGCTGATGTTCTTGAGGATAGTTGTTCACTTCATAGTGAACAAATTTTAGATTTATTATCTTGTGAGTATCTCAATTATTCAGGGGGTGATGGCTCTGAGTTCTCACAACCAACACACATTGATTTTGATATGGAGCATGAGTCAGTGAGATCTAGCTTTGACATGTGTGCCTCTTCTCCCCTTCTTCCCCCAGCACAACCAGGTAGCAACCCTGTTATATATGATGTGTCGGATGATGAGGTTGCTAGTGTTTTCTCAGTTTCAAGTGACTCAGTGGTCCCTGATATTGTTTTGAGTACTGATTAGAAGAGTTGTGTGGATTTTGAATCCTCTTCTGATTTTGAATCTTTTGCTAAGCCATGGAAGGATGGCCTTTTAGCTACTCAAGCTTCACCATCTCATGGACAAGTTGATGTTTCTCTTCCCACCTATCAATTTTTTTTGGTTTTGTCAGTTGTTGACAAAATGCAGGTTGCTCCTATGTTTGGTGATCATGTCCCATGTGATGAGCTCTCTTAGTGTTTGCATGAAGATCATTGTATCTTCTCCTTGGAGGTGCAAATTTCTGGTATGAGTGGATCCAGTAGCGATTGCAATGATAGTTTGATAGAGCTGGAGTGTTTTTCTTTTTGTATGGAGAGTAGAATTCATGGGTTTGTTGACAGGATCAAGAATGGTTCATCTTGTAGCTCCTTCAACATTTCCCTTTTTTACCACAACATGCATGTGCCATAGTATTTTCAGAATTGGTATGATCACCTTTCTATCCCCCAGGAGGAATGTGCTAGCAATCTTTGTTTTAAGCTTTTGAAAAGTGGATATAATTGTGTCCTATCACATGGGAGTAGAATTTTCAATTTTCCTCTATTGAATGGAGATGAAATTTTTTGTTTGACAGAGGCAAGTATTGATTATAATGTTGGGGCCTTGAGGCTGGTTGTAAATACTGTAGATCTTTGTATAGTCTTTCCGTTTTCTATTGTGTGTTTTCTTTCCTTGTCGTACCTATTTTTTGGGTTCCATGTTTTTGTCCAGTGGTTGGTCTGCTCTCCCAATGATTTTGAATCCTTGCCATGCCTGCAAGAGGCATGCATCCTCTACTAGAGCCACTGTTAGGTCATTTTTTTGTCATTGCAAAATCTTATGAAAATGGCCTCTTCCCTACAAATGTTTCATGGTTTGTGTCCTGCCTTGTGTTCTTCATGTTGTCACCTAGCTCTAGTCCAATTTGCACGTGCTGAATCATAAAATCTTGAAAGTTATTCAAATTTCAAGGTTTGCAGGAAATTGTCAAAATTTGCCACAGTGTTGAAAACCCACAGTGTTTTAGAAAATCCTTGATGTTTTTGGTATGTTTGAAAACCCTCACTATTTTTGACCTTTGCCTTCCACCTTTGTGCACTTATCTTTTGGTGCCAAAAAATTTGTGTGTTTTCGACCTCGGTCTTAACTGCGCAAGTCCGACTGGGTGGTGCATCCAGATTCTTCCTGATCGGTTGTCGCATGGCCACATGTCAAACTTTTCTAACATGCGATCATGCGACCACTTGCCACCTATCCATGTGGGTCCCAGTTCTATTCAGCTGCCTAGTGGTCTACTTTGTCTTAAGTGTGCAAATGTGACAATGTGAGGCCAGTTTCTTCAAAGTGGTAGAGGGAGGAGATCAACGGTCGGCATGTGATCGCATTGAATATTCTTTCCCCATGTGCTCAGGCACCTGCCGTTGATTTTATTTGTTCCAAGTGTTGCTTCGATGAAGTGGGCCCGGTGTCTGAGGGGTGATAGATGGCATGTCCTTATTGGCTATCACATGGCCACATGTCAGACTTTTCTGACATGCGATCATGCAAACTGCTTGCCATCTGTCTGCATGGATCCTGGTTCTTTGTAGTTGATGGTTGTTGTTTGGTGGTCCAAGGTGATGATGTTGCATCTTTGGGTTGGCTTTCGCATGATCACATAGCCCAATTTTTGGCTATGCAATCATGCGACCAGTTAACATGTGTCCATGGCAGTTGTGGTGGTGATTGCGATGACGGTTACGGTAGCGGTCTGCGGGTTGCCGCATGTTCACATAGCCCATTTTTGGGCTATGCAATCATGCGACAGGGTGCCATGTGTCACTGGGGCCTATCTATATTTTCTTGGTGGTCCCATTGGTAGATGTTTCATGGCAATCTCCGGTTGGCCCGAGCTGGCAGGATGGTAGGTTTGAACACGGGCCCAGGTGGGGATTCTTGGCAGTGTTTTAATGGCCAGCGGGGTGCATGGTAGCAACTTGTCACATGTTCGTGTGAGCTAATTTTCTGGCTTGTGAACATGTGACATGCCCTTTTATGGCAATGATCTGACGTCGGTAGTTATGCAGAAGGCAAGTGGATAGTGGGTGTGACATGTTTGCATAACCCATTTCTGGGTTATGCGATCATGCGACGAAGCATAAATTTGGAGCCCATTTCCTATGGTAGTTAGGTTTGTGACCGCGTGGCTACACAGCTAGGGGAAAATGGTTAAAAGGCTTAAAACCCATAAAGTGTATGTGACCATTTGAAATTGCTGAGTGTTTTCTGTGGCAGGAGGTACCAAAATTCTTTTTTGAGCGGTTGGAGTGGGCAGAATGGATTGTCAGTTGCTGTGGCTTGACCCCTGTCATGTCTATGTTTATTTCTCAGTGGGGTTAGGTGATTTTCAAATGATCTTGCTTCCTTTATAACCCTGGCATAAAGGGAATTTTGTAATCATTTTTGAGGGGCTGGCTGGAAATTCTTGACACAGGAAGCTGAAAAGCCAAGTGTGCATCCTCAGTCTAGGTTGTAACATTTTTGCTTCTGTATCAATACTAGGAAGAAAACTTATGTATCTTTTGCATATTGTCTATGGTATCACTGAATCAGTTTGTAATACAGGGATTTGAACCCACATACTTAATATAGTTTCTCATTCTTGGGTCTCTCCTTCAGTTGTTCTTGATGAATTTTGAGTTTTCTAACTCATTGCATTAGGTTACTGGTGTATGTGTTTTTTCTCTCAGCCCTGATCTAGGATTAGGTTAAAATCCTGTGAGTGAGGCATAGATTTATTGGGTTCAATCAGGAAGGATATCTGCAAGCAGTGTAAGAGATGTTTGACTATGTTTATGGCTTGGTTTCTCAAATGAATCTAGTAGTTGTTCTTGTATTTCATGTCTACTTTAGGTATGATGCCCAATGGATAAGGCACTGATCATAAGCTAGTATCCCTTGTGTTGTTACATGTGTTTCATGATTTTTTACACTCTACAAGAAGCATTAAATCAATACCAATTTTTACTTTCATTTACATTTTTGTGTTGTCCTACCCAGTGATGGAGGATCAATGAACAATAGGTTCTTGTTTAGTATTCTCTCATTGTAATCATCTGTTGAAAGATTCAATAAAGAAATAAGGGGCAAAGTTAGAACTATCAGTCTGAGTTAGTACTATTGGATCAGGTGTACCCACCTTGGTTTCACAGAGCCAAAAGTAGAAGAGGGAAAATCCATCCCTATAGTTGGTTTGGTTGCCTATAGATTGCCCACATTTTAAACTAACCAATCCTTAATATCCATCATAGGCATATCAGTGTCTCTTTGAGTGTAAAATCCTTATCAAGAACCAACAAATTCCTCTGCTATGATATTATCAGTAGACCCTGAATCCATAATAACTTTGCAAAATTTGCCTTGTATCTTGCATCTAACTCTAAAAAGAGTCCTCCTCTGCTTGGGTTCACCTTTGTTAGGTTGTCTAATGAGCACTCTCTTGAACATCATTTTCTCCCCCATCTCTAATTCTAATTTACTGACCTCATTAGTACATGAACTACTACTATCTTCTTGGGTACAGGCTACCCTCTTTTCATTGCATGAATTGGATGGCTTGCTAGGACACCTATAATTAGGGTGTCCAAGCTATCCACATTGATAGCATTTCATTGTGGCAAAGTAGGAGTTGCTTCTTCCTAATCCTCTTTCTCTGTTGCCTTGAGAACCTCTTCCTCTACCAAAAGATCCTCTTGTATTGATTTCTGAACTTTGCTGCAAAATTCTACTCTCCCATTGGCTTCTTAAGTCACCACCTCTACTAGAACCTCCTCTTTGACCCTGTCTAGAGTCTCTACCTCTTCCCCTGTTCTTTGAGTTAGGTTCTTGCTTTCTTCTTTATTTATCTTCAGGATTTTGTGCCATATGCTAACACCCAAGTACTATGGTGGGAGTAAAACTCATCTCCTCTGATATGCTCCATTTCAAACCACTTAGGTACCTTGCCACTTTAATGCTTTCTTCTTCTTTGACCTTGGATCTCAAGCTCAACTTGTGGAACTCTTCAGTGTAGGTGGCTACATCCATCTCCTTTTGTCTGAGGTTCAATCTCCTCCTATGCTAATAGATTTCATAATCTATTGGTAGGTATGCTTCCCTAACTTTTTTGACCATTGCTTTCCAATTAGAGATTGGGTTCTTTCACTCTTTCTCTCTTTCACCTTGCAAGTAGTTCCACCAGGTTAAAGCTTGTTTCCTCAACCTAGACTTGGCCACTTTGACCTTATGTGCCTCTAAGATTTCTTCACATTCAAAGTGATTCTCCATGCCTTCAATCCATTGCATCACAAGCTCTATATCCATCCTATTGGTGAGTAATGGGACACATTCAAGTGTCTTGCCTGTGACAGCCTTCAATGCTTTCAAGAATTGTTCATCTTTGGTAGGAGGATCTAGTGTGGGTACCTCATCATCAATGGTCTTTTCTTTTTCTTTAGCATCTTGTTCCTCCATCCTATCATTCACCTTATCTACTTTTGCTTGGACATCATCCAAGAGTTGTTCCATCAGCAACAATCTTTCCTGCAAGATCCTATTAGCTTCCTCCTGATCTTCCACCTTATTCACAAGCTCATCATTGGTCACCATTTTCTTCTTTTGAGATGAACCAATTGATCCTTCTAGAGGTTGAAACATCCACTATCCACTTCCCAAGCCTTAAGAGGCTCCGATACCAATCTGATGGGGAGGTTAGGATATACTAGCTAGTCTATGCCCCTGAGCCTCTCTAGGATCCAAGTGTTCTTCTAAAACCTCTAATGGTCTATAGGATTCCTTACTCATCCAAGGATCCCTTGACCTACCCTAACCTGACCACCAAGTTAAGCTATCTCATCTTCCAACATTACAAGCTTTGATCTCTAGCAACTATCCCTTACATAGGCTCATAAGGGTCTTTTAGGCTTCCAACTCCTTCCCAAGCTCTAACAGTGAATTTTAGGAGTTCCAAGGTGTTTTTGGGATATTTGAAAAAACTTCAAGGCATTAGTAAGGTTGGGTCATCCATCGATCTGACACTTCCTTCCCAAAATAGGGCTAAAAGGAAGATGCCTAATTATCCCTCCCTCCGAGTTTATAGGATTTTTGACACCTTCTTCTCATAGAACCAAGGCTAGGGTTCTTAGGTAACCCTTATTCATTTTCCCAATCCTCAAGGATTCTTGAGGTCTCAAGTCTCTGTCAGGCCATACAATGCCTATACCAAGATTGAGGGTTTTAAGGGTTTGTAGGACTTCATAGAGTCACTAATCTATCTAACTTTCTTCAAGACCTTTCCTGGATTCCTTAGGGTCTCTCCTTCATAGAATATTTCCTTCTTCCATGTCCCTCAACTCCCTCCAAAGGGTAGACTTTGAAACTCTTCCCACTGTCTGCCAAAGCTCTTGCACTACTGACCACTCCTAACCGTGTATAGCCTTAGCTCGCCTAGGGAAAGGTCAAACAATTAGGTGCACATACTTCCCAAGGCCCTACAAGAATATTCATACAATGTAGGATCTACACTCTTAGAATCCCAAGTCCCATGGTGTGGCCATGGTGGAATCTAGAGTTAGAGCCCTAAACATACATGACTCTCCAAAACTGGCAGAGCACTGGCAAATGAAAGAACTGAACAGAATGAACACAAAACTTGAAAAGTATCTAATCTAATGCACACACATGAAAGAAAAAACACTATAAACAATTCTCCATGCAACAAACCCACAATCTCTCTTCTATTTACTTCAAAACATAGCAAATAACAGTGACTGTCACTTCAATTCCTGGTTCAGACTATTTTTTCTGTGCTATAGCCGTACAATAACTTTGCCAACCCTTGATTTAGGGTTCCACAAGTCTTAAATACTCTTCTCCTTGGTATGTGTGTTGTGTTAGGGCTTCTTAGCCACTTAAGCATGGTTAAAGCCTTCAAAGGAAAAGTTGCTAAGCAACTTTTGAAAAGTTGCTAGCAACTTTTAAGCAACTTTTGCTCTTACATCACCAAGACCATTTCTAGGTCTTTCCAAGGCACTGTTGTGCTCATAACTCTACCAAACACACAACCTAAGACCTCTAATCATATAGCTAGTTAATGATTTCAAGATGACAACTTTCCCTGATTCATTGTGCCATTAAGAAGGAAGACCAGTTGAACCACTAGGACCTCACCTAGGCCTAGGCACACAAACATGAGCTAAAGCTCTTATTTACTTACATATTTCTCTTAAGAAGTTTCATCACAACAAAATTGGATGGTGGGAGCCCTTATAAGGGTACTCCTACACCACCAATGAACACAATGAATGCCAACACAATAACACAATATTTTGGTTACGAGGAAACCCTATGAAAGGTAAAACCCCCAGTGGGAATTAGAGTCCACTAATGATGTACTGAGAGTATAGTAGTCCTTGTTAGAAGATATAGACCTATTAGGAGCTTGTTGAAACATTATAATACATAGTCCTTGTTAGAGGATAGACCCTATTAGGATTCAAGAACAAAGAGGGCTCACTGCCTAAGGCTCACTGCCCAAACAAGGTTAAGTCCACCTTCTGAACTCACTAGTTTCCAACAAGTGTATATGAAGAAATACATAATCTTTTGAACTTTTTCCCAGTAATTGTCTTTTCTTGATCAGTTCCAATGAAGTCCACCAACAATCCTCTACTCTACATACAACAGACACAAGTTCGCAACCTTCTTCTATCACATATATTCATCCATGTCTTTTCCAAAGAAAAGACCTTACATTTATACCTTATTACTTTTTACCAAGATCAAGTTAGCCCATAAGGCTTTCCTAATTACAAACAATTACATAAGCCCTTGCTAAGATACATATGGTATCTAAAACAATTTTACAATGATTTCATTATAATAATTAAGGATCGACATCCTTGAATTATGCTTGTCAAAGAAAACACACGCTTCATTTCCTGAGGAGGCTTCAGAATAAGCCATCGGCAAAGAACACGCCCTAGATGATGTCACCAATCATTTTGTACCTTGTGCTAACAAATGAAAATTCTTTAGTACATCTTCCATCATCCTTCAATATCATATAACTTGAATCCAATCCCTTTGAAATCTATGCCAAAAATTCAGAGACTAACTTTGTCAATTCTTACTATCACAGTCGAGTGACCAGTCTTTACCAAAATAGTTGTAATTTCCTTAATATGTATCCATTAATGATGTGATCTTAGATATAAGATCACAACATCCATTTGAAATCTCATCTAACTTCGCAGCATCTGAAATATCTGTACACCTTCCGTACATTGTGATCACTAGTCTAGTTTCTCAATACAAGCATATGTTGACATCAGTGAGAAAACACAAATGACAATAGTATGAGTGCCCATTCAGTAATGTAGTAATTAAACATATTAAATGTCTTAATCACCACCCATGCATTAGCAATATCCAAAAAAGATAGCAAGTATAGATAAATGTTTCAATGATAGTCAGAAACAGGCCTCTAAGGCTAAGGCTCCAACCAAAAAATTAAACAACAACAGTGGCACCCTATTCCAAAAGCATGGATATTCAGAATGTGTATGCCATTGTAGGTAGCTCACACCATGGAGATACATCACACTAGTAGGCAATGGTGGTGATAGCATTCACATAGTGAGCATCATGCTGAGACAGTAAAGCCCATCCACATGGTGCCATAAGCTCATGGACAGTGTATGAAGAGGATGCCTCCATAATATAACATGACCAGTCACAAAGAATGATGTCACTCAAAATGATAATAGGAGATAGTGATTCCATCAAATTCATGGGATATGCATTGAAAATGAGAAACCGATTGATAGCATGCAACAACAATTCATTGGCACCATGAATTATCATACTCCAACCCATAGGTCATCAAGGTAAGCAGAAAAGCAATGCACTGGTACCTTGGCCGCAGGTCATTAAGTCCTCCGAGAAATGATTTTCAAGTATAAAGAGGCATCGATTAAAAAATAAATAGTATCCTTCATTGATGCCCTATCTATTCACGAGCTATCAAGAATGTAAAAGTCCACATAATACTAAGACTTTAGTGATAAGCATTGTTAAAATGGACACTATACTAATAAATGAAGCCCATGGCATGGCATTGATAGTGAGCATTAAGCATGTCATGCTCATAGGTCCAAATGACATATTCAGTGATGCTCGGGTTGAGGATGCAAAGCACCATGAGAGATCAGGTTCACAGGCTACATGAAATAGTGACTGGCAAGCAACATAACATGCAATGCCATACATAAGCATATGTTGTATACAAACATGAATACCCTGGAAGATTTCTTGTGGGTCGTCCAACATCCCGTGAACATTGCTTGAGGGCTATGAATACACATTATAAGCACAAAAACAAGGGGCGATGGAATCAAATTCATAGAAATAGAGAAGTAGTAGTACATTGATGCCCTAAGGCCATAATCATAATGAAATAGCAGCACCATATAAATATATATGCCCAAGCCCCCATGATTCATGACCACTAAAATTCTCAATGCGGTGGTGCACCAGCTCGCGCGATATCAAATACAGAGCAATAACACAAAATGTGATGCAATGCAAAGGTTGTAAACATGCAATGCGATAGTGATAACATAAAGCAATCTATGGTAAGCTAGTAAAGAGAATCGAGCCCTCGTTCATGGATGCTATAATGTAAAACATGAGCTAGTATGCCCTCACAATGGGAAGATGATCATATGGCAATAAAATTACATATCTATTATACCCCTGAAATTCCAAGGAGCTCAAAGAAACAATCATCGAACAAAGTGATTCAAATTCAACATGCTAGGGATTAATGGAAAAATACAACAATAAATATGCCAACATTTAGTCATGAACAAATATAATTCCACGATGTGCAACAATGATCAAACATCAATGCAAGGGTATTGATATAGTCGTAGTAGTGGAAATAATTAGAAAGCCATGAACTCAAGAGGCCAGCGAACACTTAGAGCTTGTGCACTAGCTAGCATTAAAAGGCATTAACATTGATGTCCTCCGCCCTAATCAGAATACAAACAAGTAATCATATGTAGTGCCCTTCAATACACAATGCCTCGAAGTTGTAGAGGAAATACAAAATATGCCATTGTTCTAAATCATATGCAAAAGAAATTGAAACTATTAAGGAGATACAACAAACATAGTGCTTTCGAATGCAAATACAGAGATGCAATCAGTACATAATCAACATAAAGAAAAAATTAATTGAAGAATAGAAAAATGAATACCAGATCAAAAGCCTAACTTGACTTCATGATGCCCCAATCAGATGTTTCTAAAAGTATATGCAGAGACTGTCAGTAGAAGAGGGAAGTTGCCAAACATCAAATGGGAAAGTCCACATTGCTAGTGGTAGGGTTTTGATAAAATGATCAATTTAATTGATTCTCCCCTTTTGTAGGGTTGAGGATTTATTAGTCATTTTATGTTTTGCTATGTATCCAAAAATTTAAGCATGGCGAGGGTTTTGATGGGTTATTTTAAGGTCATTAGATTGGGTTTTAAATAATCCTAGGGTATATGCTATGTGGAGGTGGTTCAAATGTAATGAGTTATGAATTAATTATATACTTTCCCCTCTTTTGTTTTGGTGTTGAGAGTTGTAATTAATTTAATGTTGGGTGCCATTTTTATGTTAGGTGGATTTGTAAAAGATGTGAACATTTCAAAATATGTTTTCCCCTATCTTATTTCGGGTTGAGAACTATTTTTAAATGTAATTAAATCCACATAGTTTGGCATAGGGGTAAATTTAAAATGTAAAATTCATTGCACACATGTTATTGTAAATTCTGACAATGGTATTTTTATAAGCCATTGTCAAAATTCTCTCTTTTGGTGCATGACTTAGTGGGTAGGGTCATTTCTTTGACTATCTATTTTAGGCATCCCACTTTTTCTGCTACCCCTAAAAACTTGGGAATCTAGAATCTAAGTTTATGAGGAAACTCATGGTTCTATTTTGAGATCTTTTCCATTCTTAGGGGGCGGTGGGATTTGAATACAAATTCCTAGGTTTTAGTTATATACCTCTCACTTTTGGTGATGGAGGTTAGCTCTTCATTCTCTTCTCTCTGATATGTGTGATGTAGCTCTGAGAGACACAATTGTACTTAGTTTCTTTTCAGCAATAAAATTGATTCTTCTTGTTTCCCTACAATTTTAGATTTGTTCTTTTGAATCTCATGCAGGATTACTGTGATTTTCTTGTATCCTTAATCTGCATGTTGAACCAAGTGGGTGTTTCAGGAATTCATCTTAGCTCAGTAGCATAAATTTGTGTGTAATTGAAAAGATCATAATTGTGGAGATTTCTCCCTTCTCTATGTTTCAATTACCTTATTTTGTAGGGAGTTTAAGGAAGTGGAATCAAGTTGTGAGTTCAGTTTTGTTTGCTATTGCAGTAAGCTTATTTCAGTTGTGGATCTTCTTTTGTTTGGTGAATCACCTTAGTTTTAGTTTTAGTTTCATGCACTCTCTCTCTCTTTTCCTTCAAAGTTCAGTCAATTTTTAGGTAATTCAAAGGGAAGCTGACCCTTAATCTGGAGGTCTATTCTTGAATAGGTTACCCAAAACCTGACAATAGTCCCATGTTTCATAGGATTGCTAGGTTCCATACTTAGCCATACTTGGGTGCAATCCCTAGTGACAATAGTTTTTGGCACTCCTGGTGGGACAACTTTGTTTCCCATCATTCACTGATGTTTTTTGGTGTGATCCTTAGTGCAATTAGCCTTCAAGAGGTAGTTTGTTTCAAATGCCATGGTGACTCTTAGAGAAATCTATTGGTTTAAGCAATCCAAATGCTGATAAATTTCAAAAAATATCTTTTTACCAGCTTATTTTATGAGTAGGCATGTCAATTCCTAATGCATATTATACTTATCACCCCCCATATCTTCAAAAAGCCACCCATGTGCCACCATTCATGCCATATCAGGCTAGCCAACCAGCAACATTAACCAAAATAGCCCACAAACAACAAGTTACCAGCATGTACTACCATATCCTCCCACCCAGCATCAAGCATCCTGGCAGCATTCCTATGAACCACCCTATGAGGGACACCATTATAATCCTCAGAATTAGCCCAATTCAGATTCAGACTCCAATGACTGGTTGGTAAATTTTGGAGATGAGGTGAGCTCTTTCATGAAAGACTATGCAGAGATGAGGTCTCAGAAGGAGGAGCTCTCAAGGTAGTATATGGAGTTGGTGGCTCAAAAGGAAGGAATCTCATGGTAGCTCAAGAACAAGGTAGCAATTTATGAGCATACCCTTGAAGAAAAGAACCAATTGATCTTGAGACAAGAAAAGGCCTATGTGAAAAGTCTTGAAGATCATCAAGAATTATAAGGGCCATTTATCTTATAGCTACAAAAACCAAGAAAGATCTCCCAAAAGAGTTAATAGAAAATGATCAATTGATGAAGAATATGTTGGCACAAGCACCAAGGTGAGGAGATCATGAGATCATTACTGCCCCAATGCAAGAAAGCTCACTAGATCCACTAGAGGGAAATGGAAACTTAACGCAGTCTTGGAGACCCTCATGGACCATGTATCCAAGTTATGTAATGCCAACTCTTGTTAAGGAAGAGATCCAGGAAGAGATTTCTCATGTTGCCAAAGAGAACCTAGAGGTGTTGCAGACTAGATAGGAGACTCACAAGGTTCAAATCCCAAGCTTCTTGCCTAGTAAGTCCACTAGCACCTCTACTAAAATTCCAAGCTTTAGGATTTCTCCTTCAGCTCAAAATCTTAGTCAACAGGAGCCTAATCTCTAGGCATTTTTAGAGGCTATTCATGATCCCATCTTAGATTTCCAGCCACCTCATTTTATTCCTATAGAAGAGACACTTAAAAGGGTTGACTTCCTAAGTAATAGTGAGCCTGTCATGCAATAGATTAAGCCCTATGAGCCAATTCCTAAAGAGACCCCAAAACCTCATAGCATTTTAGGCCACTAGAAAGAAGATGATTATTGTCTCTTAGGTGTACTTTTTCATGATGATCATGAGGAACAAGTAGATTTGTTACATGTTGATGAATTAGAGAAGAAAAGAAAAGGTTAGGGAGAAAGTGAAGAAGGTGAGACCATAACTAATTTAGTTGAGGAGATGCCTTCTTATATCGAGCAAGATGAGGTGGTACAAGATTTACTAGATAAGATCTCTGATTATGATAAGAAAGATATAGTTGCTTCTAACTTAGAACAACAAGATGATTTTGATTTGATAATTGATGTTTTCTTCTCTACTCATGTTGATGTTCCTCATCTTCATGAAAATCATAATAGCTTGCATGTTCTTGAGGAAGAGTTTGTTTTTCAGGAGGTCAATGTTGTCTCAATTGCAGAATCTAAGCATGTTTGCAATAAAGTGGTGGATGAATCTCAAGAATCTCATTTCCTAGACCATGAGGAGGGGCCAGTGATTGTTAAGGACCTAAGACATTTTTATAGCTTTGATGAGCTATTGGATGCTCCAACTAATGAAGAGGATGACCCTCTCAATGTATAAGAAGAAATCGTATGCTAGACTCTCATGGAGGGGTGAAATTTTGATCAGCATGCTGAAGACATTTATGAGATGCATATTGAGCAACAGAGGCCTAGTTTTATACTCTCAAAGGGGTGTCCTATTAGATATCTAGCTCAAATGAGGTCAAACTAGATATCCATTTTCAAAGATTCAATGGAGGATGATGTTAGAGGTCCACTCACTAATGACCATGAGCTTATTTGGTCTCATCAACCTCCTTGGGAAGATAGCACCTATGGATTGATCAAGGTTAGTGGTTTGGTCTACCAAATTCAAAGGTTGATATGCCAGGAAGTTTGGTACATTTTTGTATTCCATATTCTCTTTGTTGGCCTCAAATATACAAAGTGTAATACCCTAAGGAGAATGGGAAGTTATTTCAACAATCCAGTTAATGGATTTGTTTAACTAGCTTCCTGATACTGGTTAGAGTAGGGTAGGATAGGAGTTTCAATTTTCTGTGTTTCCTAATTGTCTGGCACAAGTTTGTTTCCAGTTTTGTTTTTAGATTTCATTCAGTTTAGTTTTTAGTTTGGTGTGAGTAGCAATATGCCAGAGAAGTTATCTCAGGAAGTTAGTGGTTTTGTTAGCAAGAAGGATTGTTTTTTAAGGCTAAGTTCAGTTTGAGGCTTTAAGACTCTATGCCCAATGGATCTATAAGGTAGCTGGTCAGGATGCTTAGGAGGAAAGCAGTCATTAGAGGTCACCAGAATGTTATCATTATTTTCACTTACCTTTGGGGCCTAGTTACTAAGTGAGGCTAATGTACAAGACAAGAAAACCCATGATCAACAGAAGAGCAACCAGATGATGCAGTACTAGTGGGACATTTAGGGATCATGAAGATAGAATAATGATCATGGTCAATAGGGTACACAATCTGCATTCTAAGGAAGGGTACATTATAGCATAAGTGTCCTCTAAATCTACATTCAATACATTGATGCTTTAGCATGAGCATATGTAATGAGCTTTAGCATGAGCCATTTCAATAACTGCCAATATAGAGTGAGTACACATGCATGTGCCCTCAAAATATAGTCAAGGATCAAATTCAATATCAACATAACAGTAAGCATTCAAAATCAAATGACATAATATTGGATGTGTAAGAAAGCTTCAAATCAATCCATGGTGCATATATACAAATAGTGAGCTGATCAAACAAAAATAGTGCTTCTAGCCCATAGGCTTTCATCATGACAATAGATAGGATCAAATGCAGGGCAATGAGGTGGTGCTCCCAAAAGTGAATAGGGCATGATAATCATCAATAATATAAATCAACGTGCAACAATAAAAAGAATCACAGTAAGCTTTAAGATAGATCATGGTGCCTCTTGGATAAGATAGCAAGTATAGAGCAATATTTCAATGACAGTCAGTAGCAAGCCTCTAAGGCTAGGGCTCCAACCAAAAAATCAAACAACAACAGTGGCACCCTATTCCAAAAGAATAGATCCACAAAACATGTATGCCATGGCACGTAGCTCACACCATGGAGATACACCGCACCAGTAGGCAATGGTGGAAGTAGTATTCAAATAGTGAGCATCATGCTGAGACTGTAAAGCCCATTCACATGGCACCATAAGCTCATGGGTCATGTATGAAGAGGATGCCTCCATAATATAACATGACTAAATCACTAAGAATGATGCCGCTCAAAATGATAATAGGAGACAATGATTCCATCAAACTCATGGGATATGCATTGGAAAGGAGAAATCGATTGATAGAATGCAACAACAATTCATTGGCACCATGAATTATCATACTCCAACCCACAGGTCATCAAGGTAAACTGATGAAGGGTGCTCCCCTTAATACCACAAACACATAACAGAAATAGAGAAACAACAACAATATGCAAGAACAAAAAATTGTCTTCTTATTATCTCCACAAATGTGGAATTAAAAACTTTTAGAATTACAATATGCAAAGCCACATGGGCATTCCCTTACAATATTTTATAGGAAAAAGCCTTGAATTATTACCCAAAACTACCTAAGACAACACTACGGGCCTTCTTTATATAGGCAATTTCCACCAGCCGAGAAGGTTCCAGAAATTTAGCCCAAAGGGCCGACCAAACTTAGAATTATTTTATTTTACAATTTATTACATCAAAGTCAGCTCAAAATAATTTTTGAAACCTGAACAAAAATTTTGAAGGAAAGTTATTTTCTGCCATTTTAGGTGACTCAACTTTCAAAGACCATAAGTCATCGCTAGTTGCTCCGATTGACCATTATAACCACAATTTGGAAAGGCCACGAAGCCCTCTATAGGCTTGACTCACGCAAGCACCCGTCACCCAAATTATCAACCTCATCTGGGGCCTCTAAAGCCTTCAAAACTAAGTTCAAAATTTCTGTACCCTGCTGCCAATACCAAAAATCTTCAATATCTACAAAGCTAGACTTGATCTGTCAATGAAACTTTATCGGCAAGCTAATATGACTGAGATGAACCTCCACATGTGAAATCAGAACATTCTAAGATCATATGACCAACTTACTAAAAATAGCAAGTTCCCATAAAAAGAAGCTCTACACAAGATAGCCCTTATTGAATACAAAAACATAAATATTTTTGGGTGATGCAAGATTTCTCTTACACCTAGGATGCTCCTGCATCATAAATAGAAAAGAAATATCATGGTACCTTGGCCATGGGTCATTAAGTCCTCCAAGAAATGGTTTTAAAGTATAAAGAGGCATCAGTTAACAAATGAACAATATCCTTCATTGATACCCTATCTATTCACGAGCTATCAAGAATGTAAAATTCCACATAATACTAAGACTATAGTGATAAGCATTGTTAAAATGGACACTATACTCATACATGAAGCCCACGGCCTAGCATTGATAGTGAGCATTAAGCATGTCATGCTCATAGGTCTAAATGACATATTCAATGATGCTCGGGTCAAGGATGCAAGGTTCCATGAGAGATCAGGTTCACAAGCTACATGAAATAGTGACCGGCAAGTAACATAACATGCAATGCCATATAGAAGAATGTGCTATATACAAACATCAATACCCTGGAACAATGCTTGCAAGTCATCTAGCATCCCGTGAACATTGCTTGAGGGCTATGAATACACATTATAAGCACAACATCAAGGGGCAATGGAATCAAATTCACAGAAATAGATAAGTAGTTGTACATTGATGCCCTAAGGCCATAAGCATAATGAAATAGCAATGCCATATAAATACATATGCCCGAGCCCCCATGACTCATGACCACTAAAATTTGCAATATGGTGGTGCCCCATCTCATGGGCTATAAAATATAGAGCAATAGCACAAAATGTGATGCAATGTAGAGACTGTAAACATGCAATGGGATAGAAATAACATAAAGCAATCTACGATAAGCTAGTAAAGAGAATCGGGCCCTAGTTCACGGGCTCTATAATGTAAAACATGAGCCAGTATGCCCTCACAATGGGAAGATGATCATATGGAAATAGAATTACATATCCATTATGCCCCTGAAATTCCAAGGAGCTCAAAGCAACAATCATCAAACACAGTGATTCGAATTCAACATGCTAGTGATTAATGAAAAAATATGACAATAAATATGCCAACATTCAGTCATGAACAAATATAATGCCAAGATATGTTACAGTGATCAAACATCAATGCAAGGGTATTGATACAGTCGTAGTAGTGAAAATAATTATAAAGCCATGAATTCAAGAGGCTAGTGAACACTCAGAGCTTGTGCCCTAGCTAGCATTAAAAGGCATTAACATTGATGTCCTAAGCCCCAATCAGAATACAAACAAGTAACAGTATGCAGTGCCCTTCAATACACAATGCCTCAAAGTTATAGAGGAAATACAAAATATACCATTGTTCTAAATCATATGCAGAAGAAATTGAAACTAGAAGGAGATACAACAAACATAGTGCTTTCAAATGAAAATATAGAGATGCAATTAGGACATAATCAACACAAAGAATTAATGAATTGAAGAGTAGAAAAATGAATACTAGATCAAAAGCCTACCTTGACTTCATGATGCCCCAATCAGATGTTTCTAAAAGTATATGCAGAGAATACCACTAGAAGAGGGAACTTGCCAAACGTCGAATGGGAAAGTCCACATTGCCAGAGATAGGGTTTTGATAAAATGATCAATTTAATTGATTGTCCCCTTTTGTAGGGTTGATGAATTATTAGTCATTTTATTTTTTGCTATGTATCCAAAAATTTAAGCATGGTGAGGGTTTTGATGGGTTATTTTAAGGTCATTATGTTGGGTTTTAAATAATCCTAGGGTATATGCTATGTGGAGGTGGTTTTATTGTAATGAGTTATGAATTAATTATATACTTTCCCCTCTTTTTTGGGGGGGTTGAGAGTTGTAATTAATTTAATGTTGTGTGCCATTTTTATGTTAGATGGATTTGTAAAAGATGTGAACATTTCAAAATATCTTTTCCCCTATCTTATTTTGGGTTGAGAACTATTTTTAAATGTAATTAAATCCACATAGTTTGGCATAGGGGTAAATTTAAAATGTAAAAGTCATTGCACACATGTTATTGTAAATTCTAACAATGGTATTTTTATAAACCATTGTTAGAATTCTCTCTTTTGGTGCATGACTTAGTGGGTTGGGTCATTTCTTTGACTATCTATTTTAGGCATCCCACTTTTTCTGTTACCCCTAAAAACTCAAGAATCTGGCATCCAAGTTTATGAGGCAGCCTCATGGGTCTATTTTTAGATATTTTCCATTCTTAGGGGGTGGTGGGATTTGAATGCAAATTCTTAGGTTTTAGTTATGTACCTCTCACTTTTGGTGATGGAGGTTAGCTCTTCATTCTCTTCTCTCTGATATGAGTGATGTAGCTCTGAGAGACACAATATAACTTAGTTTCTTTTCAACAATAAAATTGATCCTTCTTGTTTCCCTAAAATTTTAGAATTGTTCTTTTGAATCTCATGCAGGATTACTGTGATGTCCTTATATCCTTAATCTACATGTTGATCCAAGTGGGTGTTTCAGGAATTCATCTTAGCTTAGTAGCGTAAATTTGTGTGCAATTGAAAATATCAGAATTGTGGAGATTTCTCCTTTCTCTATAGAGTACCTTATTTCGTAGGGAGTTTAAGGAAGTAGAATCAAGTTGTGAGTTCAGTTTTGTTTGCTGTTGCAGTAAGCTTATTTCAGTTGTGGATCTTCTTTTGTTTGGTGAATCACCTTAGTTTTAGTTTTGGTTTCATGCACTCTCTCTCTCCCTTTTAATTCAAAGTTCAGTCAAATTTCAGGTGATTCAAAGGGAAGCCATCCCTGATGAACTACAACTGATTTAGAACCTAATTGAAGAATCCATTATTAGAGATCACCGAGTTTTTTATTAGATATGTAATATGATTAAATTAGTAATATGTTTTCATTGATGTCAACCTATTTGACAACACTTATCATGTAAGTTATTATACCGAAACATATGTAGAAAAGGAGTGAAAGAGATGAAGAACAAAAATATCTACATGAGGAAGATGTATATGATAGAAGAGGATAAGGGATACATCAGGTAACCTATTGACAAGTTTGTGACCTTATGTTATTGATTTGATTATGTTTCATTCATCCATCCATGATAACAGGGGTGCGACACTCCATATTCTTGACATTCCCAAAGAAATGCATGCTAGACTTCATTTCTCCTAGAGGAATAAAAATAGACCCCCCCCTCTTGAATCAATATTATCAAACAGCAATAGGAAATGGAAAAGAGCTTTAGGAGCTACCTGATTTATGCAGACCCAGAATAGTTTCCTTCCTCACAACTGAGACTCTGCAAAATTATAACAGAAAGATAACACTTATAGAGCTATTTATATTTTTGAAAGATTGTGCCCTGAATAGCCGTCTTTAAGGAGAATTAATCAAGAACATTAATTTTAAATGATGTGAGTAGGAATGACTCAGTAGTAGGATGGTCCTTGAAATAAACAAGTTTTAATATCATAATTAATCATCTCAGAACAATATCTCTCACTCGTGCTAGAGATTTCATTAATTACAACCTGAAACCTTATTTGAGTCTTGCCTCATCATTCCTGACAAATCCACACTGTCCTTATTAATGACTTAACCATTACTTCACTATCAGTTTATGACATCTGTCACATCAGTGGTCACCTCACTTATCAACCTACCCACAAATTGTCTTTGAACTTCTTTGAACTCCTTTGAACCGGAGTTCAAAGTGGTTCACTGCAAAAAAGGTGATGTAGACCGGGGTCCCCCTGTATAAAACCAGATGTTAGAAAAATAATTGTTCATTGAACTACTTTGAACTAGTTTGAACTGGAGTTCAAAGTGGTTCAAAGTGGTTCATGATTCTTGGGAAAGATTCAACCAAGGAAAGCCAACTTTAGACTTAACAGACTAGGAGGTTATTTCTTGGCAATTTGAAGTACATAAATACTTGGAGAATTGTTGAAGGGAAAGACCACCAAGGGGGCACATTACATTGGACTTCAAGTTGATGAACTTTTGAGGGTCTTTAACACTTAATAATGGTGACTCTAATGGACCCTAACATCAGCTCTAGCTAGGGACTTCATATTGCTCAATGTGCAGAGAACTCTAGATAATTGGTTTCACAGAAAAAGCCAACAAAGGGAAAGAAAAATAGACTGCTACAACACACCAAAAAGGAAAGTAGGGAAAAACTACCTAATATGTACATGGATATTGACTGGGTGCATCATTAAAGCTTGCATAACTTGAGGTCCTACCCATGTAGGTAAAAGGCAGATTCACACCATCTGGATAAGAAAATCGAAAAGCATTTGAACCAAGAGTTTCAGAGATGATAAATGGGCCCTTCCATAAGGATTCAAATTTCCTATGAGATCCTTTCGGTGCTCGTATTTTGTCCCATAGAAGCACTTTATCTCCCTCCATAAAGTTACGAGGCTATGCTCGCATATCAAAAATCTGCTTCACTTTCAACTGATGCTTTGTAATATGATCTACCAAATCCTCTCTCTCTTCTTCCAGTCTACTCAGATGCATGATACACTTTTCCAGAGGGTCCTTAAAGTACTGATCTTCAATGACAGCTTGGAGTTTGGCTAAGGAGAGTTCTAAAGGTAGTGATACATGCACCCCTATTCCATATACCAATTCAAAAGGATCCATCCCAATTGCTCACTTCAAAGTAGTTCTATCCACCCATAGAGCTTCATATAGATTCTTATGCCATTCACGAGGGTTGTCATCCATAAATTTTTTCATTATTGCCACTAGGTTCTTATTACTGGATTTTGCTTGACCGTTCCCTTGCGAGAAATAGTCAGAAGAATGAGCAAAGGATATGCCATGCTCATAACAAAAAGTTGAGATCTCCTTAGAGGAAAAATATGTAGTGTTGTCTGCTACTATCTTAACTGGTACCTTGAACCTGACAAAAATATAATTCAAGAGGAATTCACACACTACCTGAGAGTTCACTTTCTTAGTGGGGACTGCTTCCACCCACTTTGTAAAATAATCAGTGGCCGTGAGAATATAAACATGCCCAGTGCTGGATGGTGGGTTCAAGGGTCCTACAAAGTCTATTCCCTATTTCTTGAAGGGCTTGTCAACAATTATAGGTTTAAGAGGTAGGGCGACAAGATGAGGTCTCCCAGTGAAAAGTTGACATTTTTCACAATTGCAAACATACTGGTATGCATCTTTGAACATGCCAAGCTAGTAAAAGTGATTTCAAAGAATCTTAAACATTGTTACGGTTGAGGATTAGTGGCCCCCACAAGCCTCATCATGAAACACTTTCAACAATTCTTTCTGTTGCTCAGCATCTATGCATTTGAGAAAGGTTTTGTCTATGCTCCTCTTGTACAGAATTCCCTGAGATATCACATATTGATTTGCCTTAAATTTTAGGTTATGCCTCTCTTTGGGGTTTAGGTGATCAGGACACTCACCATAGGTAAGGAAATATACCATGTCAGAAACCAGGGATCGGTTAGACTAACTAGCAATGCCATGGGTACTTCATCAATTTTTTCACATAGCTCACCATTCTCTAATATTAACTTGCATAAACCTTTCCCCCCTACCAAATTTGTTGGTTTGATTATCAGGTCATACTCCTAAATATTTTCTATCCAAACTGCTCTATTATTCATACCAATCTCCCTTTGAGTCAAAATACTTTTCACCGCGGTATCAGGCATGAAAACTGTACAATGGGAATGCAAAATATAATACCTGAACTATTTCACCACTTTTACCACAGAAAAGGTATGTTTTTCCATCTGGGAATACTTGAGCTCATGTCTTTTCAGAGGCATTCTCATAAAGGCTATGGGTGCTTCCTGTCCCTTCTCATCTTTTTGTGTTAGTATACCCGATAGAGTATGCTCGGAGGCATAACAATAAATAATAAAATCCTTTTTGAAATTGGTATTTTTTAACACAGGCACCTGAGATATTGCATTTTTAATATCATTGAAAGGTTGATGCCCATTCTCACTCCATTTGAAAGGAAATTTCTCACTCATCATGTCAATCATATTCTTAGTAATTTCTAAAAATTAAGGAACAAATGCACGCAAAAAATTTACCTGACCAAAGAAAGACTTCAATCCACTCATGTTCAATGGTAGGCTAAGCTATTTAATCACCTTAACCCACTCAGGGTCAATCTAGATTCCATCCTTTGAAATGATATGACCAAGTAATTTACCTTCCTCAATGAAAAAAGTTGATTTTTTGGGGTTCAGGGAGATGCCATGACTTCTGCATCTCAAGAGCACCATCTTGAGATCTTTGAAGTGTTGACTTCTCTTCTTCAAAAAGATAGTGAGGTCATCCAAATATACCACTATAATTTTGTTTTGGAGATCCTCGAAGGAAGAATTCATTTCCCTCTAGATGGTTGCACCCGTGTTGATCAGCCCAAATGGCATACGACTATATGCATAAGTTCCCCGTGGGGTGATGAAAGCCATTTTATGCTGGTCACTTTCTACCACACTGATTTGATTGTATCAAGAATAGTTGTCTAGCATAAACATGACTTCAAATCCTGAAACAACTTGAAGAACATGCTCCATCACAGGTAGGGCATAATTATCCTTTAAATTTTCTTGGTTCAGGTTACAAAAATCGACATAGATCCTAAGTTTGCCATTCTTCTTTCTCACAGGAACTATGTTGGCGATCCAAGTTGAATGGTAGATGGGATAGATAATCCTAGCTTGTAGCATTTTTTCAACCTCTCTTAAAATTTCTTCAAACACTTTCGAATTATAGTTCCTTAGTTTTTGGTGAAATGGGGTGACACCAGGCTTTAAAGGGATTTGATGTTCAAATAGGCCTCCCCTAAAATTCTTCAAGTCCTCATACCCCCAAGCAAAGACATCTTTATATTCCACAAGCAACCTCCTCAAGTCTTCTTTTTCAGACAAGGTACAAGTCAGACCAATAGAAATCCATTTCAGATTATCTTGCTCTCCTATATCAATCTTGTCATACTCTTTAGAATTATGCACATGGGATATCCTCTCTTTAATGGTACTATCATCTTTTCTCCTGAACAAATGTTCTAAAGAGATGAGGGCTTTGGGAATTTTATTTCCTTTTAGCTGAATCACTCCATTACTTCCTGCAATGTCCTAGTAGACTTCTTTGCACTCATTATTAGACCCTTCAAAATATACATCAGAAAAGCCTACAACACATTCTAGAAAATCTTTAAGCTAGGAGTCATTATCAAAGACTTGCCAATATTCTACATTATCAGGTATCCTTGGCTTGTAAATCATCTCAATTTGATATTTGTGAGTTTTAAAATTAGGGTGAGGCAACAATAGAGAAGCCGATACTACCAATGCATCTGCTCTAGTGTTTTGATTTCTTGGTATAAACTATATAAAGAAAGCATCAAAGAAATCCAGCTCATCCCATACTAAATTCCTGTAATGCTTTAATCTCTCATTCTTAACAGAGAATTTCCCTCTCACTTGCTTCACAATTAACTCAGCATCACCTTTTACAACCAATTTCTTGACTCCCCTCAGTTTTGCCTCTTCCAATCCCAGTAGTAAGGCTTCGTACTCTACAGTATTGCTAATATTTTTGAAATTTAACTTGAAAGAAAGAGGGATACAAACTTTATTAGGAGGAAAAAGAACTACCCCTGTGCTTGAACCTAAATTGGAATAGTTGTCGTCAAACTCCATTTTCCATATATCTTCTTCTTTTTGAGAAGAAGTTTTGCCATCCTTTTCAAGATCGGCCAAAATAACATAGTTGCTGAAATGACACTCCTCATATAGGATTTGAGCTTTTGGGTTATTTGAGGGCACCATAGCATACTTATTTTTAGGCTCAGGTTCAAGTTTTACTTTCTTTTTACCAACTAGGATCATGGCCTCTGACCAGTCCATCTTAATGTCTCCTCCTAAATCTTTGCAAAAAGTTCTACTAAGTAGCATACCGTAGCTAACTAGGATATTTGCTACTAGGATAGTCAATTTTAGATGCTTGTCAGGGTATGTAGTAAGAACGGCATGGGCATCTTTGACCTGACCCATTAACGGTACTTGTTTCCCATCCATAGAATAATAATGGCCATAGGTTTTAGTCAAGGTGAGACCGAGGGCTCTTGCAACCAGGGCAGGCATGATGTTATCTGATGCGCCAGAGTGATTAATGCAATTGCTAAGTTTTTGGCCATTTAGCAGTAAGGAGATATAGAAGGGATTAGGCTTTCTTTCTCCTATTTCACTTTCAATTGTATTAAGAAAAGGGCAATCTTTCGGTGTCTATGGAGTGTCTTGGGGCTTAAAGACTAGGGGTTCTTTGATTGTGGTCATCTCACCTATGAGTAGCTTATCTGATTGGGGGCTTGCACTTGACTCTCCTTTAACAAATTTTACCTCTTTATCTAGCTCTTTAGGATTCATTTTGACGTATTCTGCAGGGGAAATAGAGATTGTGGTGGTTTTACAAAATTCAACAAAGTCAAAGGGGAGGGAGGGGTTGAATTACCTCTTGGTAAGATCTTCACTTCAGGACCCTTTGGGCATGTAGAAGCCTCTCCATTTTTAGCTTCTTTACATTTAGCATCAGCATTAGTGACAATTAAACCAAGGACAAACTTTTGCGTTCTCTAATTTCTTGTTAAGATCGCACAAGTAGGATCTTGCAGGGTTGCCAAAACACTTCCCCCTTTGTCAGAGCCTGGCTCATACTCCAAATAAAAGGAACTAGATAAATAAATATCGGGTGAGTCTTTCTCTTCCCGCAACTCTTCTATACCAATGGTATCCTTCGTGGCATTGATTTGAAGACACCTTCACCAATTAGGACAAGACTCTCCATCATGATCGATCGTTAGATGAAAGGAACACATTGTTTCTCTGGGTGCGGGTTCAATCTACAATCTAGGTTGTGAACTTGGCAAGAGAGGGGTTTTTCCCGAAGGTTGATTATATTGTCTTCAGCTAACATCTTGGTAAGGGGATTGATATGGAGAACTCACCCTATTCTACTGTCTCTTGAGCATAGCCATATCATTCATTAACCTTTGCATTAGAGGGTCTATGGTTGTAGAAGATGAGGTACTTCCTGAAGCTTGAACTTCTCTCTTCCATTTTCTAGCTATTATTAAAGTATCTTCTAGCTGAATAGCCTATGTCTAGGTAGCAGCCAAGTCACCCACTCCATCTTTTAATAGGTGAAAGCTTATGTCAGATGGGACAACATTTAAGAAGAAAATCTTCTTATTCTCATTGCTTGGTGTAGAATTTGCTAGTATCCTTTGCAAGATTCTATTAAACTTAGCCACAAAATCCCACATAGGCTCATGTATCTCTTTCTTCATTTGACTAATTTGAAGAAATAGAAAAATTTCATTATCAGGAGTTTTGAATCTTGTTTCAAAAGAATTTCTCATGTCATTCCAATTGGTGATTGAGCCATTGGGTAAATGGCTGAACCAGTCAGCTATAGTGTCAACCAAGGTTCTGATAAAGAGTCTGACTGCCACTTCTTTAGTAGGAACACTTATAACACCATAGGCAATATGAAAGGCACTAAGATGATCATCAGAGGCTACCTTTCTATCTCCACTGAACTTGGGTAAAACCTGATTAGCACCTTTAATCAAGTCAGGTTGATTAACTCCTAAGTTCAACGGGCCAATATTCTAACCCCACGGTTGATTGATAGCCATGTTAAGTAATTGGAACTTCAAAGGATGGATATTAAGGACAGTGGGTACCACATTACCTGGTGTTACAATGGCTCAAAAAAGGGGAGGAACAACTAGGCTAGGTGGAGGTGAAGAAGGTCTGCTAAATGTTCAAGTTTTCTACTTCTTGCAAGTATTAAGATTAGGTTAAAAAATAAGATTTCTCAAAGCTTCAAAGTCTTCATCAACCAATCCCCTACTCCTATCACCTCTATTGTATCTCTTTTCTACCAGCTTTAATATTTAGGAATGACCTTAATCTCTTGCTGGGGCTTGTGCAAGTCTATATACTATAACTACTTCATGAGCAACTAGTACACCCCTTAGTTGCTCAGCTATTTCTTCTTCCTTCTCAAGCACCTCTCAAACTTGATGAAATTGTTGATTACTGTGTCTAAATCTCCACACTGCTTTAGCAAGTCTTGAGATTATGTCTTCTTGTGTGTCTCCAAATCCTAGATTAGGTTGAAGCATAGGAAATACACCATTGTGTGGCAACACCATTTTGTAGCATTGTAATAAATGGAGAACCTAGTGTTTTATACTGGACTCTCCCCAGTAGAGTCACCAAAAATCTATTGGCAAATAGATTTGTCTTCTACTTCTCAAATGAAATCAATTAAAAACTCTATGCCTTTGAAGACAAACCATTTATCAATAGTTGGGTAAGCATCAAAAATTGCTTCCCTCTGGAGTTTGAAGGTTCAGCTTCCTTGTAATATTTTTAATGAATTATCAACATAAAAGTAAACATGTACACTTTTAACTGGAAAGTACAGAAGGAACTCTCAAATACTCCTACGTATTGAGATAATTTTAAGAATCAATAGATTAATAAATCACACTACGAAGGAACTGAGATTCACTAATTACTTCTGAAAACAAAGGACCTATAAAATGACTCAAGGATAAATAGCTAAAGATGAACCAAGAGTGACTAATCAATAAATAATACATACATAGATATAAATGTACTAATTCTCAAAGAAACCAATACATTCCAGATTTCAATTCAAAGATCTAAATCAAACCATGTATCTATATATCATATATATGATCGGATCAAAGTCTAATCAAAATCAGTCACACATTGTTTTAGAAAAAAAAAAAAGACTTCTAAAACTAGCCAAAAACTATCTATTTTTATCTATTCTTTTTCTATCTGTAATTTCTATTCCTTCAATAGTTTAATGCTCCAGCATTTATAGTTTAGGTCTGAGAGAACCTCCAAAAAAACCTAGCCTCTCAGACACCAGAAAAATTGTTACAAAAAAATTTATACAACTTAAATGAGAGTTTCATAACACGTCTTTTAAAAATGAAAAGAAGGCAAATGCTATGCTGAAAAACACTAACTCCCTCTAGGACCTTCTGACATGGCAGTTTGTATGAGCTTCCAGGACTGGAACACATTCACCAATTCTTGTGTTGGCTGGAAATGCAGATTCTTTAGACTTGTCAGCTTTGCCTGAGTTGCATTCTTCCCCCATCTCAACTCCTTTATTCTCTTCGCCTGCTTAGGTAACTACCCCCTATTCAGCAGCAACATGGATTCCATGTTTTCTATTTTGGTGAAGTCCTGAATTGTTGGTGCCTCACTTTCTTTGAGAGCATTCATGGTATCTATAAATACCTTGACCATGGCATCTGTATCTCTATTACCTTCATCAATTTGTAGAAGACTCAAGGGATTTACTATCTTGATGTCCTTAAGGGCATTTGCATGCATATCTAGTACTTCCTTCTCTATTGCTCTGGCTTGAGAAATCGTAGCTTTAGCCATTGTGTTTTTCTAGCCAAAATTATGTTTCAATATGAACAACATACAGGGATCTATCAGTTTCATCAGATTTTCTACTAAGAACTGAGTCACACCATATGTCTCTATTTCTTGAACCTGTATGACAATCACTGTGCATTTCTCCTCTTCTATTTTCTAGTTTGGGATTAGAGTTTGGATCTCACTGAGTAATCCTTCCCCATCTAAGTAGGTAGATATAAACTCTCGAATAAAAGAACTTCCTTCATCAATTACACTATTTATCTAGGAACTCATGACTTCTATCAGAATTCTACCCTGGTACATTTGCTTCACTAGCTTTTGGCTTTCGGCTGAATTTGGATCAAAGTCTTGTGGGTACTAAGCCAGTGGAAGTGGTCAAACCTCGGTGAGTGAGGAGAGAAACTTGGCCATGGTTGACACCTTCTATTTTAACTCACATTTTTCTTTTCCATTTTTCTCTGATCAAAACCTCCAATTACATTTTCATGATCTTGAAATCCTCCACCTCAGGTTCATGAGTTTCTTCTTTGGGTTTGAAGGTTTCTATCACTATTTTTACCTTTACAGTGGATGGATTGGTAGATAGTCTTGCATCTATTTTCATCCTTTTAACTTTAGGGGTCTAGGCGGCATACTTGTTGACAATTTCTTTCACAGGCAGTGAAACATGTTTATAACTTTTCCTTTTACTTATTGTTTATGTCAGCCAAGGAGGAATTGAACCAGTCACCATCTAATTGTCAGGTGTTTTGACAAGAGTGCTTTCAGCCTGAGGTACTTCTATATTATTGATGAGAACCTCTTGAACCTTTTCTTGTTGCTCTGGTGGGAAGGAGATATCCTCATCATTAATCTCAACATCTAGATAATCAAGTCCTAAAGATGCCATTTGAGAACACCTTTCTGATCTTGTTCTAGGTCTCAATCTTGGTGTAGTCGGATGCCCACTGAGAACCACCTTTATTTTAGGGGATGTGATTTTACCTACATTAGGAACCACATGAGACACATTATACGAATCATGTTTCATATTTTTTAGAGCTGATCTAGTACTAAGCCTTTCAAGAGGGGGGTTCTTTGCTCCTTCTTTTCTCTTTCAACTAGGTTTTTGTAACCCCAAATATGGTTCAGGCTCTTAACCTTATGTCATCTTCCTCTTTCCTATTCTAGTCTATAACCAATGGACTTCTTGCTTCTGTATTGATAACATTTGAACTCCCAGCTTCAGAACTATCCTCTTCTATTCCATTTATATCAAAGTTTACCTACAACAGTTTGATCTGTGAAACTACAAGTCTTGAGTGATCTTGTTCCCAGACTACTTCTTCCTTACTAAGATCTTCCCATAAATCTTTAAGGTGTGAACTGGGTGATGGATAGTTACTTAGACTTAAAACTTGTCTAGAAAAGCCCTTATTGTCAAAACCCCTCCTTACTTCATAGAATGGCATGTGAAAACTTAATCGATTACATCCTATTACTAAAGCATCCATCATACTGTTACAGGCCAAGTTGCCAATCTTAACTGGGAACATAGAAGGCCACTTCTCTTCTGGCAGGGTATTTTTAATAACTATGAATAATTGCCTGCAGACCTCTGCTAGTATAAAACAATCAAAAGAAAACCTCAGGAGTCTAAGAGGTTCTTCATCAAAGCCTCTGACCCGGATGTAAGTAAAACATGGGAACTAGATATAAAAGCTTTGGAAGGCTTGAACCAATTTTTGTACGTCCAATGAGACTCTTTGGTTTGGAACTCCTACAAGTTGTTGACACAATTTTCCCAAAAAAACATCATGAACCTTCCTGTAGTCTTCTAAAATCTTGTCTTTTCTTAGCAAGGGGCAGTACTCATAGATGAAAATATCTTCATTCCAAGGAACATGTTGAATGGCTGACAAGTCCTGTGTGCATGCCAAGTAGTATATCAAATAGGAAGACATAAAGAACTCCTTCTTAATGGCTTGGGCTTGTTTAAGTTGGTCCCTAAGAGAACTAGTGATAATCTCTACCCTATCAATATGTTGTCTTCCTTCCAGTACTATTTCTATAAAATGAAACATCCATTCCTCAAAGAGGAGAGCCCACTCTTAACCTTTGATCCAGTGAAGTAAAACTATCACATCTTGAATGGGTGGCTTCATATGATCCTTAGTGAGAACTTTAGGTAACCAGGATCCTCCCTTATAATTGGTTTGAGTCCACTTCCGGGCAACATGGCTATGATTTTTATCTATGTTTTCTCTATACTGAGAAAGAGATTGGGTAGGAGTGAAACTGAGGAGGGATTCCTCTGGGATTTTAAAGACAACCATGATAGTTTTTCTATTCACTGCCACAAGGGTTTGGCCTTCTACATTCATAATACACTTGGTTTTAACATCATATCTCTTAATACATTGCTGAACCAACTTCAGGCACACAGCTAATGGGGGAAAGGCAACAACTTCCAATAGCCCACTTGATAGGACTTCTAAACTAAATTCTTCTGCCGCACGGTTTGTGAAGTCAATTGATAGTTTTTCTACCGATACCCCTAATAGGTCTGTATCCATGATAACAAGGGTACGACACTCCATATTCTTGACATTCCCAAAGAAATGCATGCTAGACCTCATTTCTCCCAAAGGAATAAAAATAGACCCCCCCTCTTGAATCAATATTATCAAACAACAACAGGAAATGGAAAAGAGCTTTAGGAGCTACCTAATTTAGGTAGACCCAGAACAATTTCCTTCCTCATAGCTGAGACTCTACAAAATTATAACAGGAAGAGAACACTTACAGAGCTATTTATATTTTTGAAAGATTGTGCCCTGAAAAGCTGTCTTTAAGGAGCATTAATCGGGAACATTAATTTTAAATGATGTGAGTAGTAATGACTTAGCAGTAGGATAGTCCTTGAAATCCACAAGTTTTAATATCATAATTAATCATCTCATAACAATATCTCTCACTCGTGTTAGAGATTTCATTAATTACAACTCGAAACCTTATTTGAGTCTTGCCCCGTGGTACCTAAAAAATCCACACTGTCCTTATTAATGACTTAACCATTACTTCACCGTCAGCTTATGATATCTGTCACATCAACGGTCACCTCACTTATCAACCTGCCCACTAACTATCTTTGGACTTCTTTGAACTCCTTTGAACTAGAGTTCAAAGTGGTTTAAAGTGGGTCATTGCAAAAAAGGTGATGTAGACCGGGGTCCTTCTACATAAAACTAGACATTAGAAAAATAATTGTTCATTGAACTAATTTGAACTACTTTTAACCGGAGTTCAAAGTGGTTTTTTAGTCTTGGGAAAGATTCAACCAAGGAAAGCTGACTTTAGACTTAACGGACTAGGAGGTTATTTCTTGGAAATTTGAATTACATATATACTTGGAGAATTTTTGAAGGGAAAGACCACCAAGGGGGCACATTACATTGGACTTCAAGTTGACAAACTTTTGAGGGTCTTTGACAGTTAATAATGGCAACTCTAACTGACCCTAACAACATGCCAAGAAGTTCCCACTGCATAGGTAATATTAACATGATATGAATCCATTCAACAACATCACATAGAAGTGAAACAAAAAACTTGTAGCATCAAGAACATAAAAAGTACATCAACCATGTACCATGTCCTTCTACATACACCTCTAAATGCCTGTCATACTTCCTGCTAAAACCATCCACTGTTTAAACAAACACATCTCTAATCACAAGAGAAACCAACATCACCATCATTGCTAAATATCCATGAGCACGTGTAACCCATCAATCCATGGTAACTCTAAAAGGAGAAGAAAAACTTCATGAAACATCAAACAAATGACCAATGTACTCAATACACAACAACCAAAAAAAAACTAGATCAATTTCAAAATTCCTACCATGGCCTCAAGAACCTAAACATGACAACATGATCTAAAACATCTCAACCAAAGAGATATCATGCTCCATATTAACATACCATAACATGTCAATTAAAAACATAATCTAAACCTTTATCAAAAACCCTGTAGAGTCCTCAAGATGTCAACATCTTCAATTACATGAAGATAAACATCTCCAAACAGTAATTCAGAAAATGTGAAAAGATCCTTCTACAACATCATAATCTAACGCCTTCAATATTTTGAATATTGATGAAGATCATTCACTACATCACCACCAAAAAATCATACTAAACTATGGTGTCAATTCACACATGGCATTGTGGAAAACATCTTCCACATGAATACCAAATTAATCGAACTAGCCATCATTAGATGACTGATCAACCAAAACAACACTGCTAGCATCTTCATCATCACTCTGCGAAGACTCGGAATAGGAAGAACTCTGCATTTTCTTCTTCTTCTCTTCACAATCCTTTTGGATATGACCAACCTGCCCACAGTTCTAGCACTTCACTTTGGACTTTTTTCCAGAAGATTCAGACTTCATGTCCTTGCTTTTGTCCTTTGATCTGTCTTGAATGATGAGAGCCTCTTTAGCCACCTCAAAATATTTCCTCTGCATTTTCTCTGACAGAAGTGCACCAACTACATCATCCATTTTAAATTGGTTGGTAGTACTTTCGATGGCCATCACAAGGTGATCCCATGAAGTAGGCAATGAGCACAACAATAACATTCAACACTCTTCTTCACCAATGGACACACCAACAAATGTTAATTGTGAAAACACCATATTGAACTCATTTAGATGATCTACCATAGCCGTTCCTCCATCCATCTTCAAAGAGTACAACTTCTTTCTCAAGAAGAGCTTGTTTACCAAGGATTTTTCTTGATAAATATCTCCCAACTTCTTCCACAAAGAACATGCAGATTTCTCTTCATGGACATTCAACAAAACATAATCTGCAAGGCTCAACCTTATCAGTCCTCTAGCCTTTCTATCCGCTAGATCCCAATCTTCCTGCTTCATGCCTACAGGCTTGTTACCAGACACAGGGATCCACAGATCTCAATCAACTAGCATATCTTCAACTTTAAGTTTCCACAACTCAAACTTTGTGCCATTAAACTTTTCAATGTTTATTTTTTCTGATATACTCACCATCTCAATTTCTAGATGAACACTTTAAAACCCCACTGCAACCAAATTGACACATATGACCAACCCTTTACAACAAGGATAACAAAAAATTGGCCTAGCTTTGATACCACTTGTAAGGAAAGAAGAGTGCGAGACACTTTCCATAGTATCAATTTTGCAGGAGAAATAAGCAACAGTAAATCTAAATACAAAGATGTGCAAAGAAAACAAGAACATAGAAAAATACCCTTCGCACATAAGACAAACATAGACAATCAAATTTAACATGGGAAACCCTTACGAGAAAAAACCCACCACCAAAAAATCCCAGTCTTCTTTATATTACAGTAAACAATTTACATACAACTGACAATGGATTTTTCACATAGTCGCACAGGCTCAAATCGTGTTACAATCAACCTGATATTACACTATGCTACTTGTCTCTAATTTATAACAAATTATACACTATGATTCGTTATAGAATTCGGTATAGCAACTGTTTCTCCATGAAACAGTTACTAGCAACCTTGGCACTCCACCAGTTGACGGTCCCTTCAACATCGGTTCAATCTCTTCACCTCAGAGACTCCCTTTGGTATCGAGTCACTCCCTTCGGCCTCGAACACTTTTGCCTCCGCTAGGTCTTGTTGTATGATGACTTCTCCCTTCAACACTTTTGTCTCCATTGGGTTTTTCTGTACGGTGACTTCTCTCTTCGACACTTTAGTGTAATGTCCCCATTTTGAGCTAACATTGGAGTTAGTGGATTTAGCCTGCCATTGGGTCCTTGTAGGCTAATACTGGTGATTAGAGGACCCTTTTGTGGGTTTTGGCCCCTTTTTTAGGGACTTACTATTTATAGTAAGTCAACTTATGGTTCTACTAAGCTCAGAGGATTTAGAGGAGTTATATGATGCTGTCAGATTTTATTTTTGGCTTCCAGTTTGGACTCCAAGATTCTTGGAGGGAGCGTCTATTTTTAGTAAGTTGACCCGTTAGGTTCATTCAACATCTTTCATCATCAAGATCACTCTTGTGTTGTCAGATTTTGATTTTGATGCTTCCTCAATTATTTTCGCAAGATTGGTGAATTATGATTATTATTTAATTAAATCAGATAAGGTTGCCATTTTTATTGGGAATGTATTCTAGGCATCTTAGTGTTATAGCTCGTTGGAACCGGGTTGAAAAGTTTTAAATGCTGAGCTCATAAAACATGGACCCTATGTGTCAGAATAGCATTATTTTAATAAAAGGGTCATTTTCAGCATTAAAGTGAAGATAAATATAATAGTTTATTATATTTCAAATGTGCACATAAAGCAAAGTCTTTTGAAAGTGAAAAGTGTGTGAGAGAAGATATCTTTTATTATAAAAGCAATGCTTTGGGAAAAAATGAATTCATTCATGAACATGTGATTTTTATTGAAATTGGAGAGAGGAGAACATGGCTAGGGTTTCAGGACTGATTCCTCATTTTGCAATTTGAATCATTACTTGTTACTAGTGAATTTTGCTTCTGATTTACAGGAGATTCTTTGCTAGTTAAATTAATTCAAATTTGATGCTGAATTATATCAAATTTGAGGAGTTGTGAGCAAATTCTAAATTCAGAGGTGGTTCAATTTTTCTTCCAGTGTTTATTGTGTTGATTAGAAGGTTGTTTATCTTCTACTTGGTGTTGTGATCAATCAGAAGGCAACGTGGGATAATAAGAGTTGTAGACTTCATTGAAGGAAGCTACATTTCATCCAGAGGCTGGCATATTTGTTCACAGCCACCTTGTGACTTCCAAAGAGGTTGTGTCACCTTGCTAGCAAGTTGTGTTTCCTTCCAAATAAGATGAGTAATTAATATTGGAGGCTAGAAATCAATTTTAATTGATTGCGTGAATATCCAACCAGGTTGCGTTAGAATTAGAGAAGCTACGATCTCTTTCATGGAGGTGGCTGAAGATTCATATAGGCTCCGTTGAATTTCCTAGATGTTATTTTAATTCTGCAACATTCATACAATTGCCAGGTGCCAAGAGTTGTTGAATAAATTGATGTTTATAAGCATTTCCACTTCTATAATTTTGAATAATTGGTGTTCGTTCAAAATATATTAAGTCTGATATTATTTATGATATTTAAAATTGGTGAAAAATTTCATTTGAAATAAACTCAAATAAAACACAAAGATACAATTTTATTGCAAGTAATTTTAGAGAAATAAATTATATTTAAAAGGAGCCAGGCAGTCTCTTCACAATTGTATCAGAGCATTGATATTACCATCCTGAAGGGTATGAGGATTTAGCAATGGCAGATAGATTTGTACCGAGAGTGCACTATACCCGCAGGAGTAGAAATTCACCACTTCCCAAAGGTAATGAACAGGGCCCACAGATTGATCAAGCAAGAGACATGAGCTAGAATAATATTGGGAATGATATTGACAGGGAGACCAGAGATGCCTTCAGGAATATTGTAGATGGTTAGCATCATATTGCAAATGTATTGCAACAGCTTTCAGACATTCTTCAGTGTATCACATTACTAGGTGATCGTACTAGAGACAAAGGTGAACAAAGTGTTTCATTCAGATCACATAGGTCACATGTAAATAATAGGCATGATTATAGAGGTGACCATACTCCTACTTATGATAAGCCTCCTTGTCCTACTTTCTTGAGCCCTGAGCGGGATATAGTTAGTGTAGAGATAGAGGTGACATCATTCATTGATGACATGGTGGCACAATTTACAAAGTGGGATGCACTTCCAGAAGAAATTAAGAGGAATTTGAATTTTGACAAGTACCTGACACAGGAGAGAGATCATTCCAGCAACTCTTCTCAGGAGCATGAGGTTATGACAAACTTGGTTGAGGACAGTTGCATTGAGTCTCATCATTTGCATGAGATAGGAGCTCGTGATTATGAGAATGTTGATGACATGATAGCCACCATTGATGGCAGCCCTAAATCAACTGGTAGCAATTAAATTACTAATGATACATGTTCTAATTTTTATGACAATAGTCCTATGTTTGAGCCTATTGATGTCATGGATGATAGGGCAAGTGTAGAGGATATTGTGGATATCACTATGGGTTTTGACTCACATGATGAGAGTGTTAGTTTTCAGGATTACAAGCTAAATGCGAATTCTTCTAATTCTACTTTCTATGATAGTAGTGAGTCATGTTGGTAGTGGCATGTGATATTAGAGGTTTTACAGGTTGGTGATTTTGGCATTGATAATGTGGACACTACTAATGTTATCTATGAGGATGATTCATAATACAACGAGTCTGGTATATCATATTAGATATTGGATAATGACTTAGAGTGGTTAGTGGATGATGATAGGTCCCAAGATCATAGTTTATGGGGACTTATTGCACATAGTGAAGATTCTTAGAGACACGAGTCCATTCAAGCAGAGCAAATTTCACATCACGTCTCTCATAGTTCACAATTTTTAAGCTTAGATCGGCAGATGGGATCAATTCACTTTCTAAAAAATCCCTTATTTAATGTGGATGTCGTTATGACTTATGACAATCCGCTATTTGAGCTCAGTGATGATCTCTTTTAGGAGTTGTATGATGATGATGATGATGTTGGGGATCCTATTAGTACACCTGGTTATCAAAAAGATTTTACAGGATGCCAGTTTATTTTTAATGAGTAGTTTACAGAGGTGTACATAGTAAGGAGTTCTTTTAGTTTCACTATTTGATGCAGGAGCATCCTGGGTGTAAGAGCAATCTTGCATCACCCAAAAATATTTTTGTTTTTGTATTCAATAAGGGCTATCTTGTGCAGAGTTTCTATTTATGGAAACTTGCTATTTTTAGTAAGTTGGTCTAACGATCTCCGAATGTTCTAATTTTACATGTGGAGGTTCATCTCAGTCATATCAGCCTGCCAGCAAAGTTTCATGGCTAGATCAGGTCTAGTTTTGAAGAGATTGAAGATTTTTGGTATTGGCAGCAGGGTACATAAACTTTGAACTCAGTTTTGAAGGCTTTAGAGGCCCCGGATGAGGTTGAAAAATTGGGTGACGGGTGTTTTGCATTAGTCAAGCTTGTAGAGCGCTTTGTGGTGTTTCTGAAATGGAGTTATAATAGTCAATCAGGTCAACTAGTGATGACTTATGGTCTCCGGAAGTCGGGTCACCTGAAATGGCGAAAAATAATTTTCCTTCAAAATTTCTGTTCAGGTTTCAAAAGTTATTTTGAGCCGACTTTGATGTAATAAATTGAAAAATAAAATAATTCTAAGTTTGGTCAGCCCTTAGGGCTAAATTTCTGGAACCTTCTTGGCGGTGGAAATTGCCTATATAAAGAAGGCCCGTAGTGTTGTCTAGGGTAGTTCTGGGTAGTAGATCTAGGTATTGATTCGAGGCTTTGTCCTACAAAATATTGTAAGGGAATGCCCATGTGGCTTTGCATTTAGTAATTCTAAAAGTTTGTAATTCCACATTTGTGGAGATAATAAGAAGCCAATTTTCTGTTCTTGCATATTATTGTTGTTTTTTCTCTATTTCTATTATGTGCTTGTGGTATTAAAGGGAGCACCCTTCATCAAGTGGTATCAGAGTAGGTTTTCTTGAGTGTGTAAATAGATCATCGACTGTGAGGCAGTTTGCACCAGGACTGTGGTTAGGGTTTCAGCATGCATCACGAAAATGCCTCCACGAAGAGAACGTGGCAGAAGAACTGGTGCTGTGACACCTAAGGTTAGAGAGCTAT
The DNA here is from genome assembly GCA_027943335.1 of Chamaecyparis obtusa. Lineage (NCBI taxonomy): Eukaryota > Viridiplantae > Streptophyta > Pinopsida > Cupressales > Cupressaceae > Chamaecyparis > Chamaecyparis obtusa. The sequence continues at coordinate 416,416 of BSBK01004441.1, forward strand.
AGAGACAAGTGCGAGCATTGCAAGAAGAGATTCGTAGAGGAATGAATCTTAATGTCAGCGATGAAAGTGAGGATGAAGCCGAAGAAGAATATCAAGAAGGAGAAGCTGAAATTGTGAACTAGGAGGAAGAAAGACTTTTTCGGGTGATTTCCAAGATTGGGAAAAGACCTAAGATTGAGGTTCCTACATTTTTTGGAAATCTTAACCCAAAGGAATTGATTGACTAGATCAATGAATGTGAGGAATATTTTGAGTATGAAGATGTTGAGGATCTTGATAGGGTAAAGTTTGCGAAGGCCAGATTGAAAGGTCATGCGAAGATCTGGTGGCAAGAAATTCAATTGGAGTGAAATAGAAGAGGGAAAGATAAAATCACAAGATGGGATTAGATGGTGGATAAATTGAAGCGACAGTTCATTCCTGTTGATTATGAGCTTGACCTACTAAAGAAAATGCAAAGTTTGAAGCAAGCAAGAAAATCTGTTCAAGAGTATCCAGAGGAGTTCTATCGACTACTCATCAGAACAGGCCATGCAGAAGCTGATAAAGAGAAAGTTGCCCGATAACTTAATGGGTTAAGGCCAAGCATTCAGGAGGAGTTGAATCTGGTTTGAATGAACAGTATTGAGGAGGCATACCAGTTTGCCGTAAAAGTAGAGGAAAAGATGAACAAGAAGTTTGAGAGCAGACAAAATGGAAGAGGTCGTGGTGGAAGATCTGGGGGATGGTCATATGGTGGCCGAAATGAAGATTTGAAAAAGAACGATGAGGCCAGTAGTAGTCAGAATCAGAGAGGAAATAATTCCAATCATTTCTAGGATCAGAGAAATAGAGATTAGAGAGGAAGAGGAAGAGGACAAGGATCTGGAAGATGAGGCTTCCGTAGAACATGTTTTCACTGTGGAGAAGAAGGGCATAGAGCATTTGAATGTCCTCAGTGCCAAGGCAGAATAGACAGGATAAATGAAGGCCAGGCCAGAGTTGCACATGTAGATGAAGATGCTAGATCATCAAATTCTGAAAATGCTGAAAGAGGAGAAACGCTAATTAATAGAAGAGTCTTGCTGAGTGGTGAGAATGAACCTGAACAAAGGAGGATCCTGTTTCACACTAGATGCAAGTGTGAGGGTAAATGTTGTGACATGATTATCGATAGTGGAAGCACTGACAATTTGGTGTCAGAAGATATGGTCACAAAGTTGAACCTCAAGAGATAAAAACACCCACATCTATATCGGATTGCCTGGGTGTAGGATGACCACAAGGTCATGGTCAGCGAACAGTGTCTAGTAAAGTTCAAGATCGGTGGGTACCAAGATGAGGTACTATGTGATATCATCTCTATGGATGCATGTCAGATGTTGTTGGGTAGACCTTGGTAGTTTGACAGATGTGCTATACACAATGGTCATGCGAATACCTATTCCCTGACAAAGGATGGAGTGCGACATAAGCTAAAGCCATTGAAGGAGACCGAAGAAAAGGTATGTGATAATGCAAGAACAAAATTTGTTGATGGAAGAAAATTCCTAGATAGTATGAGGCATGAGCATGTGTTTTTTGCTTTAATTCCAAAAGTTGGTAAAGAAGAAGTAGAGGATGTGCCTGTAAAGGTTGTAGATTTGTTGAATGAGTTTTAGGATATTGTATCTAATAATGTATCTGATGGATTACCACCGATAAGGAAGATCAGTCATCAAATGGATTTGATTCCAAGAGCCAGTTTGCTAAACAAGGTAGCACACAGAATGACACCAGCAGAAAGTGAAGAGTTGAATAGACAAGTACACAAGTTATTGCAAAAGGGGTTGATTCAAGAGAGTCTGAGTCCCTGTGTTGTACCAGCGGTATTAGCACCAAAGAAAAATGGAGAGTGGAGGATGTGTACAAATTCCAGAGCAATAAACAAGATCATAATCAAGTATAGGTTTCCATTGCCACGAATGGATGATATTATGGATTGTTTGAGTGGAGCTGTGTATTTCTCAAAGATAGATCTGAAGAGTGGATATCACCCGATTCGGCTCAGAGAAGGAGATGAATGGAAGACTACCTTCAAGACAAAGGAAGGACTGTATGAGTGGTTAGTCATGCCTTTTGGGCTAACCAATGCACCGAGTACTTTCATGCGGCTCATGAACGAGGTTCTGAAAGAATTACTGGGTAAGTTTGTCATTGTTTACCTAGATGATATTTTGATTTTTAGCAAGACATTGGAGGAACATATGATACATATTCATATGGTGTTTGAGAAGTTGAGAGATGAGAAATTGTTGATTAATTTGAATAAGTGCAGTTTTGGGAAGAAAGAGTTAGTGTATTTGGGATTTGTCATTTCAGCAAAAGGTCTAAAAATGGACCCAAAGAAGGTACAGGCTATCTTTGAATGGCCTACTCCAAGGAGTGCTACTGAGATAAGATCTTTTCATGGTTTGGCTAACTTTTACAAAAAATTTATCAAAAATTTTAGCAGTATTTGTGGACCCTTGATTGAAACAATGAGAGGGGATAGAAAAGAGTTTAAGTGGAATAATGGGGCAGAAAAGAGTTTTCAATTGTTGAAACAAAAAGTTATAGAAAAATTTGTTTTAGCACTTCTACATTTTAATAAGGTGTTTCAAGTAGATTGTGATGCTACTAGTACTGCAATAGGAGCTATTGTGAGCCAAGAAGGTAAACTTGTTGCTTATTTCAGTGAGAAGTTAAATGATGCCAAGAGAAAATATTCAGTTTATGATCAGAAATTTTATGCTATAGTTCAGACATTGAAAAAGTGGAGGCACTATCTGCTTCCTAAGGATTTTTTTTTGTATACTGATCATCAAGCTTTGTAATAATTGAACATTCAAGGAAACTTGAATCAAAGGCATTTGAAATGGGTTGAGATTTTGTAGAGTTATACATTTGTTTTGAAACACAGAAGTGGAAAGTCTAACAGGGTTGTAGATGCTCTTAGCAGAAGGCAACTATTGCTGACAGAGATGCAGATTGAGGTGTTTGGGTTCAAGAAACTCAAGAATTTGTATCTAGAAGATCCTGATTTTGGTGAAGCTTGGAAAGCTTGTACAGAACCTGTTACTCTAGATAGGATGAAATGGCTGAATTTTATCATCCAAGATGATATGCTATTCAGAGGGAGTCAATTGTGCATTCCACAAAGTTCTATGAGGGAGAATCTCATCAAGGAGAAACATAGTGGAGGATTGGCTAGATATTTTGGTCGTGATAAAACCCTTTCTTTGGTTGGTGAGAATTATTATTGACCACAATTACAGCAAGATGTGAAGAAATTTGTACAGAGTTGCAGAGTATGTCAGATGGTGAAAGGAGTGAAGCAGATTATAGGGTTGTATCAGCCATTACCTATAGCAGAGAAGCCTTGAGAGAATATCAGTATGGACTTTGTTCTTGGTTTACCGAGAACTCAACCGGGACATGATTCAATTTTTGTGGTGGTTGACAGATTTTCAAAGATGGCACATTTCATTCCTTGCAAGAAGACTAATGATGTTGTTCATGTAGCAGGATTCCTTTTCAGAGAACTGGTGAGACTACATGGTTTGCCAAAGACCATAGTTTCAAATCGAGATACTAAGTTTGTTGGATATTTCTGGCAGACATTGTGGAAGAAGTTGAAGACAGATTTGAAGTTCAGTTCATCACATCATCCACAGACTAATGGATAGACAGAGGTGGTGAATAGAAGTTTGGAAAATCTACTGAGATGTTTGTATGGAGATAAGCCAACAGGATAGGATTTGATTTTACCACAGGTAGAATTTGTATACAATAATTTTATCAACAGAAGTACTGGTAAATCACCATTCCAGATTGTATATGGAAGTATTCCAAGAAATGCATTTGAATTGAGAAAGATAGATAAAAGAGAAATAAGTAGTGCTGAAGCTAAGGATTTTGTAGAACACTTGAAGAACATCCATGAGGAGATGAGGAAGCATATTACCAAGATGAATGTTCAGTATAAGGCTAAGGCAGATGAGAAAAGCAGGCATAAGGAATTTCAAGTTGGAGATGAAGTCATGGTTCATTTGCAGAAGGAGTGATTTTCGGTTGGTACATATAACAAGTTGAAAATGAAGAAGTTTGGACCATGTAAGATATTGAAGAAGCATGATTCAGGAAATGCATATGAGGTAAAATTGCCTAGTGAGCTGAATATTTCACCAGTGTTTAACATTTTAGATTTGATAGAGTATCATGAAGGAGGTCTTGAAGATGAGGTTACAGCAGCACAGTGGAGTATTCTAGCAAGTAGTTTAGATACCAAAGAGATTGAAGACATACTGGATAGTTGTGTTGGCAGAAGCACAAGGAATAGGACATATGAAGAGTATTTGGTCAAATGGAAGGGATGACCTGTTGAAGATTTATCATGGCTAACAAAGGAGGAGGTTAACTGTCTTGATTTTCCTCTACACACCTGAGTCGTGATAGGGTCACTTCTCAAATTACCCTGGGTGTCTGATGCAGGAGCATCCTGGGTGTAAGAGCAATCTTGCATCACCCAAAAATATTTATGTTTTTCTATTCAATAAGGTCTATCTTGTGCAAAGTTGCTATTTATGGAAACTTGCTATTTTTAGTAAGTTGGTCTTACGATCTGGGAATGTTCTGATTTTACATGTGGAGGTTCATCTCAGTCATATCAGCCTGCCAGCAAAGTTTCATAGCTAGATCAGTTCTAGTTTTGAAGATATTGAATATTTTTGGTATTGGCAGTAGAGTACATAAACTTTGAACTCAGTTTTGAAGGCTTCAGAGGCCCCGGATGAGGTCGAAAAATTGGGTGATGGGTGTTTTGTGTTATTCAGGCCTATAGAGCGCTTCCTGGCATTTCTGTAATGAGGTTATAATAGTCAATCGGGTCAACTGGTGATGACTTATGTTCTCCAAAAGTCAGGTCACCTGAAATGGCAGAAAATAATTTTCTTTCAAAATTTCTGTTCAGGTTTCAAAAGTTATTTTGAGCCGACTTTGATGTAATAAATTGAAAAATAAAATAATTCTAAGTTTGGTCGGCCCTTAAAGCTAAATTTCTGGAACTTTCTCGGGTGGTGGAAATTGCCTATATAAAGAAGGCCCATAGTGTTGTCTAGGGTAGTTCTGGGTAGTAGATCTGAGTATTGATTCGAGGCTTTGTCCTATAGAATATTGTAAGGAAATGCCCATGTGGCTTTTCATATTGTAATTCTGAAAGTTTGTAATTCCACATTTGTGGAGATAATAAGAAGCCAATTTTTTGTTCTTGCATATTATTGTTGTTGTTTCTCTATTTTTGTTATGTATTTGTGGTATTAAGGGGAGCACCCTTCATCAAGTGGTATTAGAGAAAGTTTTCTTGAGTGTGTAAATAGATCACCGAATGTGAGGTAGTTTGCACCAGGACCGTGGTTAGGATTTCAGTGCACATCGCGAAAATGCCTCCATGAAGAGAATGTGGCAGAAGAGCTGGTGCTATGAAACTTGAGGTTAGAGAGCTGTAGAGACAAGTGCGAGAATTGTAAGATGAGATTCGTAGAGGAATGAATCTTAATGTTAGAGATGAAAGCGAGGATGAAGCCGAAGAAGAATATCAAGAAGGAGAAGCTGAAATTGTGAACCAGGAGGAAGAAAGACTTTTTCAGGTGATTTTCAAGATTGGAAAAAGACCTAAGATTGAGGTTCCTACATTTTCTGAAAATCTTAACCCAAAGGAATTGATCGACTGAATCAATGAATGTGAAGAATATTTTGAGTATGAAGATGTTGAGGATCTTGATAGGGTCAAGTTTGCGATGGCCAGATTGAAAGGTCATGCAAAGATCTGGTGGCAAGAAATTCAATTGGAGTGAAATAGAAGAGGGAAAGATAAAATCACAAGATGGGATCAGATGGTGGATAAATTGAAGTGACAGTTCATTCCTGTTGATTATGAGCTTGACCTACTAAAGAAAATGCAAAGTTTGAAGCATGTAGGAAAATTTGTTCAAGAGTATACAGAGGAGTTCTATCGACTCCTCACCAAAATAGGCCATGCAGAAGCTGATAAGGAGAAAGTTGCCCGATACCTTAATGGGTTAAGGCCAAGCATTCAGGAGGAGTTGAATTTGGTTTGAATGAATAGTATTGAGGAGGCATACCAGTTTGCCCTAAAAGTAGAGGAAAAGATGAACAAGAAGTTTGAGAGTAGATAAAATGGAAGAGGTCGTGGTGGAAGATCTAGCAGACGGTCATATGGTGGCAAAAATGAAGATCTGGAAAAGAAGGATGAGGCTAGTAGCAGTCAGAATCAGAGAGGAAATAATTCCAATCATTTCCAGGATTAGAGTAATAGAGATCAGAGAGGAAGAGGGAGAGGACAAGGATCTGGAAGAGGAGGCTTCCGTGGAACATATTTTCACAGTGGAGAAGAAGGTCATAGGGCATTTGAATATCCTCAGTGCCAAGGTAGAACAGACAAGAGAAATGAAGGCCAGGCCAGAGTTGCACATGTAGATGAAGATGCTAGATCATCAAATTCTAAAGATGCTGAAAGAGGAGAAATGCTAATTAACAAAAGAGTCTTGCTGAGTGGTGAGAATGAACCTAAACAAATGAGGAGTCTATTTTACACTAGATGAAAGTGTGAGGGTAAATGTTGTGATGTGATTATCGATAGTGGAAGCACTAACAATTTGGTGTCAGAAGAGATGGTGACAAAGTTGAAGCTCAAGAGACAAAAACACCCACATCCATATCAGATTTTCTGGGTGCAGGATGACCACAAGGTCATGGTCAGTGAATAGTGTATGGTAAAGTTCAAGATTGGCGGGTACCAAGATGAGGTACTATGTGATATCATCTCTATGGATGCATGTCATATATTGTTGGGTAGACTGTGGTAGTTTGACAGATGTGTTGTACACGATGGTCATGCGAATACCTATTCCCTAACAAAGGATGGAGTGCGACATAAGCTAAAGCCATTGAAGGAGACCAAAGAAAAGGTATGTGATAATGCAAGAATAACATTTGTTGATGGAAGAAAATTCTTAGATAGTATGAGGCATGAGCATGTGTGTTTTTCTTTAATTCCAAAAGTTGGTAAAGAAGAAGTAGAGGATGTGCCTGTAGAGGTTGCAGATTTATTGAATGAGTTTTAGGATATTGTCTTTGATAATGTACCTGATGGATTACCACCAATAAGGAAGATCAATCATTAGATGGATTTGATTTTAGGAGCCAGTTTGCCAAACAAGGCAGCACACAAAATGACACCAATAGAAAGTGAAAATTTGAATAGACAAGTACATAAGTTATTGCAGAAGGGGTTGATTCGAGAGAGTCTAAGTCCCTGTGTTGTACCAGTACTATTAGCACCAAAGAAGAATGGAGAGTGGAGGATGTGTATAGATTCTAGAGCAATAAACAAGATCACAATCAAGTATAGGTTTCCATTGCCACGAATAAATGATATTATGAATTGTTTGAGCGGAGCTGTGTATTTCTCAAAGATAGATCTGAAGAGTGGATATCACCAAATTCGGATCAGAGAAGGAGATGAATGGAAGACTGCCTTCAAGACAAAGGAAGGAATATATGAGTGGTTAGTCATGCCTTTTGGGCTAACCAATGCACTGAGTACTTTCATGCGGCTCATGAACAAAGTTCTAAAAGAATCACTGGGTAAGTTTGTCATTGTTTACCTAGATGATATTTTGATTTTTAGCAAGACATTGGAGGAACATATGATGCATATTCATATGGTGTTTAAGAAGTTGAGAGATGAGAAATTGTTGATTAATTTGAAGAAGTGCAGTTTTGTAAAGAAAGAGTTAGTGTATTTGGGATTTGTAGTTTCAGCAGAAGGTCTAAAAATAGACTCAAATAAGGTACAGGCTATCCTTGAATGACCTAATCCAAGGAGTCATACTGAAGTAAGATCTTTTCATGGTTTGGCTAGCTTTTACAGAAAGTTTATTAGAAATTTTAGCAGTATTTGTGGACCCTTGACTGAAACAATGAGAGGGGATAGAAAAGAGTTTAAGTGGACTAATAGGGCAGAAAAGAGTTTTCAATTGTTGAAATAAAAAGTTACAGAATAACCTATTTTAACACTTCCAGATTTTAATAAGGTGTTTCAAGTAGATTGTGATGCTAGTGGTACTGCAATAGGAGCTGTTATGAGCCAAGAAGGTAAACCTGTTGCTTATTTCAGTGAGAAGTTAAATGATGCCAAGAGAAAATATTCTGTTTATGATCAAGAATTTTATGCTATAGTTTAGGCATTGAAAAAGTGGAGGCACTATCTACTTCCTAATGAGTTTGTTTTGTATACTGATCATCAAGCTTTGCAATATTTGAACAGTCAAGAAAAGTTGAATCAAAGGCATTTGAAATGGGTTGAGTTTTTGCAAAGTTATACATTTGTTTTGAAACACAGAAGTGGAAAGTCTAACAGGGTTGCAGATGCTCTTAGCAAAAGGCAACTATTACTGACAAAGATGCAGATTGAGGTGGTTGGGTTCAAGGAACTCAAGAATTTGTATCCAGAGGATCCTAATTTTGGTGAAGCTTGGAAAGCTTGTACAGAACTTGTTCCTCTAGACAGGACAAAATGGCTAGATTTTATCATCCAAGATGATATGCTATTCAAAGGGAGTCAGTTGTGCATTCCATGAAGTTGTATTAGGGAGAATCTCATCAAGGAGAAACATAGTGGAGGATTGGCTGGATATTTTGGTCGTGATAAAACCCTTGCTTTGGTTGGTGAGAATTATTATTGGCCACAATTGCAGTAAGATGTGAAGAAGTTTGTACAGAGTTGCAGAGTATGTCAGATGGCGAAAGGAGTGAAGTAGAATACAGGGTTGTATTAGCCATTACCTATACCAGAGAAGCCTTGGGATGATATCAGTATGGACTTTGTTCTTGGTTTACTGAGAACTCAGTGGGGACATGATTTAATTTTTGTGGTAGTTGACAGATTTTCAAAGATGGCATATTTCATTCCCTGCAAGAAGACTAATGATGTTGTTCATGTAGCAGGATTATTTTTCAGAGAAGTGGTGAGACTACATGGTTTGCCAAAGATCATAGTTTCAGATCGAGATACTAAGTTTGTTAGATATTCTTAGCGGATATTGTGGAAGAAGTTGAAGACAGATTTGAAGTTCAGTTCATCACATCATCCACAAACTGATGGGCAGACAGAGGTCGTGAATAAAAGTTTGGGAAATCTGCTGAGATGTTTGGTTGGAGATAAGCCAATAGGATGGGATTTGATTTTACCACAGGCAGAATTTGCATACAATAATTCTGTCAACAGGAGTACTGGTAAATCACCATTCCAGATTGTATATGGAAGTAGTTCAAGAAATGCATCTGAATTGAGAAAGATAGATAAAGGAGAAATAAGTAGTGCTGAAGCTGAGTATTTTTCAAAACACTTGAAGAACATCCATGAGAAGGTGAGGAAGCATATTACCAAGATGAATGTGTAGTATAAGGCTAAGGCAGATGAGAAAAGGAGGCATAATGAATTTTAGGTGGGACATGAAGTCATGGTTCATTTGCGGAAGGAGCGATTTTCGGTTGGTACATATAACAAGTTGAAAATGAAGAAGTTTGGACCATGTAAGATATTAAAGAAGCATGATTCAGGAAATGCATATGAGGTAGAATTGCCTAGTGAGCTGAATATTTCACCAGTGTTTAACATTTTAGATTTGACAGAGTATCATGAAGGAGGTCTTGAAGATGAGGTTGCAGCAGCACAGTGGAGTATTCCAGCAAATAGTTCAAATACCAAGGAGATTGAAGACATAGTGGACAGTCGTGTTGGCAGAAGCACAAGGAATAGGACATATGAAGAGTATTTGGTCAAATGGAAGGGATGACCTGTTGAAGATTCATCATGGCTAACAAAGGAGGAGGTTAACCATCTTGGTTTTCCTCTACACACCTGAGTTGTGACAGGGTCACTTCTCAAATTACCCCAGGTGTCTAATGTAGGAGCATCCTAGGTGTAAGAGAAAACTTGCATCACCCAAAAATATTTTTGTTTTTGTATTCAATAAGGGTTATCTTGTGCAGAGTTGCTATTTATGGAAACTTGCTATTTTTAGTAAGTTGGTCTTACGATTTTTGAATGTTTTGATTTTACATGTGGAGGTTCATCTCAGTCATATCAGCCTGCCAGCAAAGTTTCATGGCTAGATCAGGTCTAGTTTTGAAGATATTGAAGATTTTTGGTATTGGCAGTAGGGTACATAAACTTTGAACTTAGTTTTGAAGGCTTTAGAAGCCCCGGATAAGGTCAAAAAATTTGATGACAGGAGCTTTGCATTAGTCAAGCCTATAAAGCACTTCGTGGCATTTTCGAAATGGGGTTATAATAGTCAATCAGGTCAACTGGTGATGACTTATGGTCTCCGAAAGTCAGGTCACTTGAAATGGAGAAAAATAATTTTTCTTCAAAATTTTTGTTCAGGTTTCAAAAGTTATTTTGAGCGACTTTGATGTAATAAATTAAAAAATAAAATAATTCTAAGTTTGGTCGGCCCTTAGGGCTAAATTTCTGGAACCTTCTCGGGTGGTGGAAATTGCCTATATAAAGAAGGCCCGTAGTGTTGTCTAGGGTAGTTATGGTTAGTAGATTTGGGTATTGATTCGAGGTTTTGTCCTACAGAATATTGTAAGGGAATGCCCATGTGGCTTTGCATATTGTAATTCTGAAAGTTTGTAATTCCACATTTGTGGAGATAATAATAAGCCAATTTTCTGTTCTTGCATATTATTGTTGTTGTTTCTCTATTTCTGTTATGTGTTTGTGGTATTAAGGGGAGCACCCTTCATCAAGTGGTATCAGAGCAAGTTTTTTTGAGCATGTAAATAGATTGCCGACTGTGAGCCAGTTTGCACCAGGACTGTGGTTAGGGTTTCAACGCGCATCATGAAAATGCCTCCATGAAGAGAACGTGGCGGAAGAGCTGGTGCTGTGACACCTGAGGTTAGAGAGCTATAGAGACAAGTGCAAGCATTGCAAGAAGAGATTCATAAAGGAATGAATCTTAATGTCAGAGATGAAAGTGAGGATGAAGCTGAAGAAGAATATCAAGAAGGAGAAGCTGAAATTGTGAACTAGGAGGAAGAAAGACTTTTTCGGGTGATTTCCAAGATTGGGAAAAGACCTAAGATTGAGGTTCCTACATTTTTTAGAAATTTTAACCCAGAGGAATTGATCAACTGGATCAATGAATGTGAGGAATATTTTGAGTATGAAGATGTTGAGGATCCTGATAGGGTCAAGTTTGCGAAGGCTAAATTGAAAGGTCATGCGAAGATCTGGTGGCAAGAAATTCAATTCAAGCGAAATAGAAGAGGGAATGATAAAATCACAAGATGGGATTGGATGGTGGATAAATTGAAGCGACAGTTCATTCCTGTTGATTATGAGCTTGACTTACTAAAGAAAATGCAAAGTTTGAAGCAAGCAAGAAAATCTGTTCAAGAGTATACAGAGGAGTTCTATCGACTCCTCATCAGAACAGGCCATGCAGAAGCTGATAAGGAGAAAATTACCCAAAAGCTTTGATGGAATATGGATGAAGTGACTGAGAGGGGGGGTGAATCAGTTAACCATAAAACACTTCACAATTAATTCTTTCCAGATCCCTTATGATATTTTAAAAATGTTATCTATTTTAGTACTCGGTAAATAGATTGCAGTAACTTTGAAGATGCAGAAAGTATTAGCAAAATTATCTTTTAGATATTCATCAGCACTAGTGTATGATTAAGATAGAAATTAAGAACACAAGAGACACAAGATTTAATGTGGAAACCCAATATGGGAAAAACCACCAATGTATCTAGATACTGATTTTCACTTTTCTGAAGTGATGCCCGGTTAGAAGCCAACCCGATAAAAGGTTACAAAACACACTGTTAGGTGTGACCTTGTTAGAGGATTTAAACACCTTGCTAGGAGTGGCCTGGTAAGAGGTCTTGAAAACAATTCAATGGAATTGTCACCTTGTTAGAGGATTTACAATATGGTTGTTAAACCAACTCGGTTAAGAGATTTAGAATTCACTGTTACAATGATAAGAAGGTAACAATGAAAAAAATGACCTGTATAATAATGCAACTGCCTTGCTGATTACAGATCTCTATTCTGCATATGTGTGATCCTTCCTGATCAAATAAATCTCTGCTGCACCTTAAGGATATCTGAACATCCTTCACAAATTTGCACACACCTTTCCTGTCTTTTCTTCTGTAAATCTTCTGCTATATTTCTTGTTTATTTTTCACATTTGACCTTTTATTTATATGATTTTAGATTTGTCAAATCAACATTATTTAGTATAACAGTCGGCTGAATTAAGAAAACTCTATTTGTAAAAATCCTTCAAGGGCCGACAGTGCTCGGTGACCATAACTTTCTACAATCTTTCGGAGACCGAGGGAACTCGGTAAACATCGACAATCCTTCGATAACGGACTGAACTCGGTAAACACTGAATTTCTTTGATAACCGACTGAACTCGGTAAACACTGAATTTCCTTTGATAACCGATTGAACTCGGTAAACACTGAATTTCCTTTGATAACCGACTGAACTTAGTAAACACTAAATTTCCTTTGATGACTAACTGAACTCGGTAAACACTGAATTTCCTTTGACGACCGACTGAACTCAGTAAACAGTAAATTTTCTTTGACGATCGACTGAACTCGGTAAACACTGAATTTCCTTTGACGACCGACTGAACTCGGTAAACACTAAATTTTCTTTGACGACCGACTGAACTCGGTAAACACTAAATTTTCTTTGATAACCGAGTGGACTCGGTAAGCACTAATATTCCTGTCTGGCAGACCGACTGAGCTCAGTAGGAACTGATTGCTACGGACTATGACATTGTGTGACATCAAAGACAATACATAATTTGAATAGCAATTTCCTTCAAACAATTATTTCTAACAATCTCCCTCTTTGGCATTGATGGCAACACAATATGTCATAGCATAAGAAATTTGAAAGAGTTAACTCGATTCAGATTCAAATCTCCCTCTGTCAGCAGACTTCCTTTATCCTAAAAAATTCTTCCTTCTGACTATTGAAAATTTCTTTAAGTAATAGAAAAGACATAGCAAACACTCCCTCTTTGACAACACATGCCAAAGACAATTTACATATTACCGGTGTAAATTAATGTACCTCAAGTACTGATTCATATGCAATGATTCCTTGAATATGCTGCATCAACTGGTTGATTTTCAATCATTTTCTGGTTGATGCATCACTAAAACTATATTTAGTGAGCCTCGGATAGGGGAATGACCCCTAACTTACCTCTTAGATACACAAATGCATCCTTAGGTAATGGTTTGGTAAAAATGTCTGCAATCTATTCTTTTGTATGAATCTATTCTAATCTGGTTTCCTTGTCCTGCACCAATTCTCTGACAAAGTGATATTTAATAGCAATGTGCTTGGTTTTGGAATGCATCACTAGATTCTTTGAAATGTTTATTGCACTGGTATTGTCACAAAATATAACAACTGGTTCTTTGATTTCAACCTTCATACCTTCTAGTAACTATTTAAACCAAATAATATTTGAACAGTTTACTGTAGCAGCAACATATTCTGCTTCAGCTGTGGATTGAGATGTGCAATTTTGCTTTTTACTAGTCCAGGATACCAGTCTTTTTCCAAGAAAAATTGCTCCACCACTTGTGCTTTTTCTGTCATCAATGTTTCCTGCCCAATCAGCATCAGTAAACACTTTTAAGTCTAGATTGCCTCCAAATTTATACCACAAACCATATTCTTTAGTTCCTCTTAAGTATCTTAAGATTCTTTTGATTGCCATCATATGATTTTCCTTAGGTTTTGCTGAGAATCTAGCTACTATACTGACTGCTAAGGCAATATCAGGTCTTGTATGTACTACATACTGCAATTTTCTAATCATAGATCGGTATAGGGTCTGATCAACTTCTTTTGAATCATCATTTTTGGTAAGTTTCAGTCCAGTACACATGGGTGTACCAACTGGTTTTGAATCTTCCATACCAAACTTCTTAAGTATTTCCTTAATGTATTTAGATTGAGTAATGTATATACCATTCTTGCTTTGCTGAATTTGAAGACGAACAAAGAATTTTATTAAACCAAACATAGACATTTCAAATTCTTTGTTTATTTTCTCTGAAAATTCTTTGCACTGATCCTCATTCCCTGTAAATATAGTATCATCCACAAATATTTCTGCCAATACAATTTTGTCATCCAGTCCTTCTTTCATATACAGATTGCTGTTCTCATTGGTGCTTTTGAAATTAATCTGAATCAAATAGTTATGGAGTCTTTCATACCATGCTCTAGGAGCTTGTTTCAAACCATACAATGCTTTGTGTAACCTGCAGACCATGTCCTTTTTATCTGGATCAACAAAACCTTCTGGTTATTCAATGTAGACTTCTTCATCAAGAATTCCATTGAGAAATGCAGATTTTATATCCATCTGATATACCTTAAATCCTTTGTGTGCTGCATAAGCAAGTAGAGTTCTTACACCTTCTAATCTTGCAACAGGAGCAAAAGTTTCTCCATAATCTATACCTTCTTCTTGAGAATAACCTTTACATACCAATCTAGCTTTATTTCTAGATACTTGACCATCTTCATTCAGCTTATTCTTGAATACCCATTTTGTTCCAATTACATTCTTATCTTTAGGTCTGGGTACAAGAGTCCATGTTTTGTTCTTTTGTATTTGTTCTAATTCTTCATTCATTGCTTCAATCCAACTTTCATTTTCCAATGCATCTTTGATATTTCTAGGTTCAAAGTCAGTAAGCAGACATGTACCTTTTAGCTTGCTTCTTGTCATAGTACCATCTAATTTGTTTCCAATAATTTGATCTAGTGTATGATGTCTTCTGACATATTTGGCTAGTATAGGTTCCTTGCCTTTTGAATGATTCATGCTGTTGTCTTCTAGGATCTCTTCTTCAGGTTGCTCGGGCTCGGTAGATATTTGCTCGGTAACTTCAAGCTGAGACTCGGTCTGAATTTCTTCCTGTGACTCGGTTTGAACTTCTTCCTGTGACTCAGTTTGTGACTCGGTAACTGTGCTCGGCTTGGTAGATATAGTTTCCTTATTGATAGTTGTGTCTGCCAATGTTTCAGGTTCAATGTAAATGAATCTTCTGTAGTTCTCAGGTTCCCTTTTACTTTTTTCTTCAGTCTTTTCTACAAACTCATCAAATTTTACATGTATACTTTCTATGACTTTGTGAGTAGATAAGTTCAGACATTTGTATGCCTTGCTTTTGCTAGAATATCCTAGGAATATTCCTTCATCACTTTTCACATCAAATTTATTTCTTCTGGATTCTTTTAAGATATAACACTTGCTACCAAATATTTTCATGTAACTTACATTGGGTTTATAGCCATACCATAATTCATAAGGAGTTTTGAATGTGTCTTTCTTCAATTGTACTTGGTTCAAGGTATGAACTGCAGTGCTGATAGCTTCCTTCCAGTACTTTATAGCGATGTTCTTTTCTATCATTAGAGTCCTTGCAAAATCCATAATAGATCTGTTTCTTCTTTCTGCTATTCCATTCTGCTCAGGAGTTCTAGGAGCTGATACCTGTCTTTTGATTCCTCTTTCAATGCAAAAGTTGTTAAAATCATGGGAGATGAATTCACCACCTCTGTCTGATCTTAAGCATTTCAATCTTTTCCCTTTTTCCTTTTCCACTCTTGCTAAGTACCATTTGAACTTTTCAAATGCTTCTGATTTTTCTCTTAAATACATAATAGTCATCATTCTAGAATAATCATCAATGAAAAGAATAAAAAATTTATCTCCAGTATAGCTTTGTATTCCAATAGGTCCACATAAATCAGTATGCACAATTTCCAAAATTTCTTTAGACTGATAGTTCTTACTCTTGAAACTAGTTTTACTCATTTTGCCAATCTGACAATTCTTACATAGACCAATATCAGGTTTCTTCAAAGTAGGAATGCCTCTAACCTTCTTGAATTTGCTTATTTTTATCATGTTATCAAAATTCACATGACATAACCTTTTGTGCCATAGCCAACTTTCTTCTATTTGAGCAATAAGGCATGAATATTCACTGAGATCAAGATAAAATAAGTTACCTTTTGTTTGTTTGTCTGATCCAATGAGTTTTCCTTTTCCGTCCAGCAGTCTTGCTTGACCATTCATGAATTCAACCTTGAAACCAGTGTTGATTAGCTATGCTACACTTAGAAGATTATGTTTTAGTCCTTCAACCCAATAAGCATTATCACATATGAGTTCTTTGGTTAAAGAGATTCTTCCTTTTCCTTTTATACAACAAGGTTCATTGTTTCCAAATCTTACATTACCACTATCATAGTCTTCTAGATATTCAAATTTTGTCTTGTCACCAGTCATGTGGTGTGAACATCCGCTGTCTATTATCCATATATCATCTTTGCTTATATGAGAAATAAGTGCCATCTTATCTTGATCATCATCAAATTCATCTTTTATAGCAATAAAGACAATTTCTTCTTCACTATCATCAGAATCTTTAGCCATAAAACATGATTTCTTACCTTTATCCTTGAATGATTTGAAATTCTTTTTTCCATAGTACTTGTGACTTCTCTTCTCTTCCTTGACTTGCTTGTTTGGGCACCTAGCTGCAATATGTCCAATTTCTTCACATGAAAAATAGATTAAAGGAGTTTTACCTTTATATTTACCTTTCCCTCTAGAGTACTTCTTTGCAAGTAATGCTTCTACAATTTCAAGATCACTATCAGAACTTTCTTCTGATACTTCTTCACTTTCTGACTGAACTTCTTTAATTTTCTTGTTCTTCTTTAGTGAAACCTTGGCCTCAAATGCTGATTCAATATTTTTGGAACTAGGAACATAGTTGTCATAGTTGTCTAATTCAAAGGCTGTCAATCTTCCAACTAAAGCATCCAAAGTTATATTGTGGTTTGTTTCACATCTTCTTTCTTGAATAGCTGATACTCTTATTGCATAGATAGGGAGTAATGTTTTGAGTACCTTACTTATAACAGTTTCATCTGAGATTGTTCCTCCAGAAGCTCTAATTGCACTTACACTTGCTTTGATTCTTTCAACATATTTTGCAATATTTTCATCTTCCTTCATATTCATCTTGTCAAACTGTCCTCTTAGGCTTTCTGCTTTGGCTCTTTTCACATTTGCATCACCACCATATATTTTCTTCAGTGCCATCCACATTTCATATGTAGTAGTGCAGTCTTTAATATCATCAAATTCTTCATAGCTGAGAGCAGATGCAATGTCTATCATCATGGTGTTGTGAGTCTTTTTATCTGCAATGTCTTCAACAGTTAATGTGCCATTAGGAATTGTGTATTCTTCATCAATGTATTTGCATCCTAAATCACCAATGGAAGCCAGATGAAGTCGCATGAGACCTTGCCATGCTGAAAAGTTATCTCTGTTGAGCTTTGGAATTTCCCTCTTGTAAGACATCCTGATCTTTAGCTTAGGTCCTTGAAACCCTTCCTGCAAGCACCAAATGCTCTGATACCAATTGATGGAATATGGATGAAGTGATTGAGAGGGGGGGTGAATCACTCAACCATAAAACACTTCACAATTAATTCTTTCCAGATCCCTTAGGATATCTTAAAAATGTTATCTGTTTTAGTACTTGGTAAATAGATTGCAGTAACTTTGAAGATGCAGAAAGTATTAGCAAAATTATCTTTTAGATATTCATCAGCACTGGTGTATGATTAAGATAGCAATTAAGAACACAAGAGACATAAGATTTAACGTGGAAACCCAATATGAGAAAAACCACCAATGTATCTAGATACTGATTTTCACTTTTTTGAAGTGATGCCCGGTTAGAAGCCAACCCGGTAAAAGGTTACAAAACACACTGTTAGGTGTGACCTTGTTAGAGGATTTAAACACCTTGCTAGGAGTGGCCTTGTAAGAGGTCTTGAAAACAATTCAATGGAATTGTCACCTTGTTAGAGGATTTACAATATGGTTGTTAAACCAACTCGGTTAAGAGATTTAGAATTCACTGTTACAATGATAAGAAGGTAACAATGAAAAAAATGACCTGTATAATAATGCAACTACCTTGCTGATTACAGATCTCTGTTCTGCATATGTGTGATCCTTCCTAATCGAATAAATCTCTGCTACACCTTAAGGATATCTGAACATCCTTCACAAATTCACACACACCTTTCCTGTCTTTTCTTCTGTAAATCTTCTGCTATATTTCTTGTTTATTTTTCACATTTGACCTTTTATTTATATGATTTTAGATTTGTCAAATTGACATTATTTAGTATAATATTCAGCTGAATTAAGCAAACTCTATTTGCAAAAATCTTTCAAGGGCCGACAGTGCTCGGTGACCATAACTTTCTACAATCTTTCGGAGACTGAGGGAACTCGGTAAACATCGACAATCCTTTGATAATCGACTGAACTCGGTAAACACTGAATTTCTTTGATAACCGACTGAACTCGGTAAACACTGAATTTCCTTTGATAACCGATTGAACTCGGTAAACACTGAATTTCCTTTGATAACTGACTGAACTCGGTAAACACTGAATTTCCTTTGATGACCGACTGAACTCAGTAAACACTGAATTTTCTTTGACGACCGACTGAACTCGATAAACACTGAATTTTCTTTGACAACCAACTGAACTTGATAAACACTGAATTTCCATTGATGATCGACTGAACTCGATAAACACTGAATTTTCTTTGACGACCGACTGAACTCGGTAAACACTAAATTTTATTTGATAACCAAGTGGACTCGGTAAGCACTAATATTCCTATCTAGCAGATCGACTGAGCTCGGTAGGAACTGATTGCCGCGGACTATGACATTGTGTGACATCAAAGATAATACATAATTTGAGTAGCAATTTCCTTCAGACAATTGTTTCCAACAACCTTAATGGGTTAAGGCCAAGCATTCAGGAAGAGTTGAATCTGGTTTGAATGAATAGTATTGAGGAGGCATACTAGTTTGCCCTAAAAGTAGAGGAAAAGATGAACAAGAAGTTTGAGAGAAGACAAAATGGAAGAGGTCGTAGTGGAAGATCTGGCGGATGGTCATATGGTGGCCGAAATGAAGATCTGAAAAAGAAGGATGAGGCCAGTAGCAGTCAGAATCAGAGAGGAAATAATTCCACTAATTTCTAGGATCAGAGTAATAGAGATCAGAGAGGAAGAGGAAGAGGACAAGGATCTGGAAGAGGAGGCTTCCGTGGAACATGTTTTCACTGTGGAGAAGAAGGTCATAGGGCATTTGAATGTCCTCAGCACCAAGGTAGGACAGATAGGAGAAATGAAGGCCAGGCCAGAGTTGCACATGTAGATGAAGATGCTAGATCATCAAATTTTGAAGATGCTGAAAGAGGAGAAACACCAATTAATAGAAAAGTCTTGCTAAGGGGTGAGAATGAAACTGAACAAATGAGGAGCCTATTTCGCACTAGATGCAAGTGTGAGGGTAAATGTTGTGATGTGATTATCGATAGTGGAAGCACTGACAATTTGGTGTCAGAAGAGATGGTGACAAAGTTGAAGGTCAAGAGACAAAAACACCCACATCCATATCAGATTGCCTAGGTGCAGGATGACCACAATGTCATGGTCAGTGAACAGTGTCTAGTAAAGTTCAAGAATAGCGGGTACCAAGATGAGGTACTATGTGATATCATCTCTATGGATGCATGTCATATGTTGTTGGGTAGACCATGGCAGTTTGACAGATGTGTTGTACATGATGGTCGTGCAAATACCTATTCCCTGACAAAGGATGGAGTGCGACATAAGCTAAAGCCATTGAAGGAGACCGAAGAAAAGGTATGTGATAATGCAAGAATAACATTTGTTGATGGAAAAAAATTCCTAGATAGTATGAGGCATGAGCATTTGTTTTTTGCTTTAATTCCAAAAGTTGGTAAAGAAGAAGTAGAGGATGTGCCTATAAAGGTTGTAGATTTATTGAATGAGTTTCAGGATATTGTATCTAATAATGTACCTAATGAATTACCATCGATAAGGAAGATTAGTCATCAGATGGATTTGATTCCACGAGCTAGTTTTCCAAACAAGGCAGCACACAAAATGACACCAGTAGAAAGTGAAAAATTGAACAGACAAGTACATGAGTTATTGCAGAAGGGGTTGATTCAAGAGAGTCTAAGTCCCTATGCTATACCAGCGGTATTAGCACCAAAGAAGAATGGAGATTGAAGGATGTGTATAGATTCCAGAGCAATAAACAAGATCATAATCAAGTATAGGTTTCCATTACCACGAATGGATGATATTATGGATTGTTTGAGTGGAGCTGTGTATTTCTCAAAGATAGATCTGAAAAGTGGATATCACCAAATTTAGATCAGGGAAGGAGATGAATGGAAGACTACCTTCAAGACAAAGGAAGGACTATATGAGTGGTTAGTCATGCCTTTTGGGCTAACCAATGCACCGAGTACTTTTATGCGGCTCATGAATGAGGTTCTGAAAGAATTACTGGGTAAGTTTGTCATTGTTTACCTAGATGATATTTTGATTTTTAGAAAGACATTGGAGGAACATATGATGCATATTTATATGGTGTTTGAGAAGTTAAGAAATGAGAAATTATTGATTAATTTGAAGAAGTGCAGTTTTGTGAAGAAAGAGTTAGTGTATTTGAGATTTGTAGTTTCAGCAGATGGTCTAAAAATGGACTCAGAGAAGGTACAAGCTATCCTTGAATGGCCAACTCCAAGGAGTGCTACTGAGGTAAGATCTTTTCATGGTTTGGATAGCTTTTAAAGAAAGTTTATCCGAAATTTTAGCCATTTTTGTGGACCCTTGACTGAAACAATGAGAGGGGATAAAAAAGAGTTTAAGTGGAATAATGGGGCAAAAAAGAGTTTTCAATTGTTGAAACAAAAAGTTATAGAACAACCTGTTTTAGCACTTCCAGATTTTAATAAGGTGTTTCAAGTAGATTGTGATGCTAGTGGTACTGCAATAGGAGCTATTATGAGCCAAGAAGGTAAACCTGTTGCTTATTTCAGTGAGAAGTTAAATGATGCCAAGAGAAAATATTCTGTTTATGATCAGGAATTTTATGCTATAGTTCAGGCATTGAAAAAGTGGAGGCACTATCTGCTTCTTAAGGAGTTTGTTTTGTATACTATTCATCAAGCTTTGCAATATTTGAATAGTCAAGGAAACTTGAATCAAAGGCATTTGAAATGGGTTGAGTTTTTGTAGAGTTATATAATTTGTTTTGAAACACAGAAGTGAAAAGTCTAACAGGGTTGTAGATGCTCTTAGCAGAAGGCAACTATTGCTGACAGAGATGTAGATTGAGGAGGTTGGGTTCAAGGAACTCAAGAATTTGTATCTAGAGGATCCTGATTTTGGTGAAGCTTGGAAAGCTTGTACAGAACATGTTACTCTAGATAGGATGAAATGGCTGGATTTTATCATCCAAGATGATATGCTATTCAGAGGGAGTCAGTTGTGCATTCCACGAAGTTCTATGAGGGAGAATCTCATCAAGGAGAAACATAGTGGAGGATTGGCTCGACATTTTGGTCATGATAAAACCTTTGCTTTGGTTGGTGAGAATTATTATTGGCCACAATTGCAGCAAGATGTGAAGAAGTTTGTACAGAGTTGCAGAGTATGTCAGATGGTGAAAGGAGTGAAGTAGAATACAGGGTTGTATCAGCCATTACCTATACCAGAGAAGCCTTGGGAGGATATCAGTATAGACTTTGTTCTTGGTTTATCGAGAACTCAGTGGGGACATGATTCAATTTTTGTGGTGGTTGACAGATTTTCAAAGATAGCATATTTCATTCCCTGCAAGAAGACTAATGATGTTGTTCATGTAGCAGAATTGTTTTTCAGACAAGTGGTGAGACTACATGGTTTGCCAAAGACCATAGTTTCAGATCGAGATACTAAGTTTGTTAGATATTTCTAGCGGATATTGTGGAAGAAGTTGAAGACAGATTTGAAGTTCAGTTCATCACATCATCCACAAACTGATGGGCAGACAGAAGTGGTGAATAGAAGTTTGGGAAATCTACTGAGATGTTTGGTTGGAGATAAGCCAATAAGATGTGATTTGATTTTACCACAGGCAGAATTTACATATAATAATTCTGTCAACAGGAGTACTGGTAAATCACCATTCCATATTGTATATGGAAGTAGTCCAAGAAATGCATCTGAATTGAGAAAGATAGATAAAGGAGAAATAAGTAGTGCTGAAGCTGAGGATTTTGCAGAACACTTGAAGAACATCCATGAGGAGGTGAGGAAGCATATTACCAAGATGAATGTGCAGTATAAGGCTAAGGTAGATGAGAAAAGGAGGCATAATGAATTTTAGGTGGAGATGAAGTCATGGTTCATTTGCGGAAGGAGCGATTTTCGGTTGGTACATATAACAAGCTGAAATGAAGAAGTTTGGACCATGTAAGATATTAAAGAAGCATGATTCAGGAAATGCATATGAGGTAGAATTGCCTAGTGAGCTGAATATTTCACCAGTGTTTAACATTTCAGATTTGACAGAGTATCATGAAGGAGGTCTTGAAGATGAGGTTGCAGCAGCATAGTGGAGTATTCCAGCAAGTAGTTCGGATACCAAGGAGATTAAAGACATACTGGACAGTCGTGTTGGTAGAAGCACAAGGAATAAGACATATGAAGAGTATTTGGTCAAATGGAAGGGACGACCTGTTGAAGATTCATCATGGCTAACAAAGGAGGAGGTTAACCGTCTTGGTTTTCCTCTCACAACCTGAGTCATGACAGGGTCACTTCTTAAATTACCTCGGGTGTCTAATTTAGGAGCATCCTGGGTGTAAGAGCAATCTTGCATCACCCAAAAATATTTTTGTTTTTGTATTCAATAAGGGCTATCTTGTGTAGAGTTGCTATTTATGGAAACATGCTATTTTTAGTAAGTTGGTCTTACGATCTGGGAATGTTCTGATTTTACATGTGGAGGTTCATCTCAGTCATATCAGCCTGCCAGCAAAGTTTCATGGCTAGATCAGGTCTAGTTTTGAAGATATTGAAGATTTTTGGTATTGGCAATAGGGTACATAAACTTTGAACTTAGTTTTGAAGGCTTTAGACGCCCAGATGAGGTCAAAAATTGGGTGACGGGTGCTTTGCGTGAGTCAAGCCTATAGAGGGCTTCGTGGCATTTTTGAAATGGGGTTATAATAGTCAATCGGTCAACTGGTGATGACTTATGGTCTCCAGAAGTCAGGTCACCTGAAATGGCAGAAAATAATTTTCCTTCAAAATTTCTGTTCGGGTTTCAAAAGTTATTTTGAGCCAACTTTGATGTAATAAATTGAAAAATAAAATAATTCTATGTTTGGTCGGCCCTTAGGGCTAAATTTCTGGAACCTTCTTGGGTGGTGGAAATTGCCTATATAAAGAAGGCCCGTAGTGTTGTCTAGGGTAGTTCTGGGTAGTAGATCTGAGTATTGATTCGAGGCTTTGTTCTACAAAATATTGTAAGGGAATGCCCATGTGGCTTTGCATATTGTAATTTTGAAAGTTTGTAATTCCACATTTGTCGAGATAATAAGAAGCCAATTTTCTATTCTTGCATATTATTGTTCTTGTTTCTCTATTTCTGTTATGTGTTTGTGGTATTAAGGGGAGCACCCTTCATCACTATTGATCCTCATGTTATGGATATCTACCATTTATAGAGTTCTTCAGTGCATCCATTTGATGACTGGTATGATGGTTTGGATAGCACGAAGATTGGGGGGCAAGTCTAGTTTTTTGATTGAGTTACTTCTGTGTGGGTTACTCTCCGTTGAGTTTCTCCCATGTGGTGATCCTATTGCAACATCTTTAGTTTGGGTGTTGAGTGCAGTTTCTCAGTTGTTGATGTTTCTACTATTGATGCTAATTATTTCTGCACAAGAGTATAGTGAGGACAGGGACATTAATCCATTCTATCCTTGGGATCTAGGTGGACTTTTGTATTTTGTTTTATGAGATTCTTGGCAACAAGCAATTTCAGGGAGGGAGGATTGTAATGTCCCCATTATGAGCTAACATTGGAGTTAGTGGATTTAGCCTATCATTGGGTCCTTGTAGGCTAATACTGGTGATTAGAGGACCCTTTTGTAGGTTTTTGCCCCTTTTTTAGGGACTTACTATTTATAGGAAGTCAACTTATGGTTCTACTGAGCTCAAAGGATTTAGAGGAGTTATATGATGCAATCAGATTTTATTTTCAACTTTCAGTTTGGACTCCAAGATTCTTGGAGGGAGTGTCTATTTTAGTAAGTCACCCCGTCAGGTTCATTCATCATCTTTCATCATCAGGATCACTATTGTGCTATCAGATTTTGATTCTGATGCTTCTTCAGTTGTTTTCACAAGATGGGTGAATTATGATTATTATTTAATTAAATCAGCTAAGGTTGCCATTTTTATTAGGAATGTATTCTGGGCATCTTAGTGTTATAGCTCATTGGAACCAGGTTGAAAGTTTAAATCCTAAGCTAATAAAACAGGGACCCTATGTGTAAGAATAGTATTATTTTAATAAAAGGTTCATTTCAACATTAAAATGAGAGAAATATAATAGTTTATTATATTTCAAATGTGCACATAAGGCAAGTCTTTTGTAAGTGAAAAGTGTGTGAGAGAATATATCTTTTATTATAAAAGCAATACTTTGGGCACAAAGGAATTCATTCATGAACTTGTGATTTTTATTGAAATTGGAGAGAGCAGAACATGGCTAGGGTTTGAGGACCGATTCTCTCTTATACAATTTGCATCATCAGTTATTGGTGGTGAATTTTGCTATTGAATTTTAGAAATTCAATTCTGGTTTTGTGGATGCAAATTTGGTGCTATTATATACCAGATTTGTTGAGTATTGAGCATCTATAATTTATACTGTGTATCCATCTACTGGTTTGATTTTTTTCTTGTGACTATCAGTTATACAGAAGACTGTTGTATCTTCCTTTGCTGCAAAATACATCTAGAGGCCACAAACTTTCACTTGGTGGCTGCAAATTTATTTAGAAAAGCTACATTTTTCTTTGGCAGCCTGTGACTTCTTCTTGGAAGGCTGCATTTTAAATTGGGAGGCTACGTGGAAAATAAGAAGGGCTGAGTTTCAATTTTGGGAGGTTGTGTTTTAGTTTTAGGAGTCTGCAATTCATCCTTGGGAGTTGAGCCTCATTTTCTTTAAGGTCGTGTCTTCTTTCTAGTAACTGTGTTTCAACTTCAGCATGCTATGTTCCTTAAGGTGCCATATTGCATTCATTTTATGTAAATGTTAATTGGATTCTGGAAAATTATAAAATTTAGTTGTTTGAGAGTTTGGAGTAGAAATCATTGCTATCATTTATTATTATTATTTAAATTATGGAAAAGATTCAAAAAAATCAATTATTATCAAAACAAAAGAAACCAAAACTTGCAACAATTCAGGAAGAAAAGTCAATTTCTAGCAAAGAGCTAGGTAGGTTCTTTACAGTGGTATTAGAGGAATTAAGAGGAATTTGAATTTTGACAAGTACCTGACACAGGAGAGAGAGAATTCTAAAGAATCTTCTCAGGAGCATGAGGTTTGACAGACTTTCTTGAGACAGTTGCATTGAGTCTTATCATTTCCATGAGACAAGAGCTTGTGATAATGAGAATGTTGATGGCATGATAGCCACCATTGATGGAAGCCCTAAATCAATTGGTAGCAATGAAATTACTAATGATGTAGGTTCTAATTTTTTATGATAGCAGTCCTATGTTTGAGCCTATTGATGTCATGGATGACATGGCAAGTGTAGAGGATATTGTGGATATCATTATGAGTTTTGACTCACGTGATGAGAGTGTTAGTTTTCAGGATTGCATGCTAAATGTGAGTTCTTCTAATTCTAATTTCTATGACAACAGTGAGTCACGTTGGCAGTGACATGTGATATCAGAGGTTTAAAGGTTGGTGATTTTGGCATTGATAATCTGGGACACTACTAATATTATCTATGAGGATGATTCATGCTACATCGAGTCTCGTATATCATATAAGATATTGGATGATGACTCAAAGTGGTTAGTGGATGATGATAGGTCCCCATGATCATATTTTACGGGGACTTATTGCGCATAGTGAGGATTCTCAAAGACACGAGTCCATTCAGGTAGAGAAAATTTCACATCATGTCTCTCATAGTTCACAGTTTTTAAGCTAAGATCAATAGATAGGATCAGTTCACTTTGTGAACAATCCTATTGATGTCGTGGATGAAACAGTAACTAGAATTTGTTATAGAATTTGGTATAGCAACTATTGCTCCATGAAATAGTACTAGCAACCTTGGAACTCATCTAGTTGATGGTTCCTTCAACATCGGTTCAATCATTTGCCTTGGAGACTCCTTCAGTATCGAGTTCACTCCTTTAGCCTTGAACACTTTTACCTCTGCCAAGTCTTTCCGTATGATGACTTCTCCCTTCAGCACTTTTGCCTCCATTGGGTCTTTCTATACAGTGACTTCTCCCTTTGGCACTTTAGCTTCCATCAGGTCTTGCCGTATGGTGATTTCTCCCTTCGACACTTTTGCCTCTATCGGGTCTTGCTGTACGGTGACTTCTCCCTTTAGCATTTTTAGCCTCCGTTGGGTCTTACCGTACATTGACTTCTCCCTTCGGCACTTTTGCCTCTGTCAGGTCTTGTTGTACAGTGGTAGCCTCACTACACATGACCATAGTACAGTGGAATCACCCTATGGTGTAGTACGTACAAGACAGTTATAAAAATTATTATATTTAATTGTTTTTCCTTTTTAACATGTAAAAAATAACTTATACTTAAAATTTATTATAAATAGTAGAAGAATCACAGATGAGCTTTCTTGACAGCAAGATATTTATTGTGGCCTGAAAACACTGGAGAGCCATAGCAGTTGTGGAGCGGCTGAGCTGATAAGTACTATCCTATTGTTCTTTAACT
This sequence comes from Chamaecyparis obtusa, assembly GCA_027943335.1. Classification (NCBI taxonomy): domain Eukaryota; kingdom Viridiplantae; phylum Streptophyta; class Pinopsida; order Cupressales; family Cupressaceae; genus Chamaecyparis; species Chamaecyparis obtusa. Next base: position 443,503 of record BSBK01004441.1, read on the forward strand.
GTATATGTTTTACTGTTAGGAGTGTACTACTATTATTTCTTTAATACTATAAAGAAAAACTATGTACTATTTCAATATATGTAGGTAATGTCAACATAGTACACACAGTTGTATGGCCATTCTACTCCTTGGGCATGGCCTCTCATGTGTCCCCTATTATTGAGAGTCTCACTTGATCATTTCCTATCGTGCGGCCTTTCTCCCAATTTCCACATTCTCCTTTATGAATATTATTCTAATTAAGAAAAAATATGAAAAAAATAATAATTATAAAGTGAAAAAAAAATTAGTTCTTAAGTTGATGACTTCAGTTTGATGCCAATTTTAATTTTTATTAGATCGAATTCAAATGTTGAGCTTATAAAGTAAAACTGAAGAGAAAAGACATAAAAAATAAAATATGAAAAGAAACAAAAGAAATCAATTGTTGGTTGTTGTATTGTGAGAATGAATACCTTTTTGTCACTATATTTTTTTGGTTTTCACATAGATGTATATTCGATTGTTTTTGGTTTTGAATGTATATTATTTATTCTCATGAAACAATCACTAGATAAAAGTAGTTTGTCAAATTTAAAAACTTATATAAATGGTTCTTGGATAACAAAGTTTTGTAAAGTGTGTAATTCTCTTTGGAAGTCAATTATTTCTAGTGAATTTTGATTAAAAATAGTACAAGATTTTGTCTTGTCCTGTTTTTTCAAATAAGGTTCTTAAATTTTTAATTTTTAATGTGTCCTTCGTAGTTAGTACAAATGATGTTTCAAGCTGAGCACTTTATTTATACTTGAACTATTTTGTCTAGACTCTCCGCCACTTTCTTGTTGTAAAATCAACAAAATTTCTTTTTCCATTCCACTTGTATCATTCATTTTTCAGTTTTACACTTATGATGTGAGCTAGTCCCTTATTCTAGTTATCAACATTTTGGGTTTTCATTTAATATTTGTTTCTTCCTAATCTTTTTACTCATAGTTTCATGTGAGGTTAAATTCTTTGATATAATAAGTTTTTTTCAAATTGATTGTTTTCTTTTATGATGTTTTTTTAAACTCTCTTAAATATATTTTTTATTTCTTCATTATTATTGGACATTCATGAATATTAATATCTTACTTCTTTATCCATTTGTTATTCTTCTTCATCCATGCGTTTTTCCTTCTACTTAACTCTTCCTCCATAATTAACTTAGATCAAGGATAGTTCTTCATATTTTGAATTTTTTTCGGATAACTTGACAATAGGAGATGTTTCTAGGAGAAATTGTCTATTTCAGCCAACAGAATAACAATCTTAATTCTGAGACTACTATTACTCATATTTCTAGATTCTTACCACTTACCTCTATTTATAATCTAACATATTGCTGCCCTAAATTTTATATTTATAAAGAATTATAGTTATAACAAACAATAAAAAATACACTGTTCAATCTCACAATGTGACACTTTTACATTCATTTCATCAAAACTAAATATAAAACTTATCAACTCCCTTAAATTATTATTTTTCCCCACACATTTTGGAACCTCCTTCCTACTCTTCCTACTAACACTAATGATTATGATGATGATAATATGCTAAGTCAGACTAATTTTCTATTTGTAGAGAAGATATAATATAATGATGTGCAAGATACATTTTCCTCCTGGAATTTTCTATCAAACATAAATCGACCACTCTACCTAAATCACTGCTAATGGTGATAGTGGAATAAAGTAATCAAAATTAAATAGTGCTTGTTAACTTCCAGTTCTGGCGGTAATTGTGGCATAATTATCTTTCCTAGCCTCCAATATGCCTCGCAACCAGCTCAACTACATGAGCAAGGGGAAGATGTGTGCCAGTTTTTTGGCCACATTACTACTTTGTTGCGTGCACATTCCTCTAATATAGGAGTTATTCAAGTACAAGGTTGGGGGAAGAAAGAGAACAATCGTAGAGAAGGAAGTGTTAGGGAGAGCTAGCACACAGAGAAAAGAGAGGGAAAAAAAATAGCGGTCTTAGAGAAAATCATAGACGTTTCTAGGTTTTTTCATTATTTATTTATTTCTTTTGTAATTTCTCCTTGTTCAAAAATGAAATCTAGTTTTGCAATTTGGAATTTTAGAAGTTGGGTAAAACTGAGATAGCGGATTACTGTTCCATTTGTGAGATTAGCAGTATATGACTATGGAGTAGTAATGTTTTCTTTCTTTAATATACTCTTTACTTTCATAATTTGATTTGCGGGCAATGAAATAGATCCCTCTTCCATTAGCTAGGTCAAGTAGTAATGATGGGATCTTCCTTAGAAACACCAACGTAGCTATGTTTTGAATCAACAAGATGGAAACTGTAGGAATGTTTCTAAGAAATCATTATTATAATTTTAGGTTGTGAATAGAACCAATGACTAGTAGCAAATGGATTCTCTTGGTACTAAAGAGCTAAGCCACTTCTCCTCAACCACAAATACCCATTAAACTCATCATATAAACTTACAAATCCTTTAATGGAATGATAGGATAGCTAGAGGCGGTCGGCTTAGTTAGTTTGAGCTAAGTGTTGAATTACTATTTAGCAAATTACCACCTCTACCCACTTGACTATTTAATAGCTCGGAGAGTGATGATCGACATCTCCTTGATAGTTGACCACCCTTACTGTTTTAACATTCAGGGAGGTTAGTTGGAATTCAATGTAATTCTCTGCGGTTCTGCTTTGGGAAGACCAAACTGATCAGTGTGTAAATTTATACCATGAAATGCTTATACATATAGATGTGTGGTGGATCATCACAAATGTTAAAATTTAGAGCACTTTTGTTTCTTCTTTTCAAATCTATAATGAATACCCATCTTTTTTTTATAGTGTGTTATTATCTTTGATGCCATCCAAAGAATAGAGTCATTTTAAATTTCAAGTCCTTTTTCCCTTCATTGATAAGTGAAATCAAAACTTTATTGCACAGTTAAAAACATTCCGTTATTGCAAGGCTTCAATATCAAAATTCTCATTGAAATCATTTTTTTTTGTTGTAATAGGACAATTCACTAATTCTAAATATGTCTCTATTTTTGTTGTAAAAACATGGAATTCTAGAAAACAAATATGAAACTGAATCAAATAGTTTTTGTTTTGATTGAGTTGATTTTTTGAAATTTAAACTTAAACTTTCAAACCAAAGACAGTTGGAGGATGGGCCTAGCCTCTATTTGTATGATAACTCCTTGGCATAGTTGATATGCTTTCGGCTCTTTAAGGAGCAATTTATTATTATTCATGGATTTCTTTGAATCCCTTATTGAGGCAATACACATCTTAAAGACTCTTTTGGTGCATTAAAAGATAGCGATGAAGGATTGTTTGACATTGCTCTAGAGATGTTATCTCCAAGAATGGTGTTAGATGAATGAGTAAGGGAGTGTAAAATAAAGAAAGATATTGAAAAGAGAACAAGTGAAATACTTTGTTCCAGACATGTAGATATCTCTCGAACAATGGAATCAACGTTGAAATATTTGTATTACTCTTGGTCATTCGGCTGTCTCCTTACACGTTCTTAGCACAATGAAATATCTATACATCTAATCAATATAAAAATTGAATGCAAATAAGATTCTCTAGTCAACGTTGAAGAAGGGTATCTACATATCAAATCATGAAAGAAACAAAGTTGCATAAACATAAAAATGTCATGATCGCTAGAGTATTGTGAGAAAGCCCATACCCAATAACTGGGTTACACTCTCATTATATATATATATATATATATATATATATATATATATATATATATATATATATATATATATATATATATATATATATATATATATATATATATATATATATATAAATATATATATATATATATATATATATATATATATATATTATATAATATATATATATATATAATGTCAGAAGGTAGTAAAAGTTGTTTTAGTTGGAATCATTGGAAATACAGATTTTATGAGGGATTAGGAATTACCAAGCTGTTATAGATGAAGTCGTTGTCTATGGCTTTAAGTATAATTTTAATTACCCTAAATTTTATTTAAGGTTACAATTGGCTTAGTAGTTTTATGTGTAATGTATCAAAATGAACGTATTTATACTTTTGAAGTCAATAGTAGGATATAGCTAGATACAATCTTGAGGATTTATAATTAAATTCACAATTTGAAGTAAAATGTGGAATCTATATGCAAAGATTGTGTTTTAGTTACTACAAAAATTAGTGAACGAATCCCTATCTGGTAACATATCTACAAACTATACAAAATGTGATTTAATTTGGTTAAACAAAGAAGGTGTTTAACATAGAAATGCACGATTTGTTAGAAATATTATATGTGTGTTCAAAGGGATATATGCATCATGATATTTGTGAGTTTTAACATTTCTCTAATTTAAAATGAAATATATGGCTGTATTTTCTTGAGATATCCTTGAATGCTAAATGAGATGGAACAAAACTGTTAAGATATTTTTATACTATTGTAGATAGGATGTTAATAAATCATAAGTTGTATACCCATGTTTGAACTTATGATGTCATTGTTAGCATTGAAGTATGTATGTTAATTTGCACAATTCCATTACTTCTAGCAGTTTTACTTGATTAGATTCCCTCTAGCTAGGCTGGGTATCTTTCATCTCAGGAAAGATTCCAGGGAAGCATAATTGCTTTGTGGTAGGGTGGAAACACACTCCCACAATATTCTTTCCCTTGCTAACTTCTGTGAATAGTTTCTGAAGCTTTCTTTAGGAAGAACTTTCCTTTACAGTGCTATACGCTTATTAGAATTCGACATGGTGGTATTTTCTATACTTTGATGTTTACATTTATCAGTAGAAATGGAAGTTTATATTTGATCTAATTCTAATCTTACATTGTTGGGATTTGACAGTTGGTCGATATCTCTTTGATTTGGTATTTAGACAAGTTCGTTGAAATCTTTTTATTGAGTCGATATAACATTTGTTATTATGATTATGCTACATTTGACAGATTGATTACATTCCACTTTTCTTTCCAGACTTAGATGTATTCCTTATCTTTTTGACTATTTTGGTAATAATTCTACCTTCTTTTATTCATATATTCTCAGAAATCTCTTTGTATCTAGTCGATTTGTATATTCGATCTTTGACTTGTTGACCAACTCCATTGTCTTTTATGCAAATTGCTGATGTGACTTTTGTGTCAAAAATTCATCCTTGCATATGGTATCAGAGCTCTAGGTTCCATACTAGGGCCTTGAGTTCACTATGCTTAGTTGCAAGCCTTAGTTGCAAAAATTGGTGAATCAATGAATGCCTATTCTATGAACATAATTGTGGTTCCCTAGATTGGCTGGAGTGTCTTCCAATTTCAGTTTATCTTGATAGGAAAGGATTAGGATGTTCCTTGTTTTA